>JANJXV010000048.1:1557500-1647500 GCA_024803745.1 Megascapheus bottae
CATTACCTTAACCATAACCCTAACCCTAACACCTCACCCTAACCGTAACCCTAACACTCACCCTAACCCTAACCATAACCATAACCCTTACACTAACCCTAACCCTAACCCTCACCTTTACCATTATCCTAACCCTAACTCTAACCTTAAATCCAACCCTAAACCTAACCCTAACCCTTACCCTTACCTTAACCCTAACTCTAACCCTAACCCTAAACCTTACCCTAACACTAACCTTAACCCTAACCCTAACCTAACCCTATCCCTTTCTCTTACCATAATCCTAACCATAACCCTTACCCTTACCCTAACCCTAACCATAATCTTAACCCTAACACTAACCCTAACCATAACCATTACCCTTACCCTAACCCTAAACATAAACCTAACCATAAACCTAACCCTAACCCTAACCCTTACCCTTACCCTAACCCTAACCCTAATTCCAACCCTTACCCTTACCCTAACCCTAACCCTAACCCTAAACCTTATCCTTACCCTAAACCTAACCCTATCCCTTACCTTACCCTTTCCATAACCCTAACCCTAACCCTAACCCTAACCTTTACCCTAACCCTAAACCTAACTCTAACCCTAAACCTTATCCTTACCCTAAACCTAACCCTAACCCTTACTCTAACCCTAAACCTAACCCTAACCCTATCCCTAACCCTTACCCTTACCCTAAACCTAGAACTAAACCTAACCCTAACCCTAAACCTAAACCTTACCCTAACCCTTACCATAAAATTAACCCTAACCCTAACCCTAAACCTAACCCTAAACCTAACCCTTAACCTTACCCTAACCTTAACACTAAACCCAACCCTAAACTTAACCCTAACCCTTACCCTAACCCTAACTCTTAACCTAAACCTAACCCTAAAACTTACACTTACCCTAAACCTAACCCTAAACATTACCGTAAACCTAACCCTAACCCTAACCCTAACCCTTACCCTTACCTTAACTCTAACTCTAACCCTAACACTAAACCTTACCCTTACCCTAACCCTTCATCTAACCCTAACCCTAACCCTAAACCCTAACCCTAACCCTAAACTTAACCCTTACCCTAAACCTTACCCACAAACTAACCTTAACCCTAACCCTAACCTAAACCTATCCCTTTCTCATACCATAACCCTAACCATAACCCTTACCCTTACCCTAACCCTAAACATAAACCTAACCCTAAACCTAACCCTAACCCTAACCCTTACCTTTACCCTAACCCTAAACCTAACTCTAACTCTAAACCTTATCCTTACACTAAACCTAACCCTAACCCTTACCTAACCCTAAACCTAACCCTAACCCTATCCCTAACCCTTACCCTTACCCTAAACCTAAAACTAAACCTAACCCTAACCATAAACCTAAACCTTACCCTGACCCTTACCATAACCATAACCCTATCCCTAAACCTAACCCTAAACCTAACCCTTAACCTTACCATAACCTTAACACTAAACCCAACCCTAAACCTTACCCTAACCCTTACCCTAACCCTAACTCTTAACCTAAACCTAACCCTAAAACTTACCCTTACCCTAAACCTAACCCTAAACCTTACCGTAAACCTAACCCTAACCCTAAACCTAACCCTTACCCTTACCTCAACTCTATCTCTAACCCTAACACAAAACCTTGCCCTTACCCTAACCCTAACCCTAAACGTAACCCTAACACTTTCCCTTACCCTAACCCTAACCCTAAACTTAATGCTAACCCTAACCCTAACCCTAACCTTACCCTAACCCTAACCCTAAACGTAATCCTTACCCTAAACCTAATACTAACCCTAACCCTTACCCTTTCCCTAACCCTAACCCTAACCATAAACCTAACCTTAAACCTTACCCTTACCCTAACCCTAATCCTTACCCTAACCCTAACACTAACCCTAACCCTAAACCTTACCCTTACCCTAACCCTAACCCTAAACCTAACCCTAACCCTAACCCTAACCCTTACCCTTACCCTAACCCTAACTTTAACCCCAAACCTTACCCTTAACCTAACCCTAACCCTAACATTAATGCTAACCTTAACCCTAACCCTAACCCTTACCCTAACCCTAAGACTATCCCTAAACCTTACCCTAACCCTAACCCTAACCCTTACCCTAACCCTAACACTAACCCTAACCCTAACCCTAACCCTTACACTAACCCTAACGCTAACCCTAACCCTAAAACTTACCCGAACCCTAACCCTAACCCTAAAACTAACCCCTAACCCTAAACCTAACCCTAACCCTTACCCTTACCCTAACCTTAATCCTAACCCTAAACCTTACCCTAACTCTAACTCTAACCCTAACCCTTACCCTTACCCTAACCTTAACCCTAAACCTAATCCTAACCCTAACCCTAAACCTAACCCTTACCCTTACCCTAACCCTAACCCTTACCTCAATGCTAACCCTAACCGTAAACCTAACCCTTACCCTAACCATAACCCTAAAGCTAACACTAACACTAAACCTAACCGTAACCCTAACCCTAACCCTATCCCCTAACCCTAACCTTAACCCTAACCCTAACCCTTACCCTTACCCTAAACCTAAACCTAAACCTAATATTAACCCTAACCCTAACCCTAACCCTTACCCTAACCCTAATCCTAAGCCTTACCCTTACATTAAACCTACCCCTAAACCTAACCCTAAACCTTACCCTTACCCTAAACCTAAACTAACCCTTACCCTATCCCTAACCCTAACCCTAAACGTAACCCTAACACTTACACTTACCTCAACCCTAAACCTAAAACTAACCCTAATCCTAACACTTACCCTAACCCCTAACCCTAATCCTAACCCTTACCCTTACCCTAACACTAGCCCCTAACCCATACACTTACCATAAACCAAACCCCAACCCTAACCCTGACCGTAAACCTTACCCTAACCCTAACTCTAACCCGAACCCGAACCCCGAACCCAAACCCTAACCCTCACCCTAACTCTAACCCTTACCCTTCCCCTAACCCTAATCCTAAACGTAACCCTTACCCTTACCCTAAACCTAACAATAAACTTAACCCCAACCGTAAACCTAACCGTAACTCTTACCCTTACCCTAAACCTAACCCTAAACCAAACCCTAACCCTAAACCTTACCCTAACCCTAAACATTACCCTAACCCTAAACTTAATCCTAACCTAAACTTAACCCTAACGGTTACCCTTACCCTAAATCTAACCCTAACCCTAACCCAAACCCTAACCCTTACCCTTACCCTTACCCTAACCCTAACCCTAAACCTAACCCTTACACTAACCCTATCCCTAACCCTAACCCTTACCCTAACCCTAACCCTAACCCTAAACCTAACCCTAACCCTAACCCTAACCCTTACCCTAACCCTAACCCTAAACCTTGCCCTTACCCTAACCCTAACCCTAAACCTAACCCTAACCCTTTCCCTTACCCTAACCCTAACCCTAACCCTAAAGCTAACTCTACCCCTAATCCTAACCCTAACCCTTACCCTTTCCCTAACCCTAACCCTAACCATAAACCTAACCTAAAACCTTACTCTTACCCTAACCCTACTCCTTACCCTAACCCTAACCCTAAGCCTTACCCTAACCCTAACCCTAAACCTAACCCTAACCCTAACCCTAACCCTTACTCTTACCCTAACCCTAACCTTAACCCCAAACCTTACCTTTACCCTAACCCTAACCCTAACATTAATGCTAACCCTAACCCTAACCCTAACCCTTACCCTAACCCTAAGACTATCCCTAAACCTTACCCTAACACTAACCCTAACCCTTACCCTTTCCGTAACCCTAACCCTAAACCTAACCCTAACCCTAAGACTAACCCTAACCTTAACCCTAACCCTAACCCTAACACTTACCCTTATCTAACCCTAAGACTAACCCTAACCCTTACCCTAACCCTAAACTTAACCCTAACCCTAACCCCTTACACTAACCCTAACCCTAAACATAACCCTAACCCTTACCCTTACCCTAACCCTAACCCTAACCCTTACACTAAACCTAAACCTAACCATTACCTTAACTATAACCCTAACCCTAACACCTCACCCTAACCCTAACCCTAACACTCACACTAACCCTAACCATAACCATAACCCTTACACTAACCCTAACCCTAATCCTCACCTTTACCATTATCCTAACCCTAACTCTAACCTTAAATCCAACCCTAAACCTAACCCTAAACCTTACCCTTACCTTAACCCTAACTCTAACCCTAACCCTAAACCTTACCCTAACACTAACCTTAACCCTAACCCTAACCTAACCCTATCCCTTTCTCTTACCATAATCCTAACCATAACCCTTACCCTTACCCTAACCCTAACCATAATCTTAACCCTAACACTAACCCTAACCATAACCATTACCCTTACCCTAACCCTAAACATAAACCTAACCCTAAACCTAACCCTAACCCTAACCCTTACCCTTACCCTAACCCTAACCCTAACCCTAAACCTTATCCTTACCCTAAACCAAACCCTATCCCTTACCTTACCCTTTCCATAACCCTAACCCTAACCCTAACCCTTACCTTTACCCTAACCCTAAACCTAACTCTAACCCTAAACCTTATCCTTACCCTAAACCTAACCCTAACCCTTACCCTAACCCTAAACCTAACCCTAACCCTATCCCTAACCCTTACCCTTACCCTAAACCTAGAACTAAACCTAACCCTAACCCTAAACCTAAACCTTACCCTAACCCTTACCATAAAATTAACCCTAACCCTAACCCTAAACCTAACCATAAACCTAACCCTTAACCTTACCCTAACCTTAACACTAAACCCAACCCTAAACTTAACCCTAACCCTTACCCTAACCCTAACTCTTAACCTAAACCTAACCCTAAAACTTACCCTTACCCTAAACCTAACCCTAAACATTACCGTAAACCTAATCCTAACCCTAACCCTAACCCTTACCCTTACCTTAACTCTAACTCTAACCCTAACACTAAACCTTACCCTTACCCTAACCCTTCATCTAACCCTAACCCTAACCCTAAACCCTAACACTAACCCTAAACCTAACCCTTACCCTAAACCTTACCCAAAAACTAACCTTAACCCTAACCCTAACCTAAACCTATCCCTTTCTCATACCATAACCCTAACCATAACCCTTACCCTAACCCTAACCCTAACCCTAACATTTACACTAACCCTAACACTAAACCTAACCCTAACCCTTAACCTAACCCTAACGCTAACCCTAACCCTAAAACTTACCCTAACCCTAACCCTAATCCTAAAACTAACCCCTAACCCTAAACCTAACATTAACCCTTACCCTTACCCTAACCCTAACCCTAACCCTAACCCTAACCCTAAACCTTACCCTAACTCTAACTCTAACCCTAAGCCTTACCCTTAACCTAACTTTAACCCTAAACCTAATCCTAACCCTAACCCTAAACCTAACCCTTACCCTAACCATAACCCTAAACATAACCGTAACCCAAAACCTAACCCTAACCCCTAACCCTAACCTTAACCCTAACCCTAACCCTTACCCTTACCCTAACCCTACCCCTTACCTCAATGCTAACCCTAAACCTAAACCTAACCCTTACACTAACCCTAACCCTAAACCTAACCCTAACACTAAACCTAACCGTAACCCTAACCCTAACTCTATCCCCTAACCCTAACCTTAACCCTAACCCTAACCCTTACACTTACCCTAACCCTAACCTTAACCTTAACCCTAATCCTTACCCTCATCCTAACCCTTACCCCTAACCCTAACCCTAACGCTAACCCATACCCTTACCATAAACCTAACCCTAACCCTAACCCTGACCATAAACCTTACCCTACCCTAACTCTAACCCGAACCCTAACCCCTAACCCTAACCCTAACCCTCACCCTAACTCTAACCCTTACCCTTCCCCTAACCCTAATCCTAAACCTAACCCTTACCCTTACCCTAAACCTAACAGTAAACGTAACCCCAACCCTAAACCTAACCGTAACTGTTACCCTTACCCTAAACCTAACCCTAATCCTAACCCTAACCCTAAACCTTACCCTAACCCTAAACATTACCCTAACCCTAAACTTAATCCTAACCCTAACCCTAACCCTAACCCTAACCCTAACCCTAACGCTTACCCTTACCCTAACTCTAACCCTAACCCTAACCCTAACCGTAACCCTTACCCTTACCCTAACCCTAACCCTAAACCTAACCCTAACACTAACCCTATCCGTAACTCTAACCCTTACCCTAACCCTAACCCTAACCCTAAATCTAACCCTAACCCTAACCCTAACACTTACCCTAACCCTAACCCTAAACCTTGCCCTTACCCTAATCCTAACCCTAAACCTAACCCTAACCCTTTCCCTTACCCTAACCCTAACCCTAAACTTAATGCTAACCCTAACCCTAACCCTAACCCTTACCCTAACCCTAACCCTAACCCTAATCCTTACCCTAACCCTAATCCTAACCCTAACCCTTACCCTTTCCCTAACCCTAACCCGAACCATAAACCTAACCTTAAACCTTACCATTACCCTAACCCTACTCCTTACCCTAACCCTAAACCTAACCCTAACCCTAACCATAAACCTAACCCTAACCCTAAACCTAACCCTAATACATGGTCTTACCCTAACCCTAACCATAACCATAAACCTAACCCTAATCGTATCCCTAACCCTAACTCTTACCCTAACCCTATACCTAAACCTAACCCTTACCCTTACCCTAACCCTAACCCTAAACTTAACCTCAACCCTAAACCTATCACTAACCCTAACACTAACCCTTACCCTTACCCTAACCATAACCCTAAACCTAACCCTAAACCTAAACCTAACACTTACCCTAACCCTAACCCTTACCCTTACCCTAATCCTAAACCTAACCCCAACCCTAAACATAACCCTTTCCCTAAACCTAACCCTAACCCTAAACCTAATCCTAACACTAACGCTAAAACTTACCCTTACCCTAACCCTAACCCTACCCCTAACCCTTACCCTTACCTTAACCCTAACCCTCACCCTTACCCTTTCCCTAACCCTAACCTTAACCTCAACCCTAAACCTAAAACTAACCCTAACCCTAACCCTAACCCTATACATAACCCTAAACCTAACTCTTACCCTAACCCTAAACCTAACTCTTACCCTAACCCTAAACGTAACCCTAACACTTACCCTTACCCTAACCCTAACACTAACCTTAACCCCAACCCTAAACCTAAAACTAACCCTAACCCTAACCCTAACCCTAACCCTAACAATAACCCTAACCGTTACACTAACACTCACCCTAAACCTTACCCTAACCCTAAACCTAACCCTAACCCTTTCCCTTACCCTAACCCTAACCCTAAACTTAATGCTAACCCTAACCCTAACCCTAACCTTACCCTAACCCTAACCCTAAACGTAATCCTTACCCAAACCCTAATACTAACTCTAACCCTTACCCTTTCCCTAACCCTAACCCTAACCTTAAACCTAACCTTAAACCTTACTCTTACCCTAACCCTAATCCTTACTCTAACCCTAACCCTAACCCTAACCCTAAACCTTGCCCTTACCCTAACCCTTACCCTAACCCTAACACTAACCCTAACCCTAACCCTAACCCTTACCCTAACACTAACGCTAACCCTAACGCTAAAACTTACCCTAACCCTAACCCTAACCCTAAAACTAACCCCTAACCCTAAACCTAACCCTAACCCTTACCATTACCCTAACCCTAACAGTAACCCTAACCCTAACCCTAAACCTTACTCTAACTCTAACTCTAACCCTAACCCTTACCCTTACCCTAAACTTAACCCTAAACCTAATCCTAACCCTAACCCTAAACCTAACCCTTACCTTTACCCTAACGCTAACCCTAAACCTTACCCTAAACCTAACATTAACCCTAACCCTAACCCTTACCTAACCCTAATCCTAAGCCTTACCCTTACATTAAACCTACCCCTAAACCTAACCCTAAACCTTACCCTTACCCTAAACCTAACCTAACTCTTACCCTATCCCTAACCCTACACCTAAACGTAACCCCAACACTTACACTTACCTTAACCCTAAACCTAAAACTAACCCTAATCCTAACACTTACCCTAACCCCTAACCCTAATCCTATCCCTTACCCTTACCCTAACACTAACCCCCAACCTTAAAATTAACCCTAATCCTTACCCTCATCCTAACCCTTACCCCTAACCCTAACATTAACCCTAACCCATGACCTTACCATAAACCTAACCCTAACCCTAACCCTGACCCTAAACCTTACCCTACCCTAAGTCTAACCCGAACCCTAACCCCTAACCCTAACACTAACCCTCACCTTAACTCTAACCCTTCCCCTTCCCCTAACACTAATCCTAAACCTAACACTTACCCTTACCCTAAACCTAACAATAAACTTAACCCCAACCCAAACCTAACCGTAACTCTTACCCTTACCCTAAACCTAAGCCTAAACCTAACACTTACATTAAACCTAACCCTAAACTTAATGCTAACCCTAACCCTAGCCCTAACCCTAACACTTACCCTAACTCTAACCCTAACCCTAACCCTAACCCTTAACCTTACCCTAACCCTAAACCTAAACCTAACCCTAACACTAACCCTATCCCTAACCCTAACCCTTACCCTAACACTAACCCTATCCCTAAACCTAACCCTTACCCTAACCCTAACCCTAACCCTAACCCTAACCTTTACCCTAACCCTAACCCTAAACCTTGCCCTAACCCTAATCCTTACCCTAACCCTAATCCTAACCCTAACCCTTACCCTTTCTCTAACCCTAACCCTAACCATAAACCTAACCTTAAACCTTACCCTTACCCTAACCCTACTCCTTACCCTAACCCTAACACTAACCCTAACCCTAAACCTTGCCCTTACCCTAACCCTAACCCTAAACCTAACCCTAACCATAACCCTAAACCTTACCCTAACCCTAACCCTAAACCTTATCCTTACCGTAAACCTAAACCTAACCCTTACCTTACCCTTTCCATAACCGTAACCCTAACCCTAACCCTTACCTTTACCCTAACCCTAAACCTAACTCAAACCCTAAACCTTATCCTTACCCTAAACCTAACCCTAACCCTTACCCTAACCCTAAACCTAACACTAACCCTATCCCTAACCCTTACCCTTACCCTAAACCTAAAACTAAACATAACCCTAACCCTAAACCTAAACCTTACCCTAACCCTTACCATAACCCTAATCCTAACCCTAACCCTAAACCTAACCCTAAACCTAACCCTTAACCTTACCCTAACCTTAACACTAAACCCAAACCTAAACCTAACCCTAACCCTTACCCTAACCCTAATTCTTAACCTAAACCTAACCCAAAAACTTACCCTTATCCTAAACCTAACCCTAAACCTTACCGTAAACCTAACCCTAACCCTAACCCTTACCCTTAACTTAACTCTAACTCTAACCCTAACACTAAACCTTACCCTTCCCTAACCCTAGATCTAACCCTAACCCTAACCCTAAACCCTAACCCTAACCTTAAGCTAACCCTTACCCTAAACCTTACCCACAAACTAACCTTAAACCTAACCCTAACCTAATCCTATCCCTTTCTCTTACCATAACCCTAACCCTAACCCTTACCCTAACCCTAACCCTAACCTTAATCCTTACCCTAACCCTAACACTAATCCTAACCCTAACCCTAACCCTTACCCTAACCCTAACGCTAACCCTAACCCTAAAACTTACCCTAACCCTATCCCTAACCCTAAAACTAACACCTAACCCTAAACCTTACCCTAACCCTTACCCTTACCCTAACCCTAACCCTAACCCTAACCCTAACCCTAAACGTTACCCTAACTCTAACTCTAACCCTAACCCTTACCCTTACCCTAACCTTAACCCTAAACCTAATCCTAACCCTAACCCTAAACCTAACCCTTACCCTTACCCTAATCCTAACCCTAAACCTAACCGTAACCCAAACCCTAACCCTTACCCCTAACCCTAACCTTAACCCTAACCCTAACCCTTACCCTTACCCTAACCCTAACCCTAACCTCAATGCTAACCCTAACCCTAAACCTAAACCTTACCCTAACCATAACCCTAAACCTAACACTAACACTAAACCTAACCGTAAACCTAACCCTAACCCTATCCCCTAACCCTAACCTTAACCCTTACCCTAACCCTTACCCTTACCCTAACCCTAACCCTTACCTCAATGCTAACCCTAACCCTAAACCTAACCCTTACCCTAACCCTAACCCTAAACCTAACCCTAACACTAAACCTAACCGTAACCCTAACCCTAACCCTATCCCCTAACACTAACCTTAACCCTAACCCTAACCCTTGCCCTTACCCTAACCCTAACCCTAACCTTAATGCTAACCATAACCCTAACTCTAACACTTACCCTAACACCAAACCTAAACCTAAACCTAACATTAACCCTAACCCTAACCCTAACCCTTACCCTAACCGTAATCCTAAGCCTTACCCTTACATTAAACCTACCCCTAAACCTAACCCTAAACATTACCCATACCCTAAACCTAACCTAACCATTACCCTTCCCTAACCCTAACCCTTACCCTTACCCTAACCCTAACCCTAACCCTAACCCTAAGACTAACCCTAACCCTAACCCTAACCCTAACACCTACCCTTATCTAAACCTAACACTAACCCTAACACTTAACCTAACCCTAAACCCAACTCTAACCATAACCTAACCCTAACCCTTCCCACTAACCCTAACCCTAACCCTTACCCATACCCTTACCATAAACCTAACCATAACCCTAACCCTGACCCTAACCCTTCCCCTAAACCTAACCCGAACCCTAACCCCTAACCCTAACCCTAACCCTCACCCTAACCCTAACCCTTACCTCTACCCTAACACTAAACCTAACCCTAACCCTTACCCTTACCCTAACCCTAACCCTAACCTTAACCCCAACCCTAAACCTAACCCTAACTCTTACCCTTACCCTAAACCTAACCCTTACCCTAACCCTTACCTTTACCCTAACCCTAATCCTAACCCCAACCCTAACCCTTACTCTAACCCTAACCCCAACCTTAATGCTAACCCTAACCCTAACCCTTACCCTTGCACTAAGAGTAACCCTAAATCTTACCCTAACCCTAACCCTAACCCTAACCCTTACCCTAACCCTAAACATAACATTAACCGTAACCCTAACCCTAACCCTTACCCTAACCCTAACCCTAACCCTAACCCTTACCCTTACATTAAACCTACCCCTAAACCTAACCCTAAACCTTACCCTTACCCTAAACCTAACCTAACCCTTACCCTATCCCTAACACTAACCCTAAACCAGACCCTAACACTTACACTTACCTTAACCCTAAACCTAAAATTAACCCTAATCCTAACCCTAACCCTAACCCCTAACCCTAATACTAACCCTTACCCTTACCCTAACACTAACTCCTAACCATAACTTTAACCCTAATCCTTACACTCATCCTAACCCTAACTCCTAACCCTAACCCTAAATCTTACCCTTACCCTAACACTAAAGCTAACCCTAACACTTACCCCTAACCCTAACCCTAACCCTAACCCATACCCTTACCATAAACCTAACCTTAACCTAAACCTGACCCTAAACCTTACCCTAACTCTAACTCTAACCCGAACCCTAACCCCTAACCCTAACCCTAACCCTCATCCTAACGCTAACCCTAAACCTTGCCCTAACCCTAACCCTAACCCTAAACCTAACCCTAACACTAACCCTAACCCTTACCCTTGCCCTTACCCTAACCCTAACCTTAACCCCAAAACTTACCCTTACTCTAACTCTAACCCTAACATTAATGCTAACCCTAACCCTAACCTTAACCCTTACCCTAACCCTAAGACTATACCTAAACCTTACCCTAACCCTAAACCTGACCCTTACCCTTTCCGTAACCCTAACCCTAACCCTAACCCTAAGACTAACCCTAACCCTAACAAGAACCCTAACCGTAACCCTAACACTTACCCTAATCTAAACCTAACACTAACCCTAACCTTTACCCTAACCCTAAACCTAACCCTAACCCTAACCCCTACCCCTAAACATAACCCTAAACATAACCCTAACCCTAACCCTTACCCTAACCCTAACGCTAGCCCTAACCCTAAAACTTACCCTAACCCTGACCCTAAAACTAAACCTAACCCCTAAACCTAATTCTAACCCTAAACCTTACCCGTACCCTAACCCTAAACCTAAACCTAATCCTAACCCTAACCCTTACCCTAACCCTAACGCTAACCCTAACCCTAAACTTAACCTAACCCAATCCCAAACACTAAAGCTAACCCCTAACTCTAACCCTTACCCTAACCCTAACCCTAAACCGAACCGTAACCCTAACCCTAACCCTAACCCCTAACCCTAAACTTAACCCTAACCTTAACCCTTACCCTTACCCTATCCCTAACCCTAACCTTAATGCTAACCCTAACCCTATCCCTTACCCTCATCCTAACCCTACCACTAACCCTAACCCTAACCGTAACCATAACCCTAACCCTTACCTTACACTAACCCTAACCCTAACTCTAACCCTATCCCTTACCCTCATCCTAACCCTAACCCTAACCCTAACACTTACCCTTACCCTTACCCTAATTCTAACCCTAACCCTATCCGTAAACCTAAACCTAACCGTAACACCAACCCTAACCCTAACCCTTACCCTTACCCTAACCTTACCTAAACCCAAACCCTAAACCTAACCCTAACCCTTACACTTACCCTAAACCTAACCATAAACCTAGCCCTAACCCTAACCCTAAACCTTACCATTACGCAAACCCTACCCCTAAACCTAACCCTAAACATTACCCTTACCCTAAACTAACCTAACCCTTACCCATCCCTAACCCTTACCCTTACCCTAACCCTAACCCTAACCCTAACCCAAACCCTAACCTAAGACTAACCCTAACCCTAACCCTAACCCTAACACCTAACCTTATCTAAACCTAACACTAACCCTAACACTTAACCTAACCCTAAACCCAACCCTAACCATAAACTAACCCTAACCCTTCCCACTAACCCTAACCCTAACCCTAACCCATACCCTTACCATAAACCTAACCCTAACCCTAACCCTGACCCTAACCCTTCCCCTAACCCTAACCCGAACCCTAACCCCTATTCCTAACCCTGTCCCTCACCCTAACCCTAACCCTTACCCCTCCCCTAACCCTAAACCTAACCCTAACCCTTACCCTTACCATAACCCTAACCCTAACCTTAACCCCAACCCTAAACCTAACCCTAACTCTTACCCTTACCCTAAACCTAACCCTTACCCTAACCCTAACCCTTACCCTAACCCTAACCCTTACCCTAACCCTAAACTTAACCGTAACCCTTACCCTTACCCTAACTTTAACCCTAACTGTAACCCTCAATATAACCCTTACCTTTACCCTAACCCTAACCCTAACCCTAAGCCTAACCCTAACCCTAAACCTTACCCTAACCCTAACCCTAACCCTAACCCTAACACTAACCCTTACCTTTGCCCTAACCCTAACCCTAACCCCAACCCTTACCCTTACCCTAACCCTAACCCTAACCCTAACCTTAATGCTAACCCTAACCCTAATCCTTACCCTAACACTAAGATTAACCGTAAACCTTACCCTAACCCTAACCCTAACCCTAAGCCTTACCCTAACCCTAAACCTAACATTAACCCTAACCCTAACCCTAACCCTCACCCTTACCCTAACCCTAACCCTAACCCTTACCCTTACATTAAACCTACCACTAAACCTAACCCTAAACCTTACCCTTACCCTAAACCTAACCTAACCCTTACCCTATCCCTAACCCTAACCCTAAACCTAACCCTAACAGTTACACTTAACTTAACCCTAAACCTAAAACTAACCCTAATCCTAACCCTAACCCTAACCCCTAACCCTAATACTAACCCTTACCCTTACCCTAACACTAACCCCTAATCTTAACCTTAACTCTAACACTAAACCTAAACCTAACCCTTACCCCTAACCCTAACACTAACCCTAACCCATACCCATACCATAAACCTAAACTTAACCTAAACTTGACCCTTAACCTTACCCTAAACCTAACTCTAACCCGAACCCTAACCCCTAACCCTAACCCTAACCCTCACCCTAACCCTAACCCTAAACCTTGCCCTTACCCTAACCCTAACCCTAAACCTAACCCTAACCCTATCCCTTACCCTTACCCTAACCCTAACCTTAACCCCAAACCTTACCCTTACCCTAACCCTAACCCTAACATTAATGCTAACCCTAACCCTAACCCTAACCCTTACCCTAACCATAAGACTATCCCTAAACCTTACCCTAACCCTAACCCTAACCCTAACCCTTTCCGTAACCCTAACCCTAACCCTAAACCTAACCCTAAGACTAAACCTAAACCTAACACGAACCCTAACCCTAACCCTAACACTTACCCTTATCTAAACCTAACAGTAACCCTAACCCTTACCCTAACCCTGAACCTAACACTAAACCTAACCCCTAACTCTAACCCTAACCCTAAACATAACCCTAACACTTACCCTTACCCTAACCCTAACCCTAACCCTAACCCTTACCCTAAACCTAACCCTAACCCTTACCCTAACCATAACCCTAACCCTAACACCTCACCCTAACCCTAACCCTAACACTCACCCTAACCCTAACCATAACCATAACCCTTACACTAACCCTAACCCTAACCCTCACCTTTACCATTATCCTAACCCTAACTCTAACCGTAATCCCAACCCTAAACCTAACCCTAACTCTTACCCTTACCTTAACCCTAACTCTAACCCTAAACCTAAAACTTCCTTTACCCTAACCCTAGCTCTAACCCTAGCCCTAACCCTAAACCCTAACCCTAACCCTAACCCTAACCCTTACCCTTACCCTTACCCTTACATTAAACCTAACCCTAACCCTAAACTTTATCCGAACCCTAACCGTAACCCTTACCCTAACACTAAGACTAAACCTAAACCTTACCATAACCCTAACCCTATCCCTTACCCTAACCCTAAACCTAACACTAACCCTAACCCTAACCCTAACCCATACCCTAACCCTAACCCTAACCCTAACCCTAACCCTTACCCTTACATTAAACCTAACCCTAAACCTAACCCTAAACCTTACCCTTACCCTAAACCTAACCTAACCCTTAACCTATCCCTAACCCTAACCCTAAACCTAACCCTAACACTTACACTTTCCTTAACCCTAAACCTAAAACTAACCCTAACCCTAACCCCTAACCCTAAACCTGACCCTTACCCTTACGCTAACACTAAACCTAACCCTAACCCTTACCCCTAACCCTAACCCTAACCCTAACCCATACCCTTACCATAAACTGAACCTTAACCTAAACCTGACCCTAAATCTTACCCTAACCCTAACTCTAACCCGAACCCTATCCCCTAACCCTAACCCTAACCCTCACCCTAACCGTAACCCTTACCCTTCCCCTAACCCTAATCCTAAACCTAACCCTTACCCTTACCCTAACCCTAACAATAAACTTAACCTAAACCCTAAACCTAAACCTAACACTTACCCTTACCCTAAACCTAAACCTAAACCTAACCCTAACCCTTACCCTAATCCTAACCATTACCCTAACCCTAAACTTAATCCTAACCCTAAACTTAACCCTAACCCTTACCCTTACACTAACTCTAACCCTAACCCTAACCATAACCCTAACCCTTACCCTTACCCTAACTCTAACCCTAAACCTAACCCTAACACTAACACTATCCCTAACCGTAACCCTTACCCTAACCCTATCCCTAACCCTAACCCTAAACCTTACCCTTACCCTACCTAACCCTAACCCTTACCCTAACCCTAACCCTAACCCGAAACCTTTCCCTTGCCCTAACCCTAACCCTAAACCTAACCCTAATCCTAACCCTAACCCTTACCCTTACCCTAACCCTAACCTTAACCCCAAACCTTACCCTTACCCTAACACTAACCCTAACCTTAATGCTAACCCTAAACCTAAACCTAACCCTTACCCTAACCCTAAGACTATCCCTAAACCTTACCCTAACCCTAACCCTAAGCCTAACCCTTACCCTTTCCCTAACCCTAACCCTAACCCTAAACCTAAGACTAAACCTAACCCGAACCCTAACCCTAACCATAACACTTACACTTATCTAAACCTAACACTAACCCTAACCCTTACCCTAACCCTAAACCTAACCCTAACCCTAACCCCTAACCCTAACCCTAACCCTACACATAACCCTAACCCTTAGCCTTACCCTAACCCTAACCCTAAACCTAACAATTACCCTAAACCTAAACCTAACCCTTACCCTAACCATAACCCTAACCCTAACACCTAACCCTAACCCTAACCCTAACACTCACCCTAACCCTAACCATAACCATAAGCATTACACTAACCCTAACCCTAACCCTCACCTTTACCATTATCCTAACCCTAACTCTAACCTTAAACCCAACCCTAAACCTAACCCTAACCCTTACCCTTACCTTAACCATAACTCTAAACCTAACCCTAAACCTTACCCTTACCCTAACCCTAGCTCTAACCCTAGCCCTAACCCTAAACCCTTACCCTAATTCTAACCCTAACCCATAGCCTTACCCTAACCCTAACCATAATCTTAACCCTAACCCTAACACTAACACTAACCCTAAACCTTACCCTTACCCTAACCCTAACCCTAACCCTAAACTTTATCCTTACCTTAAACCTAACCCGAACCCTTACCCTAACCCTAAAACTAAACCTAATCATAACTCTATCCCTAACCCTTACCCTTACCCTAACCCTAACCATAAACCTAACCCTAACCCTAACCCTAACCCTAAACCTTACCCTAACCCTAATGCTAACCCTAACCCTAAACCTTACCCTAACACTAACCTTAACCCTAACCCTAACCTAACCCTATCAACTTCTCTTACCATAACCCTAACCATAACCCTTATCCTTACCCTAACCCTAACCATAATCTTAACCCTAACCCTCACACTAACCCTAACCCTAACCCTTACCCTTACCCTAACCCTAAACATAAACCTAATCCTAACCCTAACCCTAACCCTAACCCTAACCCTATACCTTAACCTTGCCCTTACCCTAACCCTAACCCTAAACCTTACCCTAACCCTAACCCTAACCCTAACCTTAAACCTTACCCTTACCCTACCTAACCCTAACCCTTACCCTAACCCTAAACCTAACCCTATACCTAAACCTTGCCCTTACCCTAACCCTAACCCTAAACCTAACCCTAACCCTAACCCTAACACTAACCCTTACCCTTACACTAACCCTAACCCTAACCCCAACCCTTACCATTACCCTAACACTAACCCTAACCTTAATGCTAACCATAACCCTAACCCTTACCCTAACCCTAAGACTAACCCTAAACCTTACCCTAACCCTAACCCTAACCCTAACCCTTACCCTTTCCGTAACCCTAACCCTAACCCTAAGACTAACCCTAACCCTAACCCTAACCCTAACACTTAGCCTTATCTAAACCTAACACTAACCCTAACACTTATCCTAATCCTAAACCTAACCCTAACCCTAACCCCTAACCCTAACCCTAAGCCTAACCCTAACTCTAACCCTTACACTTACCCTAAACCTAACCCTAACCCTTACCCTAACCCTAACCCTAACCCTTACCCTAAAATTACCCTAACCCTAACACCTAACCCTAAACCTAACCCTAACACTCAACCTAACCCTAACGCTAACCCTAACCATTACACTAAACCTAAACCTAACCCTCACCCTTAATCTTATCCTAACCATAACTCTAACCTTAAACCCAACCCTAAACCTAACCCTAACCCTTACCCTTACGCTAATCCTAACCCTAACTCTAACCTTAAACCCAACCCTAAACTTAACCCTAACCCTTATCCTTAACCGAAACCTAACAATAAACCTAACCCTACCCCTAACCCTAACCCTAACAATTACCCTAACCCTGATCCTTACCCTAACCCTAACCCTAACCCTAACTTTAATCCTAACCCTTACCCTTACCCTAACCCTAACCCTAACACTAAAACTAACCCTCACTCTAACCCTAACCCCTTCCCTTACTCTAACCCTTACCCCAAACTTAACACTAAACCAAACCCTAATCCTTACCCTTACACTAACCCTAACCCTAACCCTTAACCTTATCCTTACCCTAACCCTAACCCTAACCCTAAACCTTATACCTAACCCTAACTCTAACCCTAACACTTCCCCTTACCCTAACCCTAACCATAATCCAAAGCCTAACACTTACCCTCAACCTAACCCTTACCCTTACCGTAACCTTAAACCTAAACCTAAACCTTACCCTTACCCTAACCCTAACCTTAATGCTAACCCTAACGCTAACCCTTACTCTAACCCTAACCCTAACCCTACCTCTTAGCCGAACCCTAACCCTAACCCTAACCTTAAACCTAACCCTTACCCTTACCCTAACCCTAAACCTAAACTTAACCGTAACCCTAACCCTAAACCTAACCCTTACCCTTACCCTAACCCTAACCCTAAAACTCACCCTACCCTAACCCTAACACTAACCCCTAACCCTATCCCTAATCCTTACCCTTACCCTAACCCTAACCCCTAAACTTAACCCTAACTCTAACCATTACCCTCATCTTAACCCTTACCCTAACCCTAACCCTAACACTTACTCTTACCGAACCCTAACCATAACCCTAACCCTAATCCTAAATCTTACCCTTACCCTAAACCTAACCCTAACCCTTACCCTATCCATAACCCTAACCCTAACCTTAACCTAACCCTTACACTTACCTTAACCCTAACCCTAAACTTAGCCTTAACCCTAAACCCTAACCCTAAACCTAAACCTTACGCTTACCCTAACCCTAATGCTAACCCTAATCTTTACACCTAACTCTAACCCTAACACTAACCCTTACCCTTACTCTAACCCTAACCCTAACCCTAAACCTCACCCTAACACTTTCTCTCACCCTAACCATAACCCTAACGCTAACACTAAATCTAACCATAAACCCTAACCCTAACCCTTACCCTTACCCTTACCCTAATCCTAACGCTAATCCTAAACCCTAACCCTAACCCTTACCCTAACCCTAAATCTTACCCTAACCCTAACCCCTAACCCTAACCCTTACCCTAACCCTAACTCTAACCCTTACCCTTACCCTAATTCTAACCCTAACCCTAACCCTTACCCTAACCCTAAACCGAACCCTAACCCTAACCCTTACCATTACCCTAACAATAACCCTAAACCTAACTCTAACCCTAACCCTAACCCTAATCCTTACCCTTACCCTGAACCTAACACTAACCCTAAACCTAACCCTAACCCTTTCCATTACCCTAACCCTAACCCTAACCTTAATGCTAACCCTAACCGTAACCCTAAACCTAAACCTTACCCTACCCGTAACCCTAACACTAATCCTTACCCTAACCCTAACCTAACCATAATCCTTACCCTAACCCTAATCCTAACCCTAACCCTTACCCTTTCCCTAACCCTAACCCTAACCGTAACCCTAAACCTCAACCTTACACTTACACTAACCCTAACCCTTAACTTAACCCTAACTCTAACCCTAACTCTAACCCTAAAACTTACCCTTACCGTAAACCTAAACCTAACCCTTACCTTAACGCTAACCCTAAACATAACCCTAACCCTAACCCTAACCCTTACCCTAACCCTAACCTTTACCCTTACCCTAACTCTAACCCTAAACCTAACCCTAACACTAACACTATCCCTAACCCTAACCCTTACCCTAACCCTATCCCTAACCCTAACCCTAAACCTTACCCTTACCCTACCTAACCCTAACCCTTACCCTAACCCTAACCCTAACCCGAAACCTTTCCCTTGCCCTAACCCTAACCCTAAACTTAACCCTAATCCTAACCCTAACCCTTACACTTACCCTAACCCTAAGCCTAAACCTTACCCTTGCTGTGACCGTAACCCTAACCTTAACCACAACCCTAAACCTAACCCTAACCCTAACCCTTACCCTTACCCTAACCCTAACCATAAACCTAACCCTAACCCTCACCCTAACCCTTACCCTATCCCTAACCCTAACCCTTACCCTAACTCTAAACCTAACCCTAACACTAACCCTAACCTTTTCCCTTACCCTACCCTAACCCTAAAACTAACCCTAACCCTAACCATAACCATAACCTTAACCCTCACAATAACACTAACCCTAACCCTAAACCTTAGCCTTACACTAACCCTAACCCTAACCTTAATGCTATCCCTAAACCTAACCCTAACTCTTACCCTAAACCTAAGACTAACCCTAATCCTTACCCTAACCCTAACCGTAACCCTTACACTTTCCCTAACCCTAACCCTAACCCTAACCTTTACCCTTACCCTAACCCTAACCCTAACCCTAAACCTTATCCTTACCCTAAGCCTAATCCTAACCCTTACCCTAACCCTAAACCTAACCCTAACCCCAACCCTAACCCTTACCCTTACCCTAACCCTAACCCCAAACCTAACCCTAACCCTAACCCTAACTCAAACCCTAACCCTAACCTTACACTAACAGTAACCCTAACCCTAACCCAAAACCTAACAATAACCCTTTCTCTTACCATAACCCTAAACATATTCCTTACCCTAACCCTAACTCTAACCCTAACCCTAACCCTTACCCTAACCCTAAACCTAACCTGAAACCTAACCCCTAACCCTAACCCTAACCCTCACCCTAACCCTAACCCTAACCCTAACCCTAACCCTAAACCTAAACCTTACCCTAACCATAACCCTAACCCTAACCCTAACCCTAATCCTAACCCTAACCTTAACCCCAACCCTAAACCTAACCCTAACCCTTACCCTTACCCTAACCCTAACCCCAAACCTAACCCTAACCCTAACCCTAACCCTAACGCAAACCCTAACCCTAACCTTACACTAACAGTAACCCTAACCCTAACCCAAAACCTAACCATAACCCTTTCTCTTATCATAACTCTAAACATAATCCTTACCCTAACCCTAACTCTAACCCTAACCCTAACCCTTACCCTAACCCTAAACCTAACCTGAAACCTAACCCCTAACCCTAACCCTAACCCTCACCCTAACCCTAACCCTAACCCTAACCCTAACCCTAAACCTAAACCTTACCCTAACCATAACCCTAACCCTAACCCTAACCCTAACCCTAATCCTAACCCTAACCTTAACCCCAAACCTAAACCTAACCCTAACCCTTACCCTTACTCTAACCCTAACACTAACCCTAAACTTAACCCTAAGCCTAAATCTTAATCTTACCCTAACCCTAACCCTAAACCTATCCCTAACCCTAACCCTAAGCCTTACCCTAACCCTAACTCTTACCCTAACCCTAACTGTAAATCTTACCCTAACAGTAACCCTAACCCTAACCTTACCCTAACAGTAACCCTGACCCTAACACAAAACCTAACCATAACCCTTTCTCTTACCATAAACCTAACCATAATCCTTACCCTAACCCTAACTCTAACCCTAACCCTACCCCTTACACTTACCCTAACCCTAAGCCTAACCCTAACCCTAACACTTACGCTTACCTAACCCTACCCCTGACCCTAAACTTAACCTTATCATAACCCTAACCCTAACCCTAACCCTAAACCTAACCTTAACCCTTACCCTTACCCTAATCCTTCCCCTAACCCTAACCGTAATCCTAAACACTAACCCTAAACCTAACCCTTACCCTTACCTTAACCCTAACGCTAATCGAAAACCTAACCCTAACACTAATCCTAACCCTAACACTTACCCTTACCTAACCCTAACCCTAACCCTAACCCTTTCCACAACCCTACCCTAACCCTAAACCCTAACCCTAACCCTAACCCTAACACTCACCCTAACCCTAATCCTAACCCTAAACTTGCCCTAACCGTAACCCTAACCCTAACCCTAAACCTTACCTTTACCCTAACCCTAACCCTAACCTTAACCCCAACCCTAAACCTAACCCTAACCCTAACACTTACACTTAAACTAACCCAAAACATAAACCTAAGCCTAAACCTAACCCTAACCCTTACCCCATCCCTAATCCTAACCCTAACCCAAACCTTTACCCTAACTCTAAACCTAACCCTAACCCTAACTCTAACCTTTTCCCTTACCCTAACACTACCCCTAACCCTAACCCTAACACTAAACTTTACCATAATCCAAACCCTAACCCTTACCCTAACCCTAAACCTAACCCTAACCCTAACCCTAACCCTTACCCTTACCCTAACAATAACCCTAACCCTAACCCTAACCCGAAACTTCACCCTAACCCTAACCCTAACTTTAACCATTACCCTTACCCTAACCCTAACACTAATCCTTACCCTTACCCTCACGCTAACCTTACCCTGAACCTAACCGTAACCCTTACCCTACCCTAACCCTAACCCTAACACTTACCTATACCCTAACCCTAACCGTAAACCTTACCTTACCCTAACCCTAAACTTAACCCTAACCCTAACACTAACCCTAACCCTGACCCTAACCCTACCCTATCCCTAACACTAACACTTACCTTTACCCTAACCCTAACCCTAAACCTTACCCTAACCCTAACCCTAACCCTTAACCTAACCCTAACCTCACCATAACCTAACCCTAACCCTTATCCTTACCCTAACCCTAACCACAAACCTAACCATAAACCTAACCCTAAAACTTACTCTTAACCTAACCCTAACCCTAAACTTAATGGTAACCCTAACCCTAACCCTATCCCTAACCCTTATCCAAACCCTTACCCTAACTCTGACCCTAATCCTAACCATAACATTAAACCTAACCCTAACCCTAACCCTAACGCTAAGCCATACCCTTACCCAAACCCTAACCATAAACCTAAACCTAACACAAACCCTAACCCTAAACCTAACCCTAACCCTAACCCTAACCCTAACACATACTCTTACCCTAACCCTAAACATAACCATAAATCTAACCCTAATCATAACCCTAACCCTAACCCTAACACTTACCCTTATGTAACCCTAACACTAACCCTAACCCTAACCATAACCCTAAACCTAACCCTAACCCTAACCTCTTACACTAACCCTAACCCTAAACATAACCATAACCCTTACCCTTATCCTAACCCTAACCCTTACCTCAATGCTAACCCTAACCCTAAACCTAACCCTTACCCTAACCCTAACCCTAAACCTAACCCTAACACTAAACCTAACCGTAACCCTAACTCTAACCCTATCCCCTAACCCTAACCTTAACCCTAACCCTAACCCTTACCCTTACCGTAACCCTAATCCTAACCTTAATGCTAACCCTAACCCTAACCCTAACCCTTACACTAACCCTAAACCTAAACCTAACATTAACCCTAACCCTAACCCTAACCCTTACCCTAACCCTAATCCTAAGCCTTAACCTTACATTAAACCTACCCCTAAACCTAACCCTAAACCATACCCTTACCCTAAACCTAACCTATCCCTTACGCTATTCCTAAACCTAACCCTAAACATAACCCTAACACTTACACTTAACTTAACTCTAAACCTATCACTAACCCTAATCCTAACACTTACCCTAACCCCTAACCCTAATCCTAACCCTTACCCTTACCCTAACACTAACCCCTAACTTTAAACTTAACCCTAATCCTTACCCTCATCCTAAACCTTACCCCTAACCCTAACCCTAACCCTAACCCATACCCTTACCATAAACCTAACCCTAACCCTAACCCTGACCCTAAACCTTACCCTAACCCTAACCCTAACTCTAACCTTTACCCTTCCCCTAACCCTAATCCTAAACCTAACCGTTACCCTTACCCTAACCCTAACAATAAACTTAACCCCAACCGTAAACCTAACCGTAACTCTTACCCTTACCCTAAACCTAACCCTAAACCTAACCCTAACCCTAAAACTTACCCTAACCCTAAACATTACCCTAACCCTAAACTTAACCCTAACCCTTACATTTACCCCAACTCTAACCCTAACCCTAACCCTAACACTAACCCTTACCCTTACCCTAAACATAACCCTAAACCTAACCCTAATACTAACCCTATGCCTAACACTAATCCTTACCCTAACCCTAACCCTAACCCTAAACCTAACCCTAACCTTAACCCTAACCCTTACCCTAACCTTAACCCTAACCCTAAACCTTGCCCTTACCCTAACCCTAACCCTAAACGTAACCCTAACCCTTTCCCTTACCCTAACCCTAACCCTAAACTTAATGCTAACCCTAACCCTAACCCTAACCATTACCCTAACCCTAACCCTAAACCTAATCCTTACACTAACCCTAATACTAACCCTAACCCTTACCCTTTCCCTAACCCTAACCCTAACCATAAACCTAACCTTAAACCTTACCCTTACCCTAACCCTAATCCTTACCATAACCCTAAACCTAACCCTAACCCTAAACCTTGCCCTTACCCTAACCCTAATCCTAAATGTAACCCTAACCCTAACCCTAACCCTTACCCTTACCCTAACACTAACCTTAACCCCAAACCTTACCCTTACCCTAACCCTAACCCTAACATTAATGCTAACCCTAACCCTAACCCTAACCCTTACCCTAACCCTAAGACTATCCCTAAAACTTACCTTAACCCTAAACCTAACCCTAACCCTAAGAGTAACCCTAACCGTAACCCTAACCCTAACCCTAACACTTACCCTTATCTAACCCTAACACTAACCCTAACCCTTACCATAACCCTAAACCTAACCCTAACCCTAACCCCTTGCACTAACCCTAGCCCTAAACATAACCATAACCCTTACCCTTACCCTAACCCTAACCCTTACCCTAAACCTAACCCTAACCCTTACCCTAACCATAACCCTAACCCTAACACATCACCCTAACCCTAAACCTAACACTCACCCAAACCCTAACCATAACCATAACCCTTACAGTAACCCTAACCCTAACCCTCACCTTTACCATTATCCTAACCCTAACTCTAACATTAAAACCAACCCTAAACCTAACCCTAACCCTTACCCTTACCTTAACCCTAACTCTAACCCTAACCCTAAACCTTAGCCTTACCCTAACCGTACCTCTAACCCTAGCCTTAACCCTAAACCCTAACCCTAACCCTAACCCTAACCATAACCCTAACCCTAACACAAAACTTTATCCTTACCCTAAACCTAACCCTAACCCTTACCCTAAACCTAATCCTAACCCCATCCCTAACCCCTACCCTTACCCTAACCCTAACCCTAAACCTAACCCCAAACCTTACCCTAACCCTAACGCTAACCCTAACCCTAAACCTTACCCTAACACTAACCTTAACCCTAACCCTAACCAAACCCTATCCCTTTCTCTTACCATAACCCTAACCCTAACCCTTACACTTACCCTAACCCTAAACATAAACCTAACCCTAAACCTAACCCTAACCCTAACCCTTACCTTTACCCTAACCCTAAACCTAACTCTAACCCTAAACCTTATCCTTACACTAAACCTAACCCTAACCCTTACCCTAACCCTAAACCTAACCCTAACCCTATCCCTAACCCTTACCCTTACCCTAAACCTAAAACTAAACCTAACCCTAACCCTAAACCTAAACCTTACCCTGACCCTTACCATAACCCTAACCATAACCCTAAACCTAACCATAAACCTAACCCTTAACCTTACCCTAACCTTAACACTAAACCCAACCCTAAAGCTAACCCTAACCCTTACCCTAACCCTAACTCTTAACCTAAACCTAACCCTAAACCTTACCCTTACACTAAACCTAACCCTAACCCTTACCGTAAACCAAACCCTAACCCTAACCCTAACCCTTACCCTTACCTTAACTCTATCTCTAACCCTAACACAAAACCTTACCCTTACCCTAACCCTAGATCTAACCCTAACAGTAACCCTAAACCCTAACCCTAACCCTAAACCTAACCCTTACCCTAAACCTTACCCACAAACTAACCTTAACCCTAACCCTAACCTAACCCTATCCCTTTCTCTTACCATAACCCTAACCATAACCCTTACCCTAACCCTAACCCTAACCCTTACCCTAACCCTAACACTAACCCTAACCCTAACCCTAACACTTACCCTAATCCTAACGCTAATCCTAACCCTAAAACTTACCCTAACCCTAACCATAACCCTAAAACTAACCCCTAACCCTAAACCTAACCCTAACCCTTACCCTTACCCTAACCCTAACCATAACCCTAAACCTTACCCTAACACTAACTCTAACCCTAACCCTTACCCTTACCCTAACCTTAACCCTAAACCTAATCCTAACCCTAACCCTAAACCTAACCCTTACCCTTACCCTTACCCTAAACCTAACCCTAAACCTAACCGTAACCCAAACCCTAACCCCTAACCCTAAGCTTAACCCTAACCCTAACCCTTACCCTTACCCTAACCCTAACCCTTACCTCAATGCTAACCCTAACCCTAAACCTAACCCTTACCCTAACCATAACCCTAAACCTAACCCTAACACTAAACCTAACCGTAACCCTAACCCTAACCCTATCCCCTAACCCTAACTTAACCCGAACCCTAAACCTTACCCTTACCCTAAACCTAACCCTAACCCTTACCTTACCCTTTCCATAACCCTTACCCTAACCCTAACCCTTACCTTTACCCTAACCCTAAACCTAACTCTAACCCTAAACCTTATCTTTACCCTAAACCTAACCCTAACCCTTACCCTAACCCTAAACCTAACCCTAACCCTATCCCTAACCCTTACACTTACCCTAAACCTAAACCTAAACCTTACCCTAACCCTTACTATAAACCTAACCCTAACCCTAACGCTAAACCTAACCCTAAACCTAACCCTTAACCTTACCCTAACCTTAACACTAAACCCAACCCTAAACTTAACCCTAACCCTTACCCTAACCCTAACTCTTAACCTAAACCTAACCCTAATACTTACCCTTACCCAAACCTAACCCTAAACATTACCGTAAACCTAATCCTAACCCTAACCCTTACCTTAACTCTAACTCTAACCCTAACACTAAACCTTACCCTTACCCTAACCCTACATCTAACCCTAACCCTAACCCTAAACCTAAACCTTACACTAAACCTTACCCACAAACTAACCTTAACCCTAACCCTAACCTAACCCTATCCCTTTCTCATACCATAACCCTAACCATAACCCTTACCCTAACCCTAACCCTAACCCTAACCCTAACATTTACACTAACCATAACACTAACCCTAACCCTAACCCTAACCCTTACCCTAACCCTAACGCTAACCCTAACCCTAAAACTTACCCTAACCCTAAAGCTAACCCTAAAACTAACCCCTAACTCTAAATCTAACATTAACCCTTACACTTACCCTAACCCTAACCCTAACCCTAACCCTAAACCTTACCCTAACTCTAACTCTAACCCTAAGCCTTACACTTACCCTAACTTTAACCCTAAACCTAATCCTAACCCTAACCCTAAATCTAACCCTTACACTTACCCTACACATAACACTAAACCTAACCGTAACCCAAACCCTAATCCTAACCCCTAACCCTAACCTTAACCCTAACCCTAACCCTTACCCTTACCCTAACCCTAACCCTTACCTCAATGCTAACCCTAACCCTAAACCTAACCCTTACCCTAACCCTAAACCTAAACCTAACATTAACCCTAACCCTAACCCTAACCCTTACCCTAACCCTAATCCTAAGCCTTACCCTTACATTAAACCTACCCCTAAACCTAACCCTAAACCTTACCCTTACCCTAAACCTAACCTAACCCTTACCCTATCCCTAATCCTAACCCTAAACGTAACCCTAACACTTACACTTACCTTAACCCTAAACCTAAAACTAACCCTAATCCTAACACTTACCCTAACCCCTAACCCTAATCCTAACCCTTACCCTTACCCTAATACTAACCCCTAACCTTAACCTTAACCCTAATCCTTACCCTCATCCTAACCCTTACCCCTAACCCTAACCCTAACCCTAACCTATACCCTTACCATAAACCTAACCCTAACCCTAACCCTGACCCTAAACCTTACCCTACCCTAACTCTAACCCGAACCCTAACCCCTAACCCTAACCCTCACCCTAACTCTAACCCTTACCCTTCCCCTAACTCTAACCCTAAACGTAACCGTAACTGTTACCCTTACCCTAAACCTAACCCTAACCCTAAACCTTACCCTAACCCTAAACATTACCCTAACCCTAAACTTAATCCTAACCCTAAACTTAACCCTAACGCTTACCCTTACCCTAACTCTAAACCTAACCCTAACCCTAACCCTAACCGTAACCCTTACCCTTACCCTAAACCTAACCCTAAACCTAACCCTAACACTAACCCTATCCCTAACCCTAACCCTTACCCTAACCCTAACCCTAACCCTAAACCTAACCCTAACCCTAACCCTAACACTTACCCTAACCCTAACCCTAAACCTTACCCTTACCCTAATCCTAACCCTAAACCTAAACCTAACCCTTTCCCTTACCCTAACCCTAACCCTAAACTTAATGCTAACCCTAACCCTAACCCTAACCCTTACCCTAACCTAACCCTAAACCTAATCCTTACCCTAACCCTAACCCTAACCCTAACCCTTACCCTTTCCCTAACCCTAACCCTAACCATAAACCTAACCTTAAACGTTACCATTACCCTAACCCTACTCCTTACCCTAAGCCTAAACCTAACCCTAACCCTAACCCTAACCATAAACATAAACCTAACCCTAATCGTATCCCTAACCCTAACTCTTACCCTAACCCTAAACCTAACCCTAACCCATACACTTACCCTAACCCTAACAATAAACTTAACCTCAACCCTAAACCTAACACTAACCCTAACACTAACCCTTACCCTTACCCTAACCATAACCCTAAACCTAACCCTAACCCTAAACCTAACACTTACCCTAACCCTAACCCTTACCCTTACCCTAATCCTAACCCTAACACCAACCCTAAACCTAACCTTCCCCTAAACCTAACCCTAACCCTAAACCTAATCCTAACCCTAACGCTAACACTTACCCTTACCCTAACACTAACCCTACCCCTAACCCTTACCCTTACCTTAACCCTAACCCTCACCCTTACCCTTACCCTAACCCTAACCTTAACCTCAACCCTAAACCTAAAACTAACCCTAACCCTAACCTTAACCCTACATAACCCTAAACCTAACTCTTACCCTAACCCTAAACCTAACTCTTACCCTAACCCTAAACCTAACCCTAACACTTACCCTTACCCTAACCCTAACCCTAACCTTAACCCCAACCCTAAACCTAAAACTAACCATAAACCTAACCCTAAAAATAACCCTAACCCTTACGCTAACACTCACCCTAACCCTAAACCTAACCCTAACCCTAACCCTAACCCTAACCCTAACCCTTACCTTACACTCACATTAACCCTAACACTAACCCTAACCTTAACCCTAACCCTAACCCTAACCCTATCCCTTACCCTCATCCTAACCCTAACCCTAACCCTAACCCTAACACTTACCCTTACCCTTATCCTAACTCTAACCCTAACCCTATCCGTACACCTAAACCTAACCGTAACCCCAACCCTAACACTAACCCTTACCGTTACCCTAACTCTTACCTAAACCCAAACCCTAAACATAACCCTAACCCTTACACTTACCCTAACCCTAACCATAAACCTAGCCCTAACCCTAACCCTAACCCTAACCCTTACCCTTACCCAAACCCTACCCCTAAACCTAACCCTAAACATTACCCATACCCTAAACCTAACCTAACCCTTACCCTTCCCTAACCCTAACCCTTACCCTTACCCTAAACCTAACCCTAACCCTAACCCTAACCCTAACCCTAAGACTAACCCTAACAATAACCCTAACCCTTACACCTACCCTTATCTAAACCTAACACTAACCCTAACACTTAACCTAACCCTAAACCCAACCCTAACCATAACCTAACCCTAACCCTTCCCACTAACCCTAACACTAACCCTAACCCATACCCTTACCATAAACCTAACCCTAACCCTAACCCTGACCCTAACCCTTCCCCTAAACCTAACCCGAAACCTAACCCCTAACCCTAACACTAACGTTCACCCTAACCCTAACCCTTACCTCTCCCCTAACCCTAAACCTAACCCTAACCCTTACCCTTACCCTAACCCTAACTCTAACCTTAACCCCAACCCTAAACCTAACCCTAACTCTTACCCTTACCCTAAAGCTAACCCTTACCCTAACCCTACCCCTTACCCTAACCTTAACCCTTATCCTAACCCTAAACTTAACCCTAACCCTTACCCTTACCCTTAATCTAACCCTAACCATAACCCTAACCCTAAACCTCACTCTAATCCTAACTCTAACACTAACCATTACCCTAACACTAACCCTAACCCTAACCCTTACCCTTACCCTAACCCCAACCCTAAGCCTAACCCTAACCCTAAACCTTACCCTAATCCTAACCCTAACCCTAACCCTAACACTAACCCTTACCTTTACCCTAACCCTAACCCTAACCCGAACCCTAACCCTTACCCTAACCCTAACCCTAACCTTAATGCTAACCCTAACCCTAACCCTTACCCTTACACTAAGAGTAACCCTAAACCTTACCCTAACCCTAACCCTAACGATAACCCTTACCCTAACCCTAAACCTAACATTAAACGTAACCTTAACCCTAACCCTTACCCTAACCCTAACCCTAACCCTAACCCTTACCCTTACATTAAACCTACCCCTAAACCTAACCCTAAACCTTACCCTTACCCTAAACCTAACCTAACCCTTACCCTATCCCTAACCCTAACCCTAAACCTAACCCTAACACTTACACTTACCTTAACCCTAAACCTAAAATTAACCCTAATCCTAACCCTAAACTTAACCCCTATCCCTAATACTAACCCTTACCCTTACCCTACCACTAACCCCTAACCTTTACTTTAACCCTAATCCTTACACTCATCCTAACCCTAACTCCTAACCCTAAAACTAAATCTTACCCTTACCCTAACACTAAAGCTAACCCTAACACTTACCCCTAACCCTAACCCTAACCCTAACCTATACCCTTACCATAAACCTAACCTTAACATAACCCTGACCCTAAACCTTACCCTAACCCTAACTCTAACCCAAACCCTAACCCCTAACCCTAACCCTAACCCTCATCCTAACCCTAACCCTAAACCTTGCCCTAACCCTAACCCTAACCCTAAACCTAACCCTAACACTAACCCTAACCCTTACCCTTCCTCTTACCCTAACCCTAACCTTAACCCCAAAACTTACCCTTACTCTAACTCTAACCCTAACATTAATGCTAACCCTAACCCTAACCCTAAGACTATCCCTAAAACTTACCCTAACCCTAAACCTGACCCTTACCCTTTCCGTAACCCTAACCCTAACCCTAATCCTAAGACTAACCCTAACCCTAACAAAAACCCTAACCGTAACCCTAACACTTACCCTTATCTAAACCTAACACTAACCCTAACCCTTACCCTAACCCTAAACCTAACCCTAACCCTAACCCCTAACCCTAACCCTAACCCTAAACATAACCCTAACCCTAACCCTTACCCTAACCCTAATGCTAACCCTAACCCTAAAACTTACCCTAACCCTGACCCTAAAACTAAACCTAACCCCTAAACCTAACTCTAACCCTAAACCTTACCCTTACCCTAACCCTAACCCAAACACTAAAGCTAACCCCTAACTCTAACCCTTACCCTAACCCTAACCCTAAACCGAACCGTAACCCTAACCCTAAACCTAACCCCTAACCCTAACCTTAACCCTAACCTTAACCCTTACCCTTACCCTATCCCTAACCCTAACCATAATGCTAACCCTAACCCTATCCCTTACCCTCATCCTAACCCTAACCCTAACCCTAACCCTAAACCTAACCCTTACCCTTACCCTCACCCTAACCCTTACCCTAACCCTAACCCTAACTCTAACCTTAATCGTAACCATAACCCTAACCCTTACCTTACACTAACCCTAACCCTAACATTAACCCTAACCTTAACCCTAACCCTAACATTAACCCTATCCCATACCCTCATCCTAACCCTAACCCTAACCATAACCCTAACACTTTCCCTTACCCTTATCCTAATTCTAACCCTAACCCTATTCATAAACCTAAACCTAACCGCAACCCCAACCCTAACCCTAAACCTTACCCTTACCCTAACCCTTACCTAAACCCAAACCCTAAACCTAACCCTAACCCTTACACTTACCCTAAACCTAACCATAAACCTAGCCCTAACCCTAACCCTAACCCTTACCATTACCCAAACCCTACCCCTAAACCTAACCCTAAACATAACCCTTACCCTAAACCAAACCTAACCCTTACCCTTCCCTAACCCTTACTCTTACCCTAACCCTAACCCTAACCCTAACCCAAACCCTAACCCTAAGACTAACCCTAACCCTAACCCTAACCCTAACACCTACCCTTATCTAAACGTAACACTAACCCTAACACTTAACCTAACCCTAAACCCAACCCTAACCATAAACTAACCCTAACCCTTCCCACTAACCCTAACCCTAACTCTAACCCATAGCCTTACCATGAACCTAACCCTAACCCTAACCCTGACCCTAACCCTTCCCCTAACCCTAACCCGAACCCTAACCCCTAACTCTAACCCTAACCCTCACCCTAACCCTAACCCTTACCCCTCCCCTAACCCTAAACCTAACCCTAACCCTTACCCTTACCCTAACCCTAACCCTAACTTTAACCCCAACCCTAAACCTAACCCTAACTCTTACCCTTACCCTAAACCTAACCCTTACCCTAACCCTAACCCTTACCCTAACCCTAAACTTAACCCTAACCCTTACCCTTACCCTAACTTTAACCCTAACTATAACCCTAAACATAACCCTTACCTTTACCCTAACCCTAACCCTAACCCTAAGCCTAACCCTAACCCTAAACCTTTCCCTAACCCTAACCCTAACCCTAACCCTAACACTAACCCTTACCTTTGCCCTAACCCTAACCCTAACCCCAACCCTTACCCTTACCCTAACCCTAACCCTAACCCTAACCTTAATGCTAACCCTAACCCTCATCCTTACCCTAACACTAAGACTAACCCTAAACCTTACCCTAACCCAACCCTAACCCTAAGCCTTACCCTAACCCTAAAGCTAACATTAACCCTAACCCTAACCCTAACCCTTACCCTAACCCTAACCCTAACCCTTACCCTTACATTAAACCTACCCCTAACCTAACCCTAAACCTTACCCTTACCCTAAACCTAACCTAACCCTTACCCTATTCCTAACCCTAACCCTAAACCTAACCCTTACACTTACACTTACCTTAACCCTAAACCTAAAACTAACCCTAATCCTAACCCTAACCCTAACCCCTAACCCTAATACTAACCCTTACCCTTACCCTAACACTAACCCCTAACCTTAACCTTAACGCTAACACTAAACCTAAACCTAACCCTTACCCCTAACCCTAAACCTAACCATAACCCATACCCTTACCATAAACCTAACCTTAACCTAAACCTGACCCTTAACCTTACCCTAAACCTAACTCTAACCCTCACCCTAACTCTAACCCTAAACCTTGCCCTTACCCTAACCCTAACCCTAAACCTAACCCTAACCCTATCCCTTACCATTACCCTAACCCTAACCTTAACCCCAAACCTTACCCTTACCCTAACCCTAACCCTAACATTAATGCTAACCCTAACCCTAACCCTAACCCTTACCCTAACCATAAGACTATCCCTAAACCTTACCCTAACCATAACCCTAACCCTAACCCTTTCCGTAACCCTAACCCTAACCCTAAACCTAACCCTAAGACTAAACCTAAACCTAACCCGAACCCTAACCCTAACCCTAACACTTACCCTTATCTAAACCTAACCCTTACCCTAACCCTGAACCTAACCGTAACTCTAACCCTAACCCTAAACATAACCCTAACACTTACCCTTACCCTAAACCTAACCCTAACCCTAACCCTTACCCTAACCCTAACCCTAACCCTTACCCTAACCATAACCCTAACCCTAACACCTCACCCTAACCCTAACCCTAACACTCACCCTAACCCTAACCATAACCATAACCCTTACACTAACCCTAACCCTAACCCTCACCTTTACCATTATCCTAACCCTAACTCTAACCTTAAACCCAACCCTAAACCTAACCCTAACTCTTACCCTTACCTTAACCCTAACTCTAACCCTAAACCTAAAACTTACCCTTACCCTAACCCTATCTCTAACCCTAGCCCTAACCCTAAACCCTAACCCTAACCCTAACCCTAACCCTTACCCTTACCCTAACCCTAACCCTAACCCTAAACTTTATCCTAACCCTAAACCTAACCCTAAACCTTACCCTAACACTAAGACTAAACCTAAACCTTACCATAACCCTAACCCTAACCCTTACCCTAACCCTAAACCTAACATTAACCCTAACCCTAACCCTAACCCTTACCCTAACCCTAACCCTAACCCTAACCCTTACCCTTACATTAAACCTAACCCTAAACCTAACCCTAAACCTTACACTTACCCTAAACCTAACCTAACCTTTAACCTATCCCTAACCCTAACCCTAAACCTAACCGTAACACTTACATTTACCTTAACCCTAAACCTAAAACTAACCCTAACCCTAACCCCTAACCCTAATCCTGACCCTTACCCTTACGCTAACACTAAACCTAACCCTAACCCTTACCCCTAACCCTAACCCTAACCCTAACCCATACCCTTACCATAAACCTAACCTTAACCTAACCCTGACCTTAAACCTTACCCTAACCCGAACTCTAACCCGAACCCTAACCCCTAACCCTAATCCTAACTCTCACCCTAACCGTAACCCTTACCCTTCCCCTAACCCTAATCCTAAACCTAACCCATACCCTTACCCTAACCCTAACAATAAACTTAACCTCAACACTAAACCTAAACCTAACACTTACCCTTACCCTAAACCTAAACCTAAACCTAACCCTAACCCTTACCCTAACCCTAACCATTACCCTAACCCTAAACTTAATCCTAACCCTAAACTTAACCCTAACCCTTACCCTTACACTAACTCTAACCCTAACCCTAACCCTAACCCTTACCCTTACCCTAACTCTAACCCTAAACCTAACCGTAACACTAACCCTATCCCTAACCCAAACCCTTAACCTAACCCTATCCCTAACCCTAACCCTAAACCTTACCCTTACCCTACCTAACCCTAACCCTTACCCTAACCCTAACCCTAACCCTAACCCGAAACCTTTCCCTTGCCCTAACCCTAACCCTAACCCTAAGCCTAAACCTAACCCTAAACCTTACCCTAACCCTAACCCTAACCCTAACCCTAACCCTAACACTAACCCTTACCTTTGCCCTAACCCTAACCCTAACCCCAACCTTTACCCTTACCCTAACCCTAACCCTAACCCTAACCTTAATGCTAACCCTAACCCTCATCCTTACCCTAACACTAAGACTAACCCTAAACCTTACCCTAACCCTAACCCTAACCCTAACCCTAAGCCTTACCCTAACCCTAAACCTAACATTAACCCTAACCCTAACCCTTACCCTAACCCTAACCCTAACCCTTACCCTTACATTAAACCTACCCCTAAACCTAACCCTAAACCTTACCCTTACCCTAAACCTAACCTAACCCTTACCCTATTCCTAACCCTAACCCTAAACCTAACCCTAACACTTACACTTACCTTAACCCTAAACCTAAAACTAACCCTAATCCTAACCCCAACCCTAACCCCTAACCCTATTACTAACCCTTACCCTTACCCTAACACTAACCCCTAACCTTAACCTTAACCCTAACACTAACCCTAACCCTAACCCTAACCCTAACCCTAAACCTTGCCCTTACCCTAACCCTAACCCTAAACCTAACCCTAACCCTATCCCTTACCCTTACCCTAACCCTAACCTTAACCCCAAACCTTACCCTTACCGTAACCCTAACCCTAACATTAATGCTAACCCTAACCCTAACCCTAACCCTTACCCTAACCATAAGACTATCCCTAAACCTTACCCTAACCATAACCCTAACCCTAACCCTTTCCGTAACCCTAACCCTAACCCTAAACCTAACCCTAAGACTAAACCTAAACCTAACCCGAACCCTAACCCTAACCCTAACACTTACCCTTATCTAAACCTAACACTAACCCTAACCCTTACCCTAACCCTGAACCTAACCCTAACCCTAACCCCTAACTCTAACCCTAACCCTAAACATAACCCTAACACTTACCCTTACCCTAACTCTAACCCTAACCCTAACCCTAACCCTTACCCTTACCCTAACTCTAACCCTAAACCTAACCGTAACACTAACCCTATCCCTAACCCAAACCCTTAACCTAACCCTATCCCTAACCCTAACCCTAAACCTTACCCTTACCCTACCTAACCCTAACCCTTACCCTAACCCTAAACCTAACCCTAACCCGAAACCTTTCCCTTGCCCTAACCCTAACCCTAACCCTAAGCCTAAACCTAACCCTAAACCTTACCCTAACCCTAACCCTAACCCTAACCCTAACACTAACCCTTACCTTTGCCCTAACCCTAACCCTAACCCCAACCCTTACCCTTACCCTAACCCTAACCCTAACCCTAACCTTAATGCTAACCCTAAGCCTCATCCTTACCCTAACACTAAGACTAACCCTAAACCTTACCCTAACCCTAACCCTAACCCTAAGCCTTACCCTAACCCTAAACCTAACATTAACCCTAACCCTAACCCTTACCCTAACCCTAACCCTAACCCTTACCCTTACATTAAACCTACCCCTAAACCTAACCCTAAACCTTACCCTTACCCTAAACCTAACCTAACCCTTACCCTATTCCTAACCCTAACCCTAAACCTAACCCTAACACTTACACTTACCTTAACCCTAAACCTAAACTAACCCTAATCCTAACCCTAACCCTAACCGCTAAACCTATTACTAACCCTTACCCTTACCCTAACACTAACCCCTAACCTTAACCTTAACCCTAACACTAACCCTAACCCTAACCCTAACCCTAACCCTAAACCTTGCCCTTACCCTAACCCTAACCCTAAACCTAACCCTAACCCTATCCCTTACCCTTACCCTATCCCTAACCTTAACCCCAAACCTTACCCTTACCGTAACCCTAACCCTAACATTAATGCTAACCCTAACCCTAACCCTAACCCTTACCCTAACCATAAGACTATCCCTAAACCTTACCCTAACCATAACCCTAACCCTAACCCTTTCCGTAACCCTAACCCTAACCCTAAACCTAACCCTAAGACTAAACCTAAACCTAACCCGAACCCTAACCCTAACCCTATCACTTACCCTTATCTAAACCTAACACTAACCCTAACCCTTACCCTAACCCTGAACCTAACCCTAACACTAACCCCTAACTCTAACCCTAACCCTAAACATAACCCTACCACTTACCCTTACCCTAAACCTAACCCTAACCCTAACCCTTACCCTAACCCTAACCCTAACTCTTACCCTAACCATAACCCTAACCCTAACACCTCACCCTAACCCTAACCCTAACACTCACCCTAACCCTAACCATAACCATAACCCTTACACTAACCCTAACCCTAACCCTCACCTTTACCATTATCCTAACCCTAACTCTCACCTTAAACCCAACCCTAAACCTAACCCTAACTCTTACCCTTACCTTAACCCTAACTCTAACCCTAAACCTAAAACTTACCCTTACCCTAACCCTAGCTCTAACCCTAGCCCTAACCCTAAACCCTAACCGTAACCCTAACCCTTACCCTTACCCTAACCCTAACCCTAAACCTAACCCTAAACTTTATCCTAACCCTAACCCTAACCCTTACCCTAACACTAAGACTAAACCTAAACCTTACCATAACCCAAACCCTAACCCTTACCCTAACCCTAAACCTAACATTAACCCTAACCCTAACCCTAACCCTAACCCTTACCCTAACCCTAACCCTAACCCTAACCCTTACCCTTACATTAAACCTAACCCTAAACCTAACCCTAAACCTTACACTTACCCTAAACCTAACCTAACCCTTAACCTATCCCTAACCCTTAGCCTAAACCTATCCGTAACACTAACACTTACCTTAACCCTAAACCTAAAACTAACCCTAACCCTAACCCCTAACCCTAATCCTGACCCTTACCCTTACGCTAACACTAAACCTAACCCTAACCCTTACCCCTAACCCTAACCCTAACCCATACCCTTACCATAAACCTAACCTTAACCTAACCCTGACCCTAAACCTTACCCTAACCCTAACTCTAACCCGAACCCTAACCCCTAACCCTAACCCTAACTCTCACCCTAACCGTAACCCTTACCCTTCCCCTAACCCTAATCCTAAACCTAACCCATACCCTTACCCTAACCCTAACAATAAACTTAACCTCAACCCTAAACCTAAACCTAACACTTACCCTTACCCTAAACCTAAACCTGAACCTAACTCTAACCCTTACCCTAACCCTAACCATTACCCTAACCCTAAACTTAATCCTAACCCTAAACTTAACCCTATCCCTTACCCTTACACTAACTCTAACCCTAACCCTAACCCTAACCCTTACCCTTACCCTAACTCTAACCCTAAACCTAACCATAACACTAACCCTATCCCTAACCCAAACCCTTAACCTAACCCTATCCCTAACCCTAACCCTAAACCTTACCCTTACCCTACCTAACCCAAACCCTTACCCTAACCCTAACCCTTACCCTAACCCGAAAACTTTCCCTTGCCCTAACCCTAACCCTAAACCTAACCCTAATCCTAACCCTAACCCTTACCCTTACCCTAACCCTAACCTTAACCCCAAACCTTACCCTTACCCTAACACTAACCCTAACCTTAATGCTAACCCTAAACCTAAACCTAACCCTTACCCTAACCCTAAGACTATCCCTAAACCTTACCCTAACCCTAACCCTAAGCCTAACCCTTACCCTTTCCCTAACCCTAACCCTAACCCTAAGACTAACCCTAACCCTAACCCGAACCCTAACCCTAACCATAACACTTACACTTATCTAAACCTAATACTAACCCTAACCCTTACCCTAACCCTAAACCTAACCCTAACCCTAACCCCTAACCCTAACCCTAACCCTACACATAACCCTAACCCTAACCCTAACCCCTAACCCTAACCCTAACCCTAACCCTAACCCGAAACCTTTCCCTTGCCCTAACCCTAACGCTAAACCTAACCCTAATCCTAACCCTAACCCTTACCCTTACCTTAACCCTAACCTTAACCCCAAACCTTACCCTTACCCTAACACTAACCATAACCTTAATGCTACCCCTAAACCTAAACCTACCCTTACCCTAAACCTAAGACTATCCCTAAACCTTACCCTAACCCTAACCCTAAGCCTAACCCTTACCCTTTCCCTAACCCTAACCCTAACCCTAACCCTAAGACTAACCCTAACCCTAACCCGAACCCTAACCCTAACCATAACACTTACACTTATCTAAACCTAATACTAACCCTAACCCTTACCCTAACCCTAAACCTAACCCTAACCCTAACCCCTAACCCTAACCCTAACCCTACACATAACCCTAACCCTAACCCTAACCCCTAACCCTAACCCTAACCCTAACCCCTAGCCCTAACCCTAACACCTAACCGTAACCCAAACCCTAACACTCAACCTAACCCTAACGCTAACCCTAACCATTACACTAACCCTAAACCTAACCCTCACCCTTAACCTTATCCTAACCGTAACTCTAACCTTAAACCCAACCCTAAATCTAACCCTAACCCTTACCCTTACCCTAATCCTAACCCTAACACTAACCTTAAACCCAACCCTAAACTTAAACCTATCCCTTATCCTTAACCTAACCCTAACAATAAACCTAACCCTACCCCTAACCCTAACCCTAACAATTATCCTAACTCTGATCCTTACCCTAACCCTAACACTAACCCTAAACTTAATCCTAACCCTTACCCTTACCCTAAAACTAACCCTAACCCTAACACTAAAACTAACCCTCACTCTAACCCTAACCCCTTCCCTTACTCTAACCCTTACCCCAAACTTAACACTAACCCAAAACCTAATCCTTACCCTTACCCTAACCCTAACCCTAATCCTTAAACTTATCCTTACCCTAACCCTAACCCTAACCCTAAACCTTATACCTAACCCTAAATCTAACCCTAACACTTACCCTTACCCTAACCCTAACCATAATCCAAAGCCTAACACTTACCCTCAACCTAACCCTTACCCTTACCGTAACCTTAAACCTAAACCTAAACCTTACCGTTACCCTAACCCTAACCTTAATGCTAACCCTAACGCTAACCCTTACTCTAACCCTAACCCTAACCCTACCTCTTAGCCGAACCCTAACCCTAACCCTAACCATAAACCTAACGCTTACACTTACCCTAACCGTAACCTTAAACTTAACCGTAACCGTAACCCTAAACTTAACCCTTACCCTTACCCTAACCCTAACCCTAAACCTCACCCTACCCTAACCCTAACACTAACCCCTAACCCTATCCCTAATCCTTACCCTTACCCTAACCCTAACCCCTAAACTTAACCCTAACCCTAACCATTACCCTCATCTTAACCCTTACCCTAACCCTAACCCTAACACTTACTCTTACCGAACAGTAACCCTAACCCTAACCCTAACCCTAAACCTTACCCTTACCCCAAACCTAACCCTAACCCTTACCCTATCCCTAACCCTAACCCAAACCTTAACCTAACCCTTACACTTACCTTAACCCTAACCCTAAACTTAGCCTTAACCCTAAACCCTAACCCTAAACCTAAACCTTAATCTTACCCTAACCCTAACCTAACCCTAATCTTTACCCCTAACTCTAACCCAACACTAACCCTTACCCTTACTCTAACACTAACCCTAACCCTAAACCTAACCCTAACATTTCTCTCACACTAACCATAACCCTAACGCTAACACTAAAACTAACCCTAAACCCTAACCCTAACCCTAACCCTTACCCTTACCCTTACCCTAATCCTAACGCTAATCCTAAACCCTAACCCTAACCCTTACCCTAACCCTAAATCTTACCCTAACCCTAACCCCTAACCCTAACCCTTACCCTAACCCTAACTCTAAACCTTACCCTTACCCTAATTCTAACCCTAACCCTAACCCTTACCCTAACCCTAAACCGAACCCTAACCCTAACCCTTACCCTTACCCTAACAATAACCCTAAACCTAACTCTAACCCTAACCCTAACCCTAATCCTTACCCTTACCCTGAACCTAACCCTAACCCTAAACCTAACCCTAACCCTTTCCATTACCCTAACCATAACCTTAATGCTAACCCTAACCGTAACCCTACACCTAAACCTTACCCTACCCGTAACCCTAACCCTAATCCTTACCCTAACCCTAACCCTAACCCTAATCCTTACCCTAACCCTAATCCTAACCCTAACCCTTAATCTTTCCCTAACCCTAACCCTAACCATAACCCTAAACCTCAACCGTACCCTTACCCTAACCCTAACCCTTAACTTAACCCTAACTCTAACCCTAACTCTAACCCTAAAACTTATCCTTACCATAAACCTAAACCTAACCCTTACCTTAACCCTAACCCTAACCATAACCCTAACCCTAACACTAACCCTTACCCTAACCCTAAACCTAACCCTAACCCTAACCCTAACCCTTACCCTTACCATAACAATGACCCTAAACCTAACTCTAACCCTAACCCTAACCCTAACCCTTACCCTAACCCTAAGACTATCCCAAAACCTTACCCTAACCCTAACCCTAAGCCTAACCCTTACCCTTTCCCTAACCCTAACCCTAACCCTAACCCTAAGACTAACCCTAACCCTAACCCGAACCCTAACCCTAACCATAACACTTACACTTATCTAAACCTAACACTAACCCTAACCCTTACCCTAACCCTAAACCTAACCCTAATCCTAACCCTAACCCTTACCCTTACCCTAACCCTAACCTTAACCCCAAACCTTACCCTTACCCTAACACTAACCCTAACCTTAATGCTAACCCTAAACCTAAACCTAATCCTTACCCTAACCCTAAGACTATCCCTAAACCTTACCCTAACCCTAACCCTAAGCCTAACCCTTACCCTTTCCCTAACCCTAACCCTAACCCTAACCCTAAGACTAACCCTAACCCTAACCCGAACCCTAACCCTAACCATAACACTTACACTTATCTAAACCTAATACTAACCCTAACCCTTACCCTAACCCTAAACCTAACCCTAACCCTAACCCCTAACCCTAACCCTAACCCTACACATAACCCTAACCCTTAGCCTTACCCTAACCCAAACCCTAAACCTAACACTTACCCTAAACCTAAACCTAACCCTTACCCTAACCATAACCCTAACCCTAACACCTAACCCTAACCCTAACCCTAACACTCACCCTAACCCTAACCATAACCATAAGCATTACACTAACCCTAACCCTAACCCTCACCTTTACCATTATCCTAACCCTAACTCTAACCTGAAACCCAACCCTAAACCTAACCCTAACCCTTACCCTTACCTTAACCCTAACTCTAAACCTAACCCTAAACCTTACCCTTACCCTAACCCTAGCTCTAACCCTAGCCCTAACCCTAAACCCTAACCCTAATTCTAACCCTAACCCTTACCCTTACCCTAACCCTAACCATAATCTTAACCCTAACCCTAACACTAACCCTAACCCTTAACCTTACCCTTACCCTAATCCTAACCCTAACCCTAACACTAAAACTAACCCTCACTCTAACCCTAACCCCTTCCCTTACTCTAACCCTTACCCCAAACTTAACCCTAACCCAAACCCTAATCCTTACCCTTACCCTAACCTAACCCTAACCCTTAACCTTATCCTTACCCTAACCCTAACCCTAACCCTAACCCTAAACCTTATACCTAACCCTAACTGTAACCCTAACACTTACCCTTACCCTAACCCTAACCATAATCCAAAGCCTAACACTTACCCTCAACCTAACCCTTACCCTTACCGTAACCTTAAACCTAAACCTAACCCTTACCCTTACCCTAACCCTAACCTTAATGCTAACCCTAACGCTAACCCTTACTCTAACCCTAACCCTAACCCTACCTCTTAGCCGAACCCTAACCCTAACCCTAACCTTAAACCTAACCCTTACCCTTACCCTAACCGTAACCCTAAACTTAACCGTAACCCTAACCCTAAACCTAACCCTTACCCTTACCCTAACCCTAACCCTAAACCTCACCCTACCCTAACCCTAACACTAACCCCTAACCCTATCCCTAATCCTTACCCTTACCCTAACCCTAACCCCTAAACTTAACCCTAACCCTAACCCTAACCCTAAACCTTACCCTTACCCTAAACCTAACCCTAACCCTTACCCTATCCCTAACCCTAACCCTAACCTTAACCTAACCCTTACACTTACCTTAACCCTAACCCTAAACTTAGCCTTAACCCTAAACCCTAACCCTAAACCTAAACCTTACCCTTACCCTAACCCTAATCCTAACCCTAATCTTTACCCCTAACTCTAACCCTAACACTTACCCTTACCCTTACTCTAACACTAACCCTAACCCTAAACCTAACCCTAACACTTTCTCTCACCCTAACCATAACCCTAACGCTAACACTAAAACTAACCCTAAACCCTAACCCTAACCCTAACCCTTACCCTTACCCTTACCCTAATCCTAACGCTAATCCTAAACCCTAACCCTAACCCTTACCCTAACCCTAAATCTTACCCTAACCCTAACCCCTAACCCTAACCCTTACCCTAACCCTAACTCTAACCCTTACCCTTACCCTAATTCTAACCCTAACCAAAACCCTTACCCTAACCCTAAACCGAACCCTAACCCTAACCCTTACCCTTACCCTAACAATAACCCTAAACCTAACTCTAACCCTAACCCTAACCCTAATCCTTACCCTTACCCTGAACCTAACCCTAACCCTAAACCTAACCCTAACCCTTTCCATTACCCTAACCCTAACCATAACCTTAATGCTAACCCTAACCGTAACCCTAAACCTAAACCTTACCCTACCCGTAACCCTAACCCTAATCCTTACCCTAACCCTAACCCTAACCCTAATCCTTACCCTAACCCTAATCCTAACCCTAACCCTTACACTTTCCCTAACCCTAAGCCTAACCATAACCCTAAACCTCAACCTTACCCTTACCCTAACCCTAACCCTTAACTTAACCCTAACTCTAACCCTAACTCTAACCCTAAAACTTACCCTTACCGTAAACCTAAACCTAAACCTTACCTTAACCCTAACCCTAACCATAACCCTAACCCTAACCCTAACCCTTACCCTAACCCTTACCCTTACCCTAACCCTAACCCTATACCTCACCCTACCCTAACCCTAACACTAACCCCTAACCCTATCCCTAATCCTTACCCTTACCCTAACCCTAACCCCTAAACTTAACCCTAACCCTAACCCTAACCCTAAACCTTACCCTTACCCTAACCCTAACCCTAACCCTTACCCTATCCCTAACCCTAACCCTAACCTTAACGTAACCCTTACACTTACCTTAACCCTAACCCTAAACTTAGCCTTAACCTAAACCCTAACACTAAACCTAAACCTTACCCTTACCCTAACCCTAATCCTAACCCTAATATTTACCCCTAACTCTAACCCTAACACTAACCCTTACCCTTACTCTAACACTAACCCTAACCCTAAACCTAACCCTAACACTTCCTCACCCTAACCATTACCCTAATGCTAACACTAAAACTAAACCTAAACCCTAACCCTAACCCTTACCCTTACCCTTACCCTAATCCTAACGCTAATCCTAAACCGTAACCCTAACCCTTACCCTAACCCTAAATCTTACCCTAACCCTAACCCCTAACCCTAACCCTTACCCTAACCCTAACTCTAACCCTTACCCTTACCCTAATTCTAACCCTAACCAAAACCCTTACCCTAACCCTAAACCGAACCCTAACCCTAACCCTTACCCTTACCCTAACAATAACCCTAAACCTAACTCTAACCCTAACCCTAACCCTAATCCTTACGCTTACTCTGAACCTAACCCTAACCCTAAACCTAACCCTAACCCTTTCCATTACCCTAACCCTAACCCTAACCTTAATGCTAACCCTAACCGTAACCCTAAACCTAAACCTTACCCTACCCGTAACCCTAACCCTAATCCTTACCCTAACCCTAACCCTAACCCTAATCCTTACCCTAACCCTAATCCTAACCCTAACCCTTAATCTTTCCCTAACCCTAACCCTAACCATAACCCTAAAACTCAACCTTACCCTTACCCTAACCCTAACCCTTAACTTAACTCTAACTCTAACCCTAACTCTAACCCTAAAACTTACAATTACCGTAAACCTAAACCTAACCCTTACCTTAACCCTAACCCTAACCATAACCCTAACCCTAACCCTAACGCTTACCCCAACCCTAAACCTAACCCTAACCCTAAACCTAACCCTTACCCTTACCATAACAATGACCCTAAACCTAACTCTAACCCTAACCCTAACCCTAACCCTTACCCTAACCCTAACACTAACGCTGACCTTACCCTAACCCTAACCCTAACCCTATCCCTAACCCTAACCCTTACCCTAACTCTAAACCTAACCCTAACCCTAATCATTACCCTTACCCTAACCCTAACGCTAATCCTAAAACCTAACCCTAACACTAACCCTAACCCTAACACTTACTCTTACCTAAACCTAACCCTAACCCTAAACGTTTCCCCTACTCTAACACTAACCCTAACTCCTAACCCTAACCCTAACGCTCACCCTAACCCTAACCCTAAACCTAACCCTTGCCCTAAACCTAACCCTAAGCCTAAACCTTACCCTTGCTGTGACCGTAACCCTAACCTTAAACACAACCCTAAACCTAACCCTAACCCTAACCCTTACCCTTACCTTAACCCTATCCATAAACCTAACCCTAACCCTAACCCTAACCCTTACCCTATCCCTATCCCTAACCCTAACCCTTACCCTAATTCTAAACCTAACCCTAACACTAACCCTAACCGTTTCCCTTACCCTACCCTAACCCTAAACCTAACCCTAACCCTAACCCTAACCATAACCTTAACCCTCACAATAACACTAACCCTAACCCTAAACCTTACCCTTTCCCTAACCCTAAACCTAACCCTAACCCTTACCCTTACCATAACCCTAACCCCAACCCCAACCCTTACCCTTACACTAACCCTAACCCTAACCTTAATGCTATCCCTAAACCTAACACTAACTCTTACCCTAAACCTAAGACTAACCCTAAACCTTACCCTAACCCTAACGGTAACCCTTACACTTTCCCTAACCCTAACCCTAACCCTAACCTTTACCCTTACCCTAACCCTAACCCTAACCCTAACCCTAAACCTTATCCTTACCCTAATCCTAACCCTAACCCTTACCCTACCCCTAAACCTAACCCTAAACCTAACGCAAACCCTAACCCTAACCTTACACTAACAGTAACCCTAACCCTAACCCAAAACCTAACCATAACCCTTTCTCTTACCATAACCCTAAACATAATCCTTACCCTAACCCTATCTCTAACCCTAACCCTAACCCTTACCCTAACCCTAACCCTAACCTGAAACCTAACCCCTAACCCTAACCCTAACCCTAACCCTAACCCTAAACCTAAACCTTACCCTAACCATAACCCTAACCCTAACCCTAACCCTAACCCTAATCCTATCCCTAACGTTAACCCGAGCCCTAAACCTAACCCTAACCCTTACCCTTACCCTAACCCTAACACTAACCCTAAACCTAACCCTAACCCTAAATCTAAATCTTACCCTAACCCTAACCCTAAACCTAACCCTAACCCTAACCCCAAGCCTTACCCTAACCCTAACTCTTACCCTAACCCTAACTGTAAATCTTACCCTAACAGTAACCCTAACCCTAACCTTACCCTAACAGTAACCCTAACCCCAACCCAAAACCTAACCATAACCCTTTCTCTTACCATAACCCTAACCATAATCCTTACCCTAACCCTAACTCTAATCCTAACCCTACCCCTTACCTTACCCTAAACCTAAGCCTAACTCTAACCCTAACACTTACCCTTACCCTAACCCTTCCCCTAACCCTAACCGTAATCCTAAACACTAACCCTAACCCTAACCCTTACCCTTACCCTAACCCTAACGCTAATCGTAAACCCTAACCCTAACACTAACCCTAACCCTAACACTTACCCTTACCTAACCCTAACCCTAACCCTAACCCTTTCCACAACCCTACCCTAACCCTAACCCAAACCATAACGCTCACCCTAACCCTAATCCTAACCCTAAACTTGCCCTAACCCTAACCCTAACCCTAACCCTAAACCATACCTTTACCCTAACCCTAACCCTAACCTTAACCCCAACCCTAAACCTAACCCTAACCCTAACCCTAACCCTTACCCTATCCCTAATCCTAACCCTAACCCAAACCCTTACCCTAACTCTAAACCTAACCCTAACCCTAACTCTAACCTTTTCCCTTATCCTAACCCTACCCCTAAACCTAACCCTAACCCTAAACTTTACCATAATCCAAACCCTAACCCTTACCCTAACCCTAAACCTAACCCTAACCCTAACCCTAACCCTTACCCTTACCCTAACAATAACCCTAACCCTAACCCTAACCCTAACCCTAAACTTCACCCTAACGCTAACCCTAACTCTAACCATTACCCTTACCCTAACCCTAACACTAACCCTTACCCTTACCCTCACTCTAACCTTATCCTGAACCTAACCGTAACCCTTACCCTACCCTAACCCTAACCCTAACACTTACCCATATCCTAACCCTAACTGTAAACCTTACCCATACCCTAACCCTAACCTTAACCCTAACCCTAACCCTAACCCTACCCTGTCCCTAAGACTAACACTTACCTTTACCCTAACCCTAACCCTAAACCTTACCCTAACCCTAACCCTAACCCTTAACCTAACCCTAACCTCACCATAACCTAACCCTAACCCTTATCCTTACCCTAACCCTAACCACAAACCTAACCATAAACCTAACCCAAAAACTTACTCTTAACCTAACCCTAACCCTAAACTTAATGGTAACCCTAACCCTAACCCTATCCCTAACCCTTACCCAAACCCTTACCCTAACCCTGACCCTATCCTAACCATAACCCTAACCCTAACCCTAACGCTAAGCCATACCCTTACCCAAACCCTAACCATAACCCTAAACCTAACACAAACCCTAACCCTAAACCTAACCCTAACCCTAACCCTAACCCTAACACATTCTCTTACCCTAACCCTAAACATAACCATAAACCTAACCCTATTCGTAACCCTAACCCTAACTCTTACCCTAACCCTAAACCTAACCCTAACCCTTACCCTTACCCTAACCCTAACCCTAAACTTAACCTCAACCCTAAACCTAACACTAAACCTAACACTAACCCTTACCCTTAACCTAACCATAACCCTAAACCTAACCCTAACCCTAAACCTAACACTTACCCTAACCCTAACCCTAACCCTTACCCTTACCCTAATCCTAACCCTAACCCTAAACCTTACCCTTACCTTAACCCTAACCCTCACCCTTACCCTTACCCTAACCCTAACCTTAACCTCAACCCTAAACCTAAAACTAACCCTAACCCTATACATAACACTAAACCTAACTCTTACCCTAACCCTAAACCTAATTCTTACCCTAACCCTAAACCTAACCCTAACCCTTACCCTTACCCTAACCCTAACCCTAACCTTAACCCCAACCCTAACCCTAAAACTAACCCTAACCCTAACCCTAAATCTAAACCTAACAATAACCCTAACCCTTACGCTAACACTCACCCTAACCCTTACCCTTACCCTAATCCTAACCCTAACCCCAACCTTAACCCTAACACTTACCCTAACCCTAACCTTAATCCCAACCCTAAAAGTAATCCTAACCCTTACCCTTCTACTAACTCTAAACGTAAACCTAACCCTAACCCTAACCCTAAACCTTATCCTCACCCTTACAATTACCCTTACCCTTACCCTAACCCTAACCCTAAACTTAACCCTAACTCTTACCCTTACACTAACCCTAACCCTAACCCTAACCCTAAACCTATACCTAAAGCTAACCCTAACCCTTAAACTTACCCTAACTCTAAACCTAACCCTAACCCTAACCCTTACCCTAACCCTGACCCTTACCATAACCCTAACCCTAACCCTAACCCTAACCCTAAACCTAACCCTTAACCTTACCCTAACCTTAACACTAAACCCAACCATAAACCTAACCCTAACCCTTACCCTAACCCCTAACTCTTAACCTAAACCTCACCCTAAAACTTAACCTTACCCTAAACCTAACCCTAACCCTTACCGTAAACCTAACCCTACCCCTAACCCTAACCCTTACCTTAACTCTAACTCTAACGCTAACACTAAACCTTACCCTTACCCTAACCCTAGATCTAACCCTAACCCTAACCCTTACCCTTACCCTAACCCTAATCCTAACGCTAACTCTTATCCTAACCCTAACCCTAACCATAACCCTTAACCTAACCCTAACACTAACCATCCCCTATAACCCTAACCCTTACCCTTACCCTAAACTAACCCTAACCCTAAACCTAGCCCTTACCCTTACCCTAACCCTAAATCTAACCCTAAACTTAACCCTAACCCTAACTCTTACCCTTACCCTAAATCTAAACCTAACCCTAACACTAAACCTCACCCTTACCCTAAACCTAACCCTAACCCTTACCCTTAACCTAACCCTAACCCCAACCTTAACCCTTAAACTTACCTTAACCCTAACCCTAACCCTAACACTTACCCTTACCCTAACGCTAACCCTAAACCTAACCCTACCCCTACACCTTACCCTAACCCTAAACCTAACCATAACCCTTACCCTAAACCTAACCCTAACCCTAACTCTAAACCTAACCCTTACCCTTACCTTAACCCTAACCCTAACCCTAACCCTTAACCTTACCCTAACACTAACCACTAACCCTAACCCTAAACTTAACCCTAACCGTTACCCTAACCCTAACTCTAACCCTAACACTTACCCTTAACCTAACCCTACCCTAACCCTTACCCTAACACTAACCCTAACCCTAACTCTTACCCTTAACCTAACCCTAACCCTAACTCTAACCCTAACCCCAACCCTAACCCGAACCCTAACCCGAACCCTAACCCTAAACCTTACCTTACCCTAACCGTAACCGTCACCCTAAACCTAATCCTTACACTTACCCTAACCCTAAGCATAAACCTAAACTTAACCCTTAACCTAACCCTAACCCTAACCCTAATCCTAACCCTAACCATTACCCTTACCCTAACCCTAACTCTAACCCTAACCTTAACCCTAACCCTCACCCTTACAGTAACCCAACCCCTAACCCTAACCCTAAATCTAACCCTAACCCTTACCCTTAACCTAACATACACCCTAACCGTAACCCTAACCCTAACCCTAAACCTAAACCTAACCTTATACCAAACACTTATCCTTCCTCTAACCCTAACCCTAACTCTAACCCTAAAGCTAACCCTAACACTAAATCTAACCCTTTCCCTTACCCTAACCCTAACACTAAACCTAACCCTAACCTTTATCCTTACCCTAACCCTTACCCTAACTCTAACCCTAATTCTAAACCTAACCCTTATCCTAACCCTAACCCTAACCCTTAACCTAACCCTAACACTAACCATCACCCCTAACCCTAACCCTTACCCTAACCCTAACCCTAACCATAACCCTACCCTTACCCTAACACTAACCCTAACCCTAATCCTTACACTTACCGTAACTCTAACCCTAAACCTAAACCTAACCCTAACCCGTACTCTTACCCTAACCCTAACCCTAAACCTAACCCTAACCTTAACACTAATCCTTACACTTACCCTAACTCTAACCCCAACCCTAAACCTAACCCTAAGCCTAAGCCTAACCCTAACCCGTACCCTAACCCTAACCCTAACCCTAACCCTAACAAGTAACCTTACACTAACCCTACCCCTTATCCTAACCCTTACCCTAACCCTAACACTTAACCTAACCCTAACACTAACCCTGACCCCTAACCCTAACCCTTACCCTAACCATAACCTTAACCCTAACCCTTACCCTTACCCTAACCCTAACTCTAATTCTAAACAGAACACTTATCCTAACCCTAACCCTAACTCTAACACTTAACCTAACCCTAACACTAACCATCACCCCTAACCCTAACCCTTACCCTAACCCTAACCCTAACCCTACCCTTACCCTAACACTAACCCTAACCCTAATCCTTACACTAATCCTAACCCTAACACTAACCCTAACCCTTACCCTTTCCCTAACCCTAAGCCGAACTCTAACCCTAACCCTTACCCTAAACCTAACCCTAACCCTAACCGAAACCCTAACCCTAACCCATACCCTTACCCTTACTGTAACCAAACCCTAACCGTAACCCCAACCATAAACCTAACTCTAACCCTAACCCTTACCCTAACCCTAACCCTAACCCTAACACTTACCCTTACCCTAACCCTAATGCTAACCCTAACCCTTATCCTAACCCTAACCCTAACCCTTAAACTAATCCTAACACTATCCATCACCCCTAACCCTTAACCTAACCCTAAACCTAACCCTAACCCCTAACCCTAATCCTAATCCTAACCCTAATCCTTATTCTAACCCTAAACCTAACCCTAGCACTTACCCTTACCCTACCCATACCCTAACCCTAACCCTAATCCTAACCCTTACCCTAACACTAAAGTAACCCTAAACCTAAACCTTACCCTAACTCTTACCCTTACCCTAACCCTAACCCTAAACCTAACCCTAAACCTTATCCTTACCCTAAACCTAACCCTAACCCTTACCCTAAACCCAACCCTAACCCTAACCCTAACCCTTAACCTCACCTTTACCCTAACCCTAACCCTTACCCTTACCCTTACCCTTACCCTAACGCTACACTAAACCTAACCCTACCCCTACACCTTACGCTAACCATAAACCTAACACTAACCCTTACCCTAAATCTAACCCTAACCCTAAACCTAACCCTAAGCCTTTCCCTTACCTTAACCCTAACCCTAACCCTTAACCTTACCCTAACGCTAAACCTAACCCTAACCCTAACTGTAACCCTAACACATAACCTTACCCTAACCCTAACCCTAAACATAACCATAAACCTAACCCTAACCTTACCCTAACCCTTACCATAACCCTAACCTTAACCCCAACACTAAACCTAACCCTAACCCTAAACCTAACCCTTACCCTTCCCCTAATCCTAACCCTAACCCTAACCCTTAACCTTACCCTAACACTAACCACTAACCCTAACCCTAAACTTAACCCTAACCGTTACCCTAACCCTAACTCTAACCCTAACACTTACCCTTAACCTAACCCTACCCTAACCCTTACCCTAACACTAACCCTAACCCTAACTCTTACCCTTAACCTAACCCTAACCCTAACTCTAACCCTAACCCCAACCCTAACCCTTACCATAACCCGAACCCTAACCCTAAACCTTACCTTACCCTAACCGTAACCGTCACCCTAAACCTAATCCTTACACTTACCCTAACCCTAAGCATAAACCTAACCCTAACCCTTAACCTAACCATAACCCTAACCCTAATCCTAACCCTAACCATTACCCTTACCCTAACCCTAACTCTAACCCTAACCTTAACCCTAACCCTTACCCTTACAGTAACCCAAACCCTAACCCTAACCCTAAATCTAACCCTAACCCTTACCCTTAACCTAACATACACCCTAACCGTAACCCTAACCCTAACCCTAAACCTAACCTTATACCAAACACTTATCCTTCCTCTAACCCTAACCCTAACCCTAACCCTAAAGCTAACCCTAACACTAAATCTAACCCTTTCCCTTACCCTAACCCTAACACTAAACCTAACCCCAACCTTTATCCTTACCCTAACCCTTACCCTAACCCTAACCCTAATTCTAAACCTAACCCTTATCCTAACCCTAACCCTAACCCTTAACCTAACCCTAACACTAAACATCACCCCTAACCCTAACCCTTACCCTAACCCTAACCCTAACCATAAACCTACCCTTACCCTAACACTAACCCTAACCCTAATCCTTACACTTACCGTAACTCTAACCCTAAACCTAAACCTAACCCTAACCCGTACTCTTACCCTAACCCTAACCCTATACCTAACCCTAACCTTAACACTAATCCTTACACTTACCCTAACTCTAACCCCAACCCTAAACCTAACCCTAAGCCTAAGCCTAACCCTAACCCGTACCCTAACCCTAACCCTAACCCTAACCCTAACAAGTACCCTTACACTAACCCTACCCCTAATCCTAACCCTTACCCTAACCCTAACACTTAACCTAACCCTAACACTAACCCTGACCCCTAACCCTAACCCTTACCCTAACCATAACCTTAACCCTAACCCTTACTCTTACCCTAACCCTAACCCTAATTCTAAACATAACACTTATCCTAACCCTAACCCTAACTCTAACACTTAACCTAACCCTAACACTAACCATCACCCCTAACCCTAACCCTTACCCTAACCCTAACCCTAACCCTAACCCTACCCTTACCCTAACACTAACCCTAACCCTAATCCTTACACTAATCCTAACCCTAACCCTAACCCTAACCCTTACCCTTTCCCTAACCCTAAGCCGAACTCTAACCCTAACCCTTACCCTAAACCTAACCCTAACCCTAACCCTAACCGAAACCCTAACCCTAACCCATACCCTTACCCTTACTGTAACCAAACCCTAACCGTAACCCCAACCATAAACCTAACTCTAACCCTAACCCTTACCCTAACCCTAACCCTAACCCTAACACTTACCCTTACCCTAACCCTAATGCTAACCCTAACCCTTATCCTAACCCTAACCCTAACCCTAACCCTTAAACTAATCCTAACACTATCCATCACCCCTAACCCTTAACCTAACCCTAAACCTAACCCTAACCCCTAACCCTAATCCTAATCCTAACCCTAATCCTTATTCTAACCCTAAACCTAACCCTAGCACTTACCCTTACCCTACCCATACCCTAACCCTAACCCTAATCCTAACCCTTACCCTAACACTAAAGTAACCCTAAACCTAAACCTTACCCTAACTCTTACCCTTACCCTAACCCTAACCCTAAACCTAACCCTAAACCTTATCCTTACCCTAAACCTAACCCTAACCCTTACCCTAAACCCAACCCTAACCCTAACCCTAACCCTTAACCTCACCTTCACCCTAACCCTAACCCTTACCCTTACCCTTACCCTTACCCTAACGCTACACTAAACCTAACCCTACCCCTACACCTTACGCTAACCATAAACCTAACACTAACCCTTACCCTAAATCTAACCCTAACCCTAAACCTAACCCTAAGCCTTTCCCTTACCTTAACCCTAACCCTAACCCTTAACCTTACCCTAACGCTAAACCTAACCCTAACCCTAACTGTAACCCTAACACATAACCTTACCCTAACCCTAACCCTAAACATAACCCTAAACCTAACCCTAACCTTACCCTAACCCTTACCATAACCCTAACCTTAACCCCAACACTAAACCTAACCCTAACCCTAAACCTAACCCTTACCCTTCCCCTAATCCTAACCCTAACCCTAACCCTTAACCTTACCCTAACACTAACCACTAACCCTAACCCTAAACTTAACCCTAACCGTTACCCTAACCCTAACTCTAACCCTAACACTTACCCTTAACCTAACCCTACCCTAACCCTTACCCTAACACTAACCCTAACCCTAACTCTTACCCTTAACCTAACCCTAACCCTAACTCTAACCCTAACCCCAACCCTAACCCTTACCCTAACCCGAACCCTAACCCTAAACCTTACCTTACCCTAACCGTAACCGTCACCCTAAACCTAATCCTTACACTTACCCTAACCCTAAGCATAAACCTAACCCTAACCCTTAACCTAACCATAACCCTAACCCTAATCCTAACCCTAACCATTACCCTTACCCTAACCCTAACTCTAACCCTAACCTTAACGCTAACCCTTACCCTTACAGTAACCCAAACCCTAACCCTAACCCTAAATCTAACCCTAACCCTTACCCTTAACCTAACATACACCCTAACCGTAACCCTAACCCTAACCCTAAACCTAACCTTATACCAAACACTTATCCTTCCTCTAACCCTAACCCTAACCCTAACCCTAAAGCTAACCCTAACACTAAATCTAACCCTTTCCCTTACCCTAACCCTAACACTAAACCTAACCCCAACCTTTATCCTTACCCTAACCCTTACCCTAACCCTAACCCTAATTCTAAACCTAACCCTTATCCTAACCCTAACCCTAACCCTTACCCTAACCCTAACCCTAACCCTTACACTAACCCTAACACTATCCATCACCCCTAACCCTAAACCTAACCCTAAACCTAACCCTAACCCCTAACCCTAATCCTAATCCTAACCCTAATCCTTATTCTAACCCTAAACCTAACCCTAGCACTTACCCTTATCCTACCCATACCCTAACCCTAACCCTAATCCTAACCCTTACCCTAACACTAAAGTAACCCTAAACCTAAACCTTACCCTAACTCTTACCCTTACCCTAACCCTAACCCTAAACCTAACCCTAAACCTTACCTTTACCCTAACCCTAACCCTTACCCTTACCCTTACCCTTACCCTAACGCTACACTAAACCTAACCCTACCCCTACACCTTACGCTAACCATAAACCTAACACTAACCCTTACCCTAAATCAAACCCTAACCCTAAACCTAACCCTAACCCTTTCCCTTACCTTAACCCTAAACCTAACCCTTAACCTTACCCTAACGCTAAACCTAACCCTAACCCTAACTGTAACCCTAACACATAACCTTACCCTAACCCTAACCCTAAACATAACCCTAAACCTAACCCTAACCTTACCCTAACCCTTACCATAACCCTAACCTTAACCCCAACACTAAACATAACCCTAACCCTAAACCTAACCCTTACCCTTCCCCTAATCCTAACCCTAACCCTAACCCTAAACCTAACCCTTACCTTACCCTAACGCTAACCCTAATCCTAAACCTAACACTAACCCGAACCTTAACCCTAACCCTTACCCTTACCCTAACCATAATCCTAACCCTAACCCTAACCCTAAACCTAACCCTAATCCCAAACCTAACCTTTACCATCACCCTAACCCTACCCCTAAACCTAACCTAACCCTTACCCTTACCCTCACCCTAACCCTAACCTTAACCCTAACCCTAACCCTAACCCTAACCCTAACTTTAACCCTAAACCTTATCCCTATCCTAACCCTAACCCTAACTGTAACCCTAATCCTAAACCTAACCCGTACTCTTAACTTATCCCTAACCCTAAAACTAACCCTAACCCTTGCTCTTAACCTAACCTTAACCCTGACCCTAAATCTAACCCTAACCCTAACCCTAACGCTAACTCTAAACCTAACCCTAACCCTAAACCCTAACCCTATTCCTTACCCTAACCTGTACCCTTACCCTAACACTAACCCTACACCTAACCCTAACACTTACCCTAACCCTAACCCCAAACTAAACCCTTACCCTTACCCTAACCCTAACCCTAAACTTAACCCCAAACCTAAACCTAAATCTAATCCTAACCCTAACCCTAACCCTAACCTTAACCCTTACCATTAACCTAACCCTAAACTTAACCCTAACACTTACCCTTAACCTAAACCTAACCCTAACCCTTACCCTCACACTAACCCTAACCCTAAACCTTACCCTAACCCTAACTCTAACACTAAACCTAACCCTTACCCTAAACCTAACCCTAACCCCTAAGCTAACCCTTACCCTAACCCTAACCCTAACCGTAACTCTTACCCTTAAACTAACTCTAACCCTAACTCTAACCCTAACCCTAACCCTAACCCTTACCCTAATCCGAACCCTAACCTTAAACCTTCCCTTGCCCTAACCGTAACTGTAACCCTAAATCTAATCCTTACACTTACCCTAACCCTAACCTTAAACCTAACCCTAACCCTAACCCTAACCCTTAACCTAACCCTAAACCTAATCCTAAACCTAACCATTACCCTTACCCTAACCCTAACTCTAACCCTAACCTTAACCCTAAACCTTACCCTTACAGTAACCCAAACCCTAAGCCTAACCCTAAACCTAACCCTAACCCTAACCCTTACCCTTACCCTAAGATAAACCCTAAGCTTAACCGTAACCCTAACCCTAAAACTAACCTTAAACCAAACCCTTATGCTTTCCCTAACCCTAACCCTAACCCTAAACCTAAAGCTAACCCTAACACTAAACCTAACCCTTACCCTTATCCTTACCCTAACCCTAACCCTAACCCTAAACCTAACCCTAACCTTAACCCTAATCCTTACACTTACCCTAACCCTAACTTTAACCCTAAACCTAACCCTAACGCTAATCCTAACGCTTACCCTTACCCTAACCCAAAACCCTAACTCTAAACCAACACTAACCGTTACCGTAACACTAACCCTAACCCTAACGCTAACCCTAACGCTAACCCTAATCCTAAACCTAACACTAACCCTAACCTTAACCCTAACCCTTACCCTTACATTAACCATAATCCTAACCCTAACCGTAAACCTAACCCCCACCCAACCTTAACCTTACCCTTACTCTAACCCTAACCCTAAACCTAACCCTAACCCTTACCCTCACTCTAATCCTAACTTTAAACCTAACCCTAACCCTAACACTAACACTAACCTTAACCCTAAACTTTCTCCCTATCCTAACCCTAACCCTAACCGTAACCCTAATCCTAACCCTAACCCTAAACTTAACCCATACCCTTAACTTAACCCTAACTCTGAACCTAAGCCTAACCCTTACCCTTATCTAACCTTAACCCTAACCCTAAACCTAACCCTTACCCTTACCCAAACCCTAACCCTAAACCTAACCCTAACCTTTACCCTTACTCTAACCCTAACCCTAGCCCTAACCCTTAGCTTTACCCTAACCCTAACCATAAACCTACCCCTAAGCCTAACCCTAAACCCAACCCTAACCCTTACCCTTACCCTAACCCTAACCCTAACCCTAACACTAACCCCTAACCCTAATCCTAACCCTCACCCGTACACTTACCCTAACCCTAACGCTAAACCTAACACTTACCCTAACCCTAACTCTAACCTTAACCCTTACCCTTACCCTAACCCTAACCCTAAACTTAACCCCAAACCTAAAACTAACCCTAACCCTGACCCTTACCCTAACACTTACCCTAACCCTAACCCTAACCCTAACCTAACCCTGAACCTAACACTAACCCTAAACCTAACCCTAACCCTAACCTAACCCTGAACCTAAACCTAACCCTAACCCTAACCCTAACCCTTACCCTTTCCCGAACCCTAACCCTAACCATAACCCTACCCTAACCCTAACACTTACCCTTACCCTAACCCCAACCCTAACCCTAACCCTTACCCTAACCCTAACCCTAACCCTTACACTTAACCTAAACCTAAATCTCACCCGAAATCTAACCCTAACCCTAACCCTTACCCTTACCTTACCCTAACCCTAACCCTAACCCTAAACTTTACCCTTGCCGTAAATAACCCTATCCTTTACCCTAAACCTAACCCTAACCCTAACCCTTACCCTAACCCTAACCCTAACCCTAACACTTACCCTTACCCTAACCCTAACCCTAACCCTAACCCTTACCCTAACCCTAACCCTAACTCTAACCCTAACACTTACCTTAACCCTTACCCTAACCCTAACCCTAACCCTTACCCTTTCCCGAACCCTAACCCTAACCATAACCCTACCCTAACCCTAACACTTACCCTTACCCTAACCCCAACCCTAACCCTAACCCTTACCCTAACCCTAACCCTAACCCTAACCCTTACCCTTACCCTAAACCTAAATCTCACCCGAAACCTAACCCTAACCCTAACCCTTACCCTTACCTTACCCTAACCCTAACCCTAACCCTAAACTATACCCTTGCCCTAAATAACCCTATCCCTTACCCTAAACCTAACCCTAACCCTAACCCTTACCATAACCCTAATCTTAACCCTAACCCTAACCCTAAACTATACCCTTGCCCTAAATAACCCTATCCCTTACCCTAACCCTAACCCTAACCCTAACACTTACCCTAACCCTTACCCTAACCCTAACCCTTACCCTAACCATATCACTAACCATAACCCTTACCCTAACCCTATCCCTAACCCTAACACTCTTACCCTAACCCTAATCCTAAACCAAACCTAACCCTAATCCTAAACCTAACCCTTAACCTAACCCTAACCCTAACTCTAACCCTACCCTAACCCTTACCCTAACCCTAACACTAACCCTAACCTTACCCTTTCCCTAACCCTAAAACTAACCCTAAACCTAACCCTTAACCTTACCCTAACCATAACCCTAAACCTAACCCTAACCCTAAAACTAACACTTAACTTAAACCTAACCCTAATCCGAACCCTAACACTTACCCTTACCCTAACCCTAACCCTAAACCTAAACCTAAACCTAACCCTAACCCTAACCCTTCCCTTACCCTAACGCTAACCCCAAACCTAACCCTAACCCTTAACCTTACTCTAATCCTAACCTTAACCCTAACCCTAACCTTAACCCTAAACCTTACACTTACCCTAACCCTAACCCTAACACTAAACCTAAACCTAACATTAAACCTTACCCTAACCCTAACCCTAACCCTAACCTAACACATACCCTTACCATAACCCTAACCCTAACCTTAAACCTAACCATAACCCTAACCCTAAATCTTACCCTTACCCTAACCCTAACCCTTACCCTTACCCTAACCCTAACCCTAACCACAACGATAAACCTAACCCTAACCCTAACACTTATCCTAACCCTAACCCTAACCCTAACCCTAACCCTAATCTTAAACCCAACCCTAACCCTAACCCTAACCCTAACCCCTAACCCTAACCCTTACCCTAACCCTAACCCTAACCTAAACAGAACCCCTAACCAAAACACTAACCCTAACCCTAACCCTAAACCTTAACCCTAATCATAACCCTAACCCTTACCCTTATCCTAACCCTAACCCTAACACTTACCCTTACCCTAACCCTAACCCTAACCCTAACCCTTACCCTAACCCTAACCCTAACCTTAATCCTTACCCTTACCCTAACCCTAAATCTCACCCTAAACCTAACCCTAAACCTACCCCTTACCCTTACCCTTACCCTAACCCTAACACTAAACCTAACCCTTGCCCTAAAAAACCCTATCCCTAACCGTAACCCTAACCCTAACCCTAACCCTAACCCTAACCCTAACACTAACACTTAACCTAACCCTAACACTAACCATCACCCCTAACCCTAACCCTTACCCTAACCCTATCCCTAACCCTAAGCCTAACACTAACCCCTAACCATAATCCTAACCCTGACCCTAACCCTCACCCCTAACCCTAACCATAACCCTAACCCTTACCCTTATTGTAACTCTAACCCTAACCCTACCACTTACACTTATCCTAACCCATACCCTAACGCTAACACTAACCCTAACCCTTACCCTAACCCTTACCCTAACTCTTACTCTTACCCTAACCCTAACCCTAACCCTAAACCTTACCCTTACACTAAACCTAACCCTAACCCTTAACCTAAACCTAACCCTAACCCTAAGCCTAACCCTAACCCTTAACCTTACCGTAACCCTAACCTTAACACTAACCCTTAGCCTTACCCTAACGCTAACCCTACCCCTACCCCTACACCTTACCCTAACAATAAACCTAACCCTTACCCTTACCCTAAACCTAACCCTAACCCTAAACCTAACCCTTAACCTTACCCTAACCATAACCCTAACCCTTACCTTATCCTAACCCTAACCCTAACCCTAATCCTTACCCTTACCCTAACCCTAATACTCACCCTAAACGTAACCCTAACCCTACCCCTTACCCTTACCCTTACCCTAACCCTAACACTAAACCTAACCCTTGCCCTAAAAAACCCTATCCCTTACCCTAAACCCAAACCTAAACCTAAGCCTTACCCTTACTTTAACCCTAACTCTAACCCTTACCATTCCCCTAACACTAAACCTAACCCTAACCATAACCCTACCATAACACATACCCTTACCCTAACCCTAACCTTAACCCTAACCGTAACCCTAAACCTATCCCTAAACCTAACCCTAACCCTAACCCTAACCCTTACTCTAAACCTAACCTTAACCCCAACACTAAACCTAACCCTAACCCTAACCCTAACCCTAACCCCTACCCTAACCCTAACCCTAACCCTAACCTAACACTTACCCTTACCCTAACATTAACCCTAACCTTGAACCTAACCCTAATCCCTAGCCCTTACCCTTACCCTAACACTAAACCTTACCCGTACCATAACCCTAACCCTAAACCTAACCCTAACCGTACCCCTAACCGTAACCTTAACCAGAACCCTTACCCTTACCCTAACCCTAACCCTAACCTTAATGCTAACCCTAACCCTAACCCTAACACTTCCCCTAACCCTAACCCTAATCCTAATCCTTACCCTAACCCTAACCCTAACCCTAAACCTAACCCTAACCCTTATTCTCTCCCTAAACCTAACCCTAACTGTAACCCTTATTCTAACCCTAACCCTAATATTAATCCTTAACCTAACCCTAACCCTAACCCTTAACCTAACCCTAACCCTTACCCTCTCACTAACCCTTACCCTAACTGTAACCCTAACACTTGACCTTAACCTAACCCTAACCCTAAACCTAACCCTAACCCTAACGCTAACCATAACCTTAACCCTAACCCTAACCCTAACCCTACCCTTACCCTAACCATAACCCTAACCCTAATACTTACCCTAACCCTAATCCTAACCTTAACCCTAACCCTTACCCTTACCCTAACCCTAACCCTAACCCTAACCGTAACCCTAACACATACCCTTATCCTAACACTAACCCTAACATAACCCTAAACCAAACCCTAACCTTACCCTAAACCTTACCCTAACCCTAACCCTAACCCTAAACCTAACCCTAACCCTAACCCCAAACCTAAACCTTACCCTTACAATAACCCTAACCCTAACCATAAACTTAACTCTAACCCTAACACTAACCCTACCCTTACCCTAACCCTAACCCTAACACTAATACTTACCCGAACCCTAATCCTAACCCTAACCCTAACCCTTACTCTTTCCCTAACCCTAACCCGAATTCTAACCCTTACTCTTATCCTTAATCTAACCCTAACCCTAACCCTAACCGTAACCCTAAACCTAACCCTTACCCTTACCCTTACCGTAACCAAACCCTAACCATAACCCCAACCCTAAACCTAACCCTAACCCTAACCCTAACCCTTACCCTAACCCTAACCCTAACCCTAATACTAACACTTACCCTTACCCTAATCCTAATCCTAACACTAACCCTTATCCTTACCCTATCCCTAAACCTAACCGTTAACCTAACCCTAACACTAACCATCACCCCTAACCATAACCCTTACCCTAACCCTATCTATAACACTAAGCCTAACACTAACCCCTAACCATAATCCTAACCCTAACCCTAACCCTCATCTAAACCCTAACCATAGCCCTAAACCTTACCCTTATCGTAAACCAAAACCTAACCCTAACACTTACCCTTACCCTAACCCATACCCTAACCCTAACCCTAACCCTAACCCTTACCCTAACCCTAAACTAACCCTAACCCTAACTCTTACACTTACCCTAACCCTAACCCTAACCCTAAACTTTTCCCTTACACTAAACCTAACCCTAACCCTTACCTTAAACCTAACCCTAGCCCTAACCCTAACCCTTAACCTTACCTTAACCCCAACCCTAACCCTAACCCTTACCCTTACCCTAACGCTAACCCTAACCCTAACCCTACCCCTACACCTTAACCTAACCATAAACCTAACCCTTACCCTTACCCTAAACCTAACCCTAACCCTAAACCTAACCCTTAACTTACCCTAACCCTAACCCTAACCGTAACCGTAACCCTAAAACATACCCTTATCCTAAACTTAACCCTAAACATAACCCTAAACCTAACCCTAACCTTACCCTAAACCTTACCCTAACCCTAACCATAACCCAACACTAAACCTAAACCTAACCCTAAACCTAACCCTTACCCTTCCTCTAACCCTAACCCTAAACCTAACCCTATCCCTAACCCTAACCTTTAACCTTACCCTAGAGCTAATCCTAATCCTAAATCTAAACCTAACCCTAACCTTAACCCTAACCCTTGCCCTTACCCTAACCATAATCCTAACCCTAACCATAAACCTAACCCTAACCCCAACCCTAACCCTTAACCTTACCATAACCCTAAACCTAAACCTAAACCTAACCCTTACCCTTAACCTCACCCTAACCCAAACATTAAACCTAACCCTAACCCTAACCCTAACCCCAACCCTAACCCTTACCCTTACCCTAACCGTAACCCTAAACCTAACACTAACCCTTACCCTTACCCAAAACCTAACCCTAAACCTAACACTAAACCTTACCCTTACGCTCACCCTAACCCTAACACTAACCCTAACCCTAACCCTAAACCTAACCCTAAACCTAAACATTACCCTTATCCTAATCCTAACCCTAAATCTAACCCTAAACCTAACACTAACCCGTACCTTAAACCTAACCCTAATCCTAACCCTAACACTTACCCTTACCCTACCCTAACCCTAACCCTAAACCTAAACCTAACCCTAAACTTAACCCTAACCCTTACCCTTAACTTAACCCTAACCAACGACCCTAACCCTAAACCTAACTCTAACCCTTACCCTTACCCTAACCCTAACAGTAAACATAACCCTAACCCTTACCCTTACCCTAAACCTAACCCTAACCTTAATCCTAACCCTAACCCTAAACCTAAACTTAACCCTAACCCTTATCCTTTCCCTAACCCTAGCCCTAACCCTAACCTTAAACCTAACCCTAACCCTAAACCTAATCCTTACCCTTACTCTAATCCTAACCCGAAACCTAACCCTAACCCTTACCCTTACCCTAACCCTAATCCTAACCCTAACCCTAACGTTAACCCTAAACCTTACCCTTACCCTAATCCTAACCCTATTCCTAAACCTTACCCTAACCCTAACCTTTCCCTAACCCTTACCCTTATCGTAACACTAACCCTAACCCTAACATTTATCCTTACTCTAACCAGTACGCTAACCCTAAACCTAACCCTAACCCTTACCCTAACCCTAACCCTAACCCTAACTCTTACCCTTACTCTAACACTAAACCTAACCCTAATCCTAACCCTAACCCTTACCTTTACCCTAACCCTAACCCTAAACATAACCTTAACCTTAACCCTAACCCTAACATTTACCCTTACCCTAACCCTAAACCTAAACCTAACCTTAAACCTAACCCTAACACTTAACCCTAAACCTAAACCTAAACCTTACCCTTAACCTAACCCTAAATCTAACCCTAACACTTACACTTAACCTAACCTTAATCCTAACCTAACCCTTACCCTAACCCTAAACCTAACCCTAACACTTACCCTAACCCTAACCCTAACCCTAACCCTTACCCTAACCCTAAGCCCTAACACTAATCCTAACACTTACCCTAACCCTACCACTAACCCCTAACGCTAACCCTTACCCCAACCCTAACCCTAACCCTATCCCTAACCCTTACCCCTAACGTAACCGTAACCCTAACTCTAACCCTAACCCTCACCCTAACCGTAACTCTTACCCTAACCCAAACCGTAACCCTACACCTTACCCTTACCCTAAACGTAACCCTAACCCTAAACCTAACCCTTACACTTATCCTAACCCTAAACCTAAACCTAACCCTAACCCTAACCCTAATCTTAACCCTAACCCTTACTCTTACCGTAACCCTAACCATAACCCTAACCCTAAACCTAACCGAAACCTAACCCTTACCCTTACCCTAACCCTACACCTAAGCCTAACCATAACTCTTACCCTTACCCTAACCCTAACCCTAAACTTAACCCTAACCCTAAACCTAACCATAACCCTAACCCTAACCCTAACCTTAACCCTAACCCTTACACTTACCCTAACCCTAACCCTAACCCTAAACGTAACCCTAACCCCTAAAAATAACCCTTACCCTAACCCTAACCCTAACCGTAACCTAACCCTAACCCATACCCTAACACTAACCGTAACCTTAACACTAACCGTAACCCTAACCCTAACCCTTACCCTAACCCTAACTCTAAAACTAACCCTAAACCTAACCCTATCCCTAACCTGAAACCTTACCCTTACCATAACCCTAACCCTAAACCTAACCCTAACCGTATCCCCTAACCCTAACCTTAACCCTAACACTTACCCTTAACATAACCCTAAACCTAACCATAATGATAACCCTAACCCTAACCCTAACCTTTACCTAAATGTAACCCTAACACTAATCGTTACCCTAAACCTAACCATAAACTTAACCCTAACCCTAACCGTAACCCTAACCCTACCCTTACCCTAACCCTAACCGTAAACCTAAACCTTACCCTAACCATAACCCTAACCATAACCCTTACGCTTTCCCTAACCCTAACCCTAACTCTAAACCTAACCTTAACCCCAACCCTAAACCTAAACCTAACCCTAACCCTAACCCTTAACCTAACCCTATGCCTAACCCTAATCCTAAAACTAACACCTAACCCTAATCCTAACCTAACCCTAACCCTAACCCTAACCCCTAACCCTAACCCTTAACCTTATCCTAACCCTAACCCTAACCCTAAAACTTACCCTTACCATAACCCATACCCTAACCCTAACCCTAACCCTAACACTTACTCTAACCCTAACCTAACCATAAACCCAACCCTTACCCTTACCCTAACCCTAACTCTAACCCTAAACCTAACCCTAACCCTAACCCTAACCCTAACCCTAACACATACCCTAACACATACACTTACCCTAACCCTAACCCTAACCCTAACAGTAACCCTAAACCTAACCCAAAACCTAACCCTAACCCTAAACCTAACCCTTACCCTAACCTTAACCTTAACCCCAACACTAAAACTAACCCTCACCCTAACCCTCACCCTTAACCTTACCCTAAACCTAACCCTAACCCTAATCTTATCTCTAACCCTTACCCTAACCCTAACCCTAATCCTAACCATAACCCTTACCCTTACCCTAACCCTAACCCTAACCTTATCCCTAACCCTTAAAATTACCCTAACCCTAACCCTAACCCTAACACTAACCCTAACCCTAACCCTAAAAATTACCTTTACACTAACCGTAAACCTAACCATACACCTTACCCTAAGCTTAACACTAACCCTAACCCTTACCCTAACACATACCTTAACCCTAACCCTAACCCTATCCCTAACCCTTACGCTAATCCCAACCATAACCCTAACTCTAACCCTTATTCTAACCCTAACTCTTAAGCTAACCCTAACCCTTAACTTAACCCTAACACTAACTCTAACCCCTAACGCTAAACCTTACCCTAAACCTAACCATAACCATAACCCTAACCCCTAACCCTAACCCTAACCCCTAACCCTAAACCTAACCCTAACCCTTACCCTTATCCTAACACTAACCCTAACCCTAACACTTATCCTTACTCTAACCCGTACCGTAACCCTAAACCTAACCCTAACCCGTACCCTAACCCTGACCCTAACCCTACCCCTAACTCTTACCCTTTCTCTAACCCTAAACCTAACCCTAACCCTAACCCTAACCCAAACCCTTACCCTTACCCTAACCCTAACCCTAACCCTTACCCTTAACCTAACCCTAACCCTAACCCTTACCCTTACCGTACCCTAACTTTAACGCTTACCTAACCCTAACCCCTACCCTAACCCTAACCCTAACTCTTACCCTTACTCTAACCCTAAACCTAACCCTAACCCTAACCCTAACCCAAACCCTTATCCTTACCCTAACCCTAACCCTAAACCTAATCCTAACCCTTAGCCTAATCCTAACCCTAACCCTAATCCTTACCCTTACCGTACCCTAACTTTAACCCTTACCTAACCCTAAGCCTAAACCTAAAACTAACCCTAATCCTATCCCTAACCCTTACCTAATCCTAACCCTAACCCTAACGCTAACCCTCATCCTAAACCCAACCATAACCCTAACCCTAACACTAACACTAACCCCTAACCCTAACCCTTACCCTAACCTTAACCCTAACCGTAAACCTAACCCTATCCATTAACCTAACCCTAACCCTAACCCCTAACACTAACCCTAACCCTAACCCTTACCCTTATCCTAACACTAACTCTAACCCTAACACTTACCCTTACCCTAACCCTAACTCTAACCCTAACCCTAACCTTTACCCCAACCCTAACCCTAATCCTTACCCTAACCCAAACCCTAACCCTAACCCTTACTCTTAACCTAACCCTCACCTTAACCCTAACCTAACCCTTACACTTACCCTAACCCTAAACCTAAACCTAACCCTAACCCTTACCCTTACCCTAAACCTAACCCCAATCTTAACACTAACCCTAACCCTAAACCTAAACTTAACCCTAACCCTTATCCTTTCCGTAATCCGAAAACTAACCCTAAAGCTAAACCTAACATTAACCCTAAACCTAACCCTTACCCTTGCCCTAACCCTAACACTAAACCTAACCTAACGCTTACCCTTACACTAACCCTAACCCTAACCCTAACACTAACCTTAACCCTAACCCTTAACCTAATCCTACCCCTAACCCTAACCCTTACCCTAATCCTAACCATAACCCTAACCTAACCCTTATACTTACCCTAACAGTAACCCCAACCTTAACCCTAACCCTAACCCTAACCCTAACCCTTAAACTTACCCTAACCGTATCCCTAAACTTAACCCTAACCCTAACCCTATCCCCAACGCGAAACCTTACCCTTACCATAACCCTAACGCTAAACCTAACCCTAACCGTAACACCTAACCCTAAACCTAATCCTAACCCTTACCCTTACCCTAACCCTAACCCTAACCTTATTGCTAACCCTAATCCTAACCCTAACCCTTACCCTAACACTAACCCTAACCCAAATCCTTACACTAACCCTAACCCTAACCCTAACCCTAACGCTAACCCTTACCATAACCCTAACCCTAACCCTAACCCTTACCCTTACCCTAACCCCTACCGTAACACTAACCCTAACCCTAAACCTTACCCTAACCCTAACCCAAACCGTAACCCTTACCCTTACCCTAACCCTAAGCCTAACCCTAACCCTAACCCTAAACCTTACCCTTACCCTAAACCTAACCCTAACCCTAACCATAAATCTTACCCTTACCCTAAACCTAACCCTTAACCTTACCCTAACCCTAAACCTAAACCTAACCTAACCCTAACCCTTACCCTTAACCTAACACTAACCCTAAACCCAAAGCTAACCCTAACCCTAACCATAAATCTTACCCTTACCCTAAACCTAACCCTTACCTTTACCCTAACCCTAACGCTAAACCTAATCCTAACACTAACCCTAACCCTTACATTTACCCTAACCCTAACAATAACCCTTACACTAACCCTAACCTTTACCCTTACCCTAACCCTAACCTTAACCCTAATCCTAACCCTAACCCTTACCCTTACCCGAACCCTAACCCTAAACCTAACCCCAACCCTAACCCTAACCCTAACCTTAACCCTAAACCTAACCCTAACCCTTGCCCTTACCCTAACCCTAACCCTAAAAATAACACTAACCCAAAAACTAACCCTAAACCTAACCCTATCTCTAACCCTAATTCTTATCCTTACCCTAAACCTAACCATAAACCTAAAACTAACCCTAACGCCTAACCCTAACCATAACCCTAACCCTAACCCTAAACTTTACCCTTATCCTCACCCTAACCCTAACCCTAACCCTATCCATAACACTTACCCTTACCCTAACCCTAACGCTAACCCTTATCCTAACCCTAGCCCTAACCCTAACTCTAACCATTAACCTAACCCTAACACCTAACCGTAACCCTAACCCTAACCCTAACACTTACCCTTATCCTCACACTAACCCTAACCCTAAACCTAACACTTACCCTTACCCTAACCCTAAACCTAACCCTTATCCTAACCCTAAACCTAACAGTAACCCTCAACCTAACCCTATCACTAACCCTAACCCCTAACCCTAACCCTTACCCTAAACCTAAACCTAAACCTAACCCTTACACATACCCTAACCCTAAACCTAACCGTAACCCTAACCATAACCCTAACCCTAACCATAACCCTAAACCTTACCCTTACCCTAACCCTAAACCTAAACATAACCATAATCCCAACCCTAATTAAAACCCCTAACCATAAACCTAACCCTAACCCTAATATTTACCCTCACCCAAAACCTAACCCTAATCGTAAATCTAACCATAACCGTAACCCTAACCCTAACCCTAAACCTAAATCTAATCCCAACCCTAACCCTAACCCTAACCCTAAACCTAACCCTTACCCTAAACCTAAACCTTACCCTTACCCTAACCCTAACACTAAACCTAATCCTAATCCTCACCCTAACCCCTAACAATAACCCAACCCTAACCCTAATATTTACCCTCACCCAAACCCTAACCATAACCCTAACCCTAACACTTACCCTAAACATAACCGTAACCATAACCCATACCCTTACCCTAACCCTAACCCTAACCTTTACCCCAACCCTAAACATAACCCTAACCCTAACAATTACCCTAACACTTACCCTAACCCTAACCCTAAACCTAACACTTACCCTACCCTCACCCTAACCCTAACCCTAACCCTTACCCTAACCCTCACCCTAACCCTAAACCTAACGGTTATCCTTACCCTAACCCTAACACTAAACCTATCACTAACCCTAACCCCTAACCCTAACTGTAACCCTAACCCTAACTGAAACCCTTACCCTTACCCTAACACTAACCCTAACCCTAACCCTAACACTTTCCCTAACCCTAACCCTAACCCTAACCTTAACACTACCCTTACCCTTACCTAACCCTAATCCTAACCCTGAACCTTACCATAACCCTAACTCTAACCCTAACCCTTACCCTTACCCTTACCCTAACCCTAACCCTAAACCAAATCTAACCCTGACCCTAACCCTAACCCTAACCCTTACCCTTACCCTAACCCTAAACCTAACCTTAACCATAAACCTAACCCTAACCCTAACCCTTACCCTAACGCTAACCCTAAACCTAAACGGAACCCTAACCCTATCCCTAACCCTAACTCTTATCCTTACCCTAATCCTAAGCCTAAACCTAACACTAAAACTAACACCTAACCCTAACCATAACCCTAACCCTAACCTTAACCCTAACCCTAACCCTAACCCTTACCTTACCCTAACCCTAACTCTAAACCTAACCCTAACCCTAAACCTAACCCGAAGCCGAACCCTATCCCTAACCCTATCTCTTATCCTTACCCTAAACCAAACCCAAAACCTAACGCTAACCCTAACCCCTAACCCTAACCCTAACCCTCACCCTTACCTTAGCCCTAACCCTAAACCTAATTCTTACCCTACCACTAACCCTAACCCTAACACTTACCCTTTCCCTAACCCTATACCTAACCCTAAGTCTAACACTTACCCTTACCCTAAACCTAACCCTAACCCTAACCCTAACCCTAGCCTTAACCCAAACCCTAACCCTAACCCTAACCCTAAATCTTACCCTTACCCTAACCCTAACCCTAACCCTAACCCTTACCCTAAACTTAACCGTATACCTAACACTAACCCTAACCCTTACCCTACACCTAAACCTAATCCTAACTCTAACCCTGACCCTTACCCTAACCCTAACCCTAACCATTACCCTAAACCTAACCGTAACCCTAACCATTACCCTTACCCTAACCCTAAACCTAACCCTAACCCTAACCCTAACCCTAACCCTTACCCTAACCCTAACCCTAACCCTTAGCCTTCCCTAACCCTAAGCCTAACTCTAACCCTATCACTAAACCTTACCCTTACCCTAACCCTAACAGTAAACCTTCCCCTTAGCCTAAACCTAACCCTAACCCTTACCCAAAACCTAACCCTAACCCTAACCCTTACCTTAACCCTAACCCTAACCCTTAACCTACCCCTAAACCTAAGCCTCACCCTAACTTTTACCCTTAACCAAACCCTAAACCTCACACTAACCCTTACCCTAACCCTCACACTAAACCTAACACTAACCCTCACCCTTGCCCTCACCCTAACCCTAACCTTAAACCTAACCGTAATCCTAACCCTAACCCTAACTTTAACCCTAACCCTTATCCTTACCCTAACCCTAACCCTAAACCTAACCCTTACCCTGACCCTAACCCTAACCCTTACCTTAAGCTAACCCTAACCCTTAACCAAACCCTAAACCTTACTCTAAAACTAACCCTAACCCTACCCTTACCCTAACCCTAACCTTAACCCTTACCCTAATCCTAACCCTAACCATAACCCTAACCTTAACCCTAACCCTAACCCTTAACCTTACCCTAACCCTAACCCTAAACCTAACCCTAACCCAAACCTTAACCCTAAACCTAACCCTAAATCTTGCCCGTACCCTAACCCTAACCCTAAACCAAATCTAACCCTAACACTAATCCTAACCCTAACCCTTACCCTTGCCTTAACCCTAACACTAAACCTAACCGCTAACGGTAACCCTTTACCTTAAGCAAACCCTAACCCTAACCCTAACACTTACCCTTACACTAACCCTAAACCTATCCCTAAACCTAAACCTAACCCTTACCCTTAACCTACCCAAACCCTAACCCTAACCCTAAATCTTACCCTTATCCCAAACCTAACCCTAACCCTTACCCTAAACCTAACCCTAACCCTAACCCTAACTCTTACCCTAACCTTAAACCTAACCAAAACCCTTACCCTTACCCTAACGCTAACCCTAACACTAACCCTAACCCTAACCCTAACATATACCCTAACCCTAACACTAACCCTAACCCTTACCCTAACCCTAACCCTAACACTGACACTAGGCCTTACCCTAAACCTAACCCTAACCCCTAACCCTAACCCTTACCCTAACCCTAAGCATTACCCTAACCACTAACCCTAACCCTAACCCTAACCCTAACCCTTACCCTTATCCTAACCCTAACCCTAACTCTAACACTTAACCTTACCCTAATGCTACATTAACCCTAACCCTATGCCTAACCCTTACCCTAACCCTAACCCTAACCCTAAACCTTGCCCTTACAATAAACCTAACACTAACCCTTACCCTTACCCTCACCCTAACCCTAACCTTAACCCTAACCCTTATCATTACCCTAACCCTAACCCTAAACCTAACCGTAACCCTAAACTTAACCCTTACCCTTACCATAACCGTAAACCTAACCCTAACCCTTACACTTACACTAACCCTAACCCTAACCCTAAACCTAACCTTAACCCTAACCCTTACCCTTACCCTAACCCTAAACCTAAGCCTAACCTTAACCCTAACACTTACCCTAACCCTACCCTAACCCTAACCCTAAACCTAACCCTAAACCTTGCCCTTACCCTAAACCTAATCCTAACACTTACCCTAACCCTAACATTAATTCCAACACTAAACCTAACCCTAAGCCTAACCCTAACCCTTATCCTTACCCTAACCGTAACCCTAAACCTAACACTAACCCTAAACCTAACCCTAACCCTTACACTAACCCTAACCCCAATCCTAACCCTAACCCTTACGCTTACACTATCCCTAACCCAAACCCTAAACCTAACCCTAACCCTAAACTTAACCCTAATCCTTACCCTTGCCCTAACCCTAACCTTAACCCTAACCCTAATCTTAACCCCAACCCGAAACCTAACGCTAACCGTAACCCTAAACCTAACCCTAACCCTAACCCTAATCTTAAACCTAACCATAACCCTTACCCTTACCCTTACCCTAACCCTAACCCTAACCCTAACCCTAAACCTAACCATAACCCTTACCCTTACCCTTACCCTAACCCTAACCATAACCCAAAACCTTACCCTTAACCTATACTTAACCCTAACCCTTACCCTTACCCTAACCGTAACACTAAACCTAACGGTAACCCTAACCCTAACCCTAACCCTTACCCTAACCCTAAACCCAACCATAACCCTAACCCTTACCCTTACCCTAAACCTAAACCTAAACCTAACCCTAACCTTAACCCTAACCGTTACTCTAACCCTAACCCTAACCCTAAACCTAACACTAATCCTAACTCTAACACTTACCGTTACCATAACCCTTACAATAAACCTAACACTAACCCTTACCCTTACCCTCACCCTAACCGTAACCTTAACCCTAACCCTTATCATTACCCTAACCCTAACCCTAAACCTAACTGTAACCCTAAACTTAACCCTTACCCTTACCATAACCGTAAACCTAACCCTAACCCTTACACTTACACTAACCCTAACCCTAACCCTAAACCTAACCCTTAACCTATACTTAACCCTAACCCTTACCCTTACCCTAAAACTAACCCCAACCCTAACCATAAACCTTACCCTTACCCTAAACCTAACCCTAACCCTAACCCTAACCCTAACCCTTACCCTAACCCTAACCTAACCCTAAACCTAACACTTACCCTTAACCTAACCCTAAACCTAACCTTAACCATAACAGTAACCCTAACCCTAACCCTTACCCTAAGCCTATCCCTACCCCTAACTCTTATCCTAACAGTAACCCTAAGCCTAAACCTAACACTAAACCTAACCCGTAATCCTAAACGTAACCCTAACCCTAACCCTAACCCTAATCTTAATGCTAACCCTAACCCTAACCCTAACACTAACCCTAACCCTAAGCATTACCCTTACCCTAACCCTAACCCTAAACCTAACCCTAAACTTAACCATAACCCTAACCCTAACCCTTACCCTTATCCTAACCCTAACACTAACCCTAACCCTAACCCTAAACCTAACACCTAAACCTAACCCTAAACCTAACCCTTACCCTTACCCTAACCCTAACCCTAACCATAACCCTAACCCTAACATTTATCCTAACCCTAACCCTAACCCTAACCTTAACCCTTACCCTAAATCTAACCCTTTCCCTAACCCTAACCCTAACCCTAACCCTTGCACTTACCCTAACCCTAACCCTAACTCTAACCCAAACAATAACCCTAAACCTTACCCTAACCCTAACCCTAACCCTTACTCTAACCCTAAACCTAACCTCAACCTTAAACCTTAAGCTAACCCAAACCCTAACCCTAACCTTAACCGTATACCTAACCCTAACCCTAACCCTAACCCTAACCCTTACACTTCCCCTAACATTAACCCTAACTCTAACCCAAACAATAACCCTAACCCTAACCCTTACCCTAACCCAAACCCTAACCCTTACTCTAACGCTAACCCTAACCTCAACCTTAAACCTAACCCTAACCCAAACCCTAACCCTAACCTTAACCGTATACCTAACCGTAACCCTAACCATTACCCTAACCTTAACCGTATACCTAACCCTACCCTAACCCTTACCCTAACCCTGACACTAGTCCTTATCCTAACCCTAACCCTAATCCTAACCCCTAACCTTAACCCTAACCCTAACCCTAACCTTTACCCGTACCCAAAACCTAACCCTCACCCTAACCCTAACACTTACCCTAACCTTAACCCTAACCCTAACCATTACCTTTACCCTAACCCTAACCCTAACCTTAAACCCAACCGTAAACCTAACCCTAACCGTAACCCTTACCCTAACATTTAACCTAACCCTATGAATAACCCTAACCTAACACTTACCCTTACCCTAACCCTAACCCTAACCCTAACCCTATCCCTTACTCTAACCCTAACCATAACACTAACCCTAACCCTAACACTTACCCTTACCCTAACCCTAACCCTAACCCTAACACTTACCCTTACCCTTACCCTAACCCTAACCCTAACCGTAACCCTAACCCTAACCATAACCCTAAACCTAAACCTAACCCTTAAGCTAACCCTAACCAAATCCTAACCCTAACCCCTAACCCTAACCCTAACCCTTACCCTAACACTTACTCTAACCCTAACCCTAACCCTAACACTTAACCTTAACCTCGCCCTAACCCTAACCTAACCCTTACCCTAACCCTAACCTAACACTAACCCTAAACCCAACTCTTATCCTTACCCTAACCCTAACCCTAAACCTAACACTAACCCTAAACCCTCACACTAACCGTAACCCTAATCCTAACCGTAATTCTTACAATTACCCTAACCCTAACCCTAACCTTAACGCTAACCCTAACCCTAAACCTTACCCTAAACCAAACCCTAACCCTAACCCTTACCCTTACCCTTAAACTAACCCTAACCCTAAACATACACCTAACCCTAACCCTAACCCTAACCCTAACCCTAAACGTTACCCTAAACCTAACACTAAACCTAACCCTAACCCTCACCCTAACCCTTACCATAACCCTAACCCAAACCCTAACCCTTACCCTTACCCTAACCCTAATACTAACCTTAAAACCCAACCCTAAACCTAACCCTAACCCTAACCCTAACCCTTACCCTTACCCTAACTGTCACCCAAAACCTAACCCTAACTCTAACCCTAACCATTACCCTAACCCTAACCCTAATCCTAACCCTAGCCCTTACCCTTGCCCTAACCCTAACCCTAACCCTAAACCTAACCCTAACCCTAACCTTAACCCTAACCCTTACCCTTCCCCTAACCCTACCCTAACCCTAACAAAAAACCTAACCGTAACCCTAACCCTAACCCTAACCCTAACCCTAACACTTACCCTAACCTTAACCCTAACCCTAACCCTAAACCTTACCCTTACCCTAACCCTAACCCTAACCTTAACCCCAACGCTAACCTATCCCTATCCCTAACCCTAACCCTTACCCTAACCCTAACCCTAACCCTAACACTTACCCTTACCCTAAACCTAATCCTAACCATAACCCCAACGATAAACCTAACCCTAAACCTAACACTAACCCTTACACTAACCCAAACCCTAACCCTTACCCTTACCCTAACCCTAACCCTAATCCTAGCCCTAACCCTTATCCTAACCTTAACCATATTCCTAACCCTAACCCTAACCCTTACCCTAACACCTAACCCTAGTCCTAACCCTAACCCTTACCCTAACCCTAACCCTAACCCTTACCCTAACCCTAACCTTAACCCTAAATCTAACCCTAACCCTAACACTAACCCTTACCCTTACCCTAATCCCTACCCTAACCGTAACCCTAACCCTTACCTTAAACCTAAACCTAACCCTAATCCTTACCCTTAACCTAACCCTAAGCCTAACCCTAACCCTAACGCTTACCCTTACCCTAAAACTAACCCCAACCCTAACCATAAACCTTACCCTTACCCTAAACCTAACCCTAACCCTAAACCTAAACCTAACCCTTACCCTTACCCTAACACTAACCCTAAACTTAACCCTAACCCTAACCTTTCCCTCACCCTAACCCTAACCTTAAACCTAACCGTAACCCTAACACTAACCCTAACCCTAACCTTAACCCTAACACTTATACTTAACATAAACCTAACTCTAACCCTAACCCTAACCCATACCCTTAACCAAAACCTAAACCTAACTCTAACCCTAACCCTAACACTAACCCTAACCCTTACCCTAACCCTAACTCTAAACATAATCCTAACCCTAAACCTAACCCGAACCCTAACCCTATCCCTAACCCTTACCCTTACCCTAACCCTAACCCTAACCCTAACCCTAAACCAAATCTAACCCTAACCCTAATGCTAACCCTAACCCTTACCCTTAACTTAAACCTAACCCTAACCCTAACCCTAACCCTAACCCTAACTCTAACCCTAACCCTAACCCATACCCTTAACCAAACCCTAAACCTAACTCTAACCCTAACCCCAACCCTAACCCTGAACCTAACCCTAACCCTAACTCTAAACCTAACCCTAACCCTAAACCTAACCCGAACCCTAACCCTAACCCTTACCCTTACTCTAACTGTCACCCAAAACCTAACCCTAACCCGAACCCTAACCCTAACCATTACCTTAACCATAACCCTAATCCTAACCCTAGCCCTTACCCTTGCCCTAACCCTAACCGTAACCCTACACCTAACCCTAACCCTAACCTTAACCCTAACCCTTACCCTTCCACTAACCCTACCCTAACCCTAACCCTAAACCTACCCCTAACCCTAACTCTAACCCTTACCCTTACCCTAACCCTAACAAAAACCCTAACCGTAACCCTAATCCTAACCCTAACCCTAACACTTACCCTAACCTTAACCCTAACCCTAACCCTAATTCTTACCCTTACCCTAACCCTAACCCTAACCTTAACCCCAACGCTAACCTATCCCTATCCATAACCCTAACCCTTACCCTAACCCTAACCCTAACCCTAACACTTACCCTTACCCTAACCCTAACCCTAACCCTAACCCCAACGCTAAACTTAACCCTAACCCTAACCCTAACCCTTACACTAACCCAAACCCTAACCCTAACCCTAACCCTTACCCTAACCCTAACCATAACCCTTACCCTTACCTTAACCCTAACCCTAAACATAACCCTAACACTAGCCCTAACCCTTATCCTAACCTTAACCATATTCCTAACCCTAACCCTAACCCTTACCCTAACCCTAACCTTAACCCTTACCCTAACCCTAACCTTAACCCTAAATCTAACCCTAACCCTAACCTTAACCCTTACCCTTACCCTAATCCCTACCCTAACCGTAACCCTAACCCTTACCCTAAACCTAACCCTAACCCTAATCCTTACCCTTACCCTAACCCTAAGCCTAACCCTAACCCTAACTCTTACCCTTACCCTAAAACTAACCCCAACCCTAACCATAAACCTTACCCTTACCTTAAACCTAAACCTAACCCTAACCCTAACCCTTACCCTTACCCTAACACTAACCCTAAACTTTACCCTAACCCTTACCCTGCCCTCACCCTAAACCTAACCTTAAACCTAACCGTAACCCAAACCCTAAACCTAACCTTAACCCTAACCCTTATCCTTAACATAAACCTAACTCTAACCCTAACCCTAACCCATACCCTTAACCAAAACCTAAACCTAACTCTAATCCTAACCCTAACACTAACCCTAACCCTTACCCTAACCCTAACTCTAAACATAACCCTAACCCTAAACCTAACCCGAACCCTAACCCTATCCCTAACCCTTACCCTTACCCTAACCCTAACCCTAACCCTAACCCTAAACCAAATCTAACCCTAACCCTAATGCTAACCCTAACCCTTACCCTTAACTTAACCCTAACCCTAACCCTAACCCTAACCCTAACTCTAACCCTAACCCTAACCCTTACCCTTAACCAAACCCTAAACCTAACTCTAACCCTAACCCCAACCCTAACCCTAAACCTAATCCTAACCCTAACCGTAACCCTAAACCTAACCCTGAACCTAACCCTAAATCTAACCCTTACCCTAACGCTAAACCTAACCCTAACACATACCATAACCCTAACCCTAACCTTAACCGTAACCGTAACCCTAAACCTAACCCTAAACCTAACCCTAAACCTAAACCTTACCCTAACCCTAACCTTAACCCCAACACTAAATCTAACCCTAACCCTAACCCTAATCTTAACCCTTCCCCTTACCCTAAAACTAACCCTAAAAATATGCCTAACCCTAACACATACCCTTACCCTAACCCTAAACATATCCCTGAGCCTTACCCTTACCCTAACCCTAACGCTACCCCATACACTAACCCTAACCCTAACCCTAACCCTAACATTTACCCTAACCCTAACGCGAACCCTAAAACTAATCCTTACCCTAACCCTAACCCTAAAACTTACCCTTATCCTTACCCTAACCCTAACCCTAACTTTAACCCCAACATAAACCTAACCCTAACCCCTACTCTTACCCTAACCCTAACCCTAAACCTAAACCTAAACCTAACCCTAAGCCTAACTCTAACCCTTACCATAACCCTAACCCTAACACTAACCCCTAAACCTAACCCTAATCCTAACTCTATCACTTACCCTTATCCTAACCCTAACCCTAACCGTAACACTTACCCTACCCCTACCCTAACCCTAACCGTAACCCTTACCCTAACCCTAATCCTAACCCTAACACTAACCCTTACCCTTACAATAACCCTAAACCTAACCCTAACCCTAAACCATACGCTTACCCAAAACCTAACCCTAACCGTAACCCTAACCCCAATCCTAACCCTAACCCTTACCTTACCCTAACCCTAACCCTAAACCTAACGTAACCCTAACCCTAACTCTTACCCTAAACCTAACCCTAATCCTAAATCTAACGCTTACCCTTACCCTAACCCTAACCCTAACCCTAAAACTAACCCTAACCCTAACCTTAACCCTAACCCTAACCCTAACCCTAATCCTAACGCTTACCCTAATCCTGACCATAACTCTAACTCTAACACTTATCCTAACACTCACCCTAATCCTAATCCTTACCCTAACCTTAAACCTAACCCTAACCAAAACCTAACCCTAACCCCTAACCCTAACCCTAACCCTAAATCCTTACCCTAACACTTACCCTAACCCTAACCCTAACACTTAACCTTAACCTCACCCTAACCCTAACCCTAACCCTTACCCTAACACTAACCCTAACACTGACCCTAAGCCTTACCCTAAAACTAACCCTAACCCCTAACCCTAACCCTTACCCTAACCCTAAGCATTACCCTATCCACTAACCCTAAGCCTAACCCTAACCCTAACCCTTACCCTTATCCTAAGCCTAACCCTAATTCTACCCCTTAACCTTACCCTAACCCCTACATTAACCCTAACACTATGCCTAACCCTTACCCTAACCCTAAACCTACCCCTAACCCTAAACCTTACCCTTACTCTAAACCTAATCCTAACACTTACACTAACCCTAACATTAATTCCAACTCTAAACCTAACCCTAACCCTAAACCTAACCCTTACACTTACCCTTACCGTAACCGTAACCCTAAACCTAACACTAAACCTAAACCTAACCCTATCCCTTACCCTAACCCTAACCCCAATCCTAACCCTAACCCTTACGCTTACACTATCCCTAACCCTAACCCTAAACCTAACCCTAACCCTAAACTTAAGCCTAATCCTTAACCTTGCCCTAACCCTAACCTTAACCCTAACCCTAATCTTAACCCCAACCCTAAACCTAACCCTAACCCTAACCCTAAACCTGACCCTAACCCTAACCCTAATCCTAAACCTAACCATAACCCATACACTTACACTTACCCTAACCCTAACCCTAACACTAACCCTAAACCTAACCATAACCATTACCCTTACCCTTAGCCTAACCCTAACCCTAACCCTAACCATAACCCAAAACCTTACCCTTAACCTAAACCTAACCCTAACCCTTACCCTTACCCTAACCGTAACACTAAACCTAACCGTAACAGTAACCCTAAGCCTAACCCTTACCCTAACCCTAACCCCAACCCTAACCCTAACCCTTACCCTTACCCTAACCCTAAACCTAAACCTAAACCTAACCCTAACCCTAACCTTAACCCTAACCCTTATTCTAACACTAACCCTAACCCTAAACCTAACCCTAACCCTAACTCTAACACATAACCTTACCATAACCCTTACAATAAACCTAACCGTAACCCTTACCCTTACCCTCACCCTAACCCTAACCTTAACCCTAACCTAACCCTACCCCTAACATTAACCCTAACCCTTATCATTACCCTAACCCTAACCCTAAACCTAACCCTAACCCTAAACTTAACCCTTACCCTTACCATAATCCTAAACCTAACCCTAACCCTTGTACTTACACTAACCCTAACCCTAACCCTAAACCTAACCTTAACCCTAAAGCTTACCCTTACCCTAACCCTACCCTAAGCCTAACCTTAACCCTAACACTTACCCTAACGCTACCCTAACCCTAACCCTAACCCTTACCCTTAATATAACCCGAACATTAAAACTAACTCCTAACCCTAACCCGTACCCTAACCCTAACCCTAACCCCTAACCCTAACCCTAACCCTAACACCTAAACCTGACCCTAACCCTATATCTAACACTTACCCTTATCCTAACCGAACCCTAACCATAACACTACCCTAACCCCTACCCTAACCCTAACCGTAACCCTTACCCTAAACCTAAGCCTAACCCTAACACTAACCCTTACCCTTACAATAACCCTAAACCTAACCCTAACTCTAACCTTAACCCTAACCCTTACCCTTACCCTAACCCTAAACCTAACCCTAACCCTAAACCCTACGCTTACCCTAAACCTAACCGTAAACCTAACCCTAACCCCAATCCTAACCCTAACCCTTACCCTTACCCTAACCCTAACCCTAAACATAACCTAATCATAAACCTAACTCTTACCCTAAACCTAACCCTAATCCTAACGCTTACCCTAACCCTGACCCTAACCCTAACCCTAAAACTTATCCTAACACTCACCCTAATCCTAATCCTTAACCTAACCCTAAACCTAAACCTTACCCTCACCCTAACCAAACCCTAACCCTAACCCCTACCCCTAACACTAACCCTAAATCCTTACCCTAACACTTAACCTAACCCTAACACTAACCCTAACCCTTACCTTAACCCTAACCCTAACACTGACACTAGGCCTTACCCTAAACATAACCCTAACCCCTAACCCTAACCCTTACCCTAACCCTAAGCATTACCCTAACCACTAACCCTAACCCTAACCCTAACCCTAACCCTTACCCTTATCCTAACCCTAACCCTAACTCTAACACTTAACCTTACCCTAATGCTACATTAACCCTAACCCTATGCCTAACCCTTACCCTAACCCTAACCCTAACCCTAAACCTTGCCCTTACAATAAACCTAACACTAACCATTACCCTTACCCTCACCCTAACCCTAACCTTAACCCTAACCCTTATCATTACCCTAACCCTAACCCTAAACCTAACCGTAACCCTAAACTTAACCCTTACCCTTACCATAACCGTAAACCTAACCCTAACCCTTACACTTACACTAACCCTAACCCTAACCCTAAACCTAACCTTAACCCTAACCCTTACCCTTACCCTAACCCTAAACCTAAGCCTAACCTTAACCCTAACACTTACCCTAACCCTACCCTAACCCTAACCCTAAACCTAACCCTAAACCTTGCCCTTACCCTAAACCTAATCCTAACACTTACCCTAACCCTAACATTAATTCCAACACTAAACCTAACCCTAAGCCTAACCCTAACCCTTATCCTTACCCTAACCGTAACCCTAAACCTAACACTAACCCTAAACCTAACCCTAACCCTTACACTAACCCTAACCCCAATCCTAACCCTAACCCTTACGCTTACACTATCCCTAACCCAAACCCTAAACCTAACCCTAACCCTAAACTTAACCCTAATCCTTACCCTTGCCCTAACCCTAACCTTAACCCTAACCCTAATCTTAACCCCAACCCGAAACCTAACGCTAACCGTAACCCTAAACCTAACCCTAACCCTAACCCTAATCTTAAACCTAACCATAACCCTTACCCTTACCCTTACCCTAACCCTAACCCTAACCCTAACCCTAAACCTAACCATAACCCTTACCCTTACCCTTACCCTAACCCTAACCATAACCCAAAACCTTACCCTTAACCTATACTTAACCCTAACCCTTACCCTTACACTAACCGTAACACTAAACCTAACGGTAACCCTAACCCTAACCCTAAACCTTACCCTAACCCTAAACCCAACCATAACCCTAACCCTTACCCTTACCCTAAACCTAAACCTAAACCTAACCCTAACCTTAACCCTAACCCTTACTCTAACCCTAACCCTAACCCTAAACCTAACACTAATCCTAACTCTAACACTTACCGTTACCATAACCCTTACAATAAACCTAACACTAACCCTTACCCTTACCCTCACCCTAACCCTAACCTTAACCCTAACCCTTATCATTACCCTAACCCAAACCCTAAACCTAACTGTAACCCTAAACTTAACCCTTACCCTTACCATAACCGTAAACCTAACCCTAACCCTTACACTTACACTAACCCTAACCCTAACCCTAAACCTAAACTTAACCCTAACCCTTACCCTTACCCTAACCCTTAACCTAAGCCTAACCATAACCCTAACACTTACCCTAACCCTAACCTAACCCTAAACCTAACACTTACCCTTAACCTAACCCTAAACCTAACCTTAACCGTAACAGTAACCCTAAACCTAACCCTTACCCTAAGCCTATCCCTAACCCTAACCCTAACCCTAACCCTAACCCTTACCCTAACCCTAATCTTAATGCTAACCCTAACCCTAACACTAACACTAACCCTAACCCTAAGCATTACCCTTACCCTAACCCTAACCCTAAACCTAACCCTAAACTTAACCATAACCCTAACCCTAACCCTTACCCTTATCCTAAACCTAACCCTTACCCTAACCCTAACCCTAACCCTAACCATAACCCTAACCCTAACATTTAACCTAACCCTAACCCTAACCCTAACCCTTGCACTTACCCTAACCCTAACCCTAACTCTAACCCAAACAATAACCCTAACCCTTACCCTAACCCTAACCCTAACCCTTACTCTAACCCTAAACCTAACCTCAACCTTAAACCTTAAGCTAACCCAAACCCTAACCCTAACCTTAACCCTATACCTAACCCTAACCCTAACCCTAACCCTTACACTTCCCCTAACATTAACCCTAACTCTAACCCAAACAATAACCCTAACCCTAACCCTTACCCTAAACCTAACCCTAACCCTTACTCTAACGCTAACCCTAACCTCAACCTTAAACCTAACCCTAACCCAAACCCTAACCCTAACCTTAACCGTATACCTAACCGTAAACCTAACCATTACCCTAACCTTAACCGTATACCTAACCCTACCCTAACCCTTACCCTAACCCTGACACTAGTCCTTATCCTAACCCTAACCCTAATCCTAACCCCTAACCTTAACCCTAACCCTAACCCTAACCCTTACCCGTACCCAAAACCTAACCCTCAACCTGACCCTAACACTTACCCTAACCTTAACCCTAACCCTAACCCTTACCTTTACCAAAACCCTAACCCTAACCTTAAACCCAACCGTAAACCTAACCCTAACCGTAACCCTTACCCTAACATTTAACCTAACCCTATGCCTAACCCTAACCTAACACTTACCCTTACCCTAACCCTAACCCTAACCCTAACCCTATCCCTTACCCTAAACCTAACCATAACACTAACCCTAACCCTAACACTTACCCTTACCCTTACCCTAACCCTAACCCTAACCCTAACACTTACCCTTACCCTTACCCTAACCCTAACCCTAACCATAACCCTAACCCTAACCATAACCCTAAACCTAAACCTAACCCTTAAGCTAACCCTAACCAAATCCTAACCCTAACCCCTAACTCTAACCCTAACCCTTACCCTAACACTTACCCTAACCCTAACCCTAACCCTAACACTTAACATTAACCTCGCCCTAACCCTACCCTAAACCTTACCCTAACCCTAACCTAACACTAACCCTAAACCCAACTCTTATCCTTACCCTAACCCTAAGCCTAAACCTAACACTAACCCTAAACCCTCACACTAACCGTAACCCTAATCCTAACCGTAATTCTTACAATTACCCTAACCCTAACCCTAACCTTAACGCTAACCCTAACCCTAAACCTTACCCTAAACCAAACCCTAACCCTAACCCTTACCCTTACCCTTACACTAACCCTAACCCTAAACATACACCTAACCCTAACCTTAACCCTAACACCTAACCCTAACCCTAACCCTATCCCTTACCCTTACACTAACCCTAACCCTAACCCTAGCCCTAACCCTAACCCTAACACTTACGCTAACCCTAACCCTAACCATAACCCTTACCCTATCCCTAACCCTAATCTTAAACCCAAACCTAAACCTAACCCTAACCCCAACTCTAACCCTTACCCTAACCCTAACCCTAACACTAACCCTAACGTTAACCCTAACCCTAACCCTTACCCTTCCCGTAACCCTACCCTAACCTTAACCACAACACTATCCCTAACCCTAACCCTAAACCTAACCCTAACCCTAAACTTAAGCCTAATCCTTAACCTTGCCCTAACCCTAACCTTAACCCTAACCCTAATCTTAACCCCAACCCTAAACCTAACCCTAACCCTAACCCTAAACCTGACCCTAACCCTAACCCTAACCCTAACCCTAACCCCTCACACTAACCGTAACCCTAACCCTAAACGTAACCCTTACCCTTACCCTAACCCTAACCCTAAACTTAACGCTAACCATAACCCTAAACCTTACCCTAAACCAAACCATAACCCCAATCCTTACCCTAACCCTAACCCTAACCCTAACACTTACCCTTACCATAACCCTAACCCTAACCCTAACTTTAACCCTAACCCTAAACCTAACCCTTACCCTTACCCTAACCCTAAACCTAAACCTAAACCTAATCCTAAACCTAACCCTAAACCTTACCCTTACACTAAACCTAACCCTAAACATAAACCTAACCCTAACCTTAACCCTAACACCTAACCCTAACCCTAACCCTATCCCTTACCCTTACCCTAACCCTAACCCTAACCCTTACCCTTACCCTAACCGCAACCCTAATCCTAACCGTAAACCTAACCCTAACCCTAAACCTTACCCTAACCCTAACTCCAAACTTAAACTAACCCTCACCCTTACCCTAACCCTAACCCTAAACCTAAACCTAACCCTAACCTTAACCCTAACCCTAACCCTTACCCTAAACCTAACCCTAAACCTAAACCTAACCCTAAACCTAACCCTTACCCTAACCCTAACCCTAAACCAAACCCTTCCCCTAAACCTAACCCTAACCCTAACCTTAACCCTAACACTTACCCTAACCCTAACCCTAACCCTGCCCCTAAACCTTACCCTAACCCTAACACTAACCCTAAACCTAACCCTTATCCTAACAATATCACTAACCCTAACCCTAACCCATAACCTAACCCTAACCCTAACCCTAATCCTTACCCTAAACCAAACTCTAACACTAACACTAACCCTAACCCCTAAACCTAACCCTAACCCTAACTCTAACACTTACCCTTATCCTAACCCTAACCCTAACCCTAAAACTTACCTTAACCCCTAACCTAACCCTAAACCTAACCCTAACCCTTACCCTAACCCTAACCCCAACCCTAAACCTAACCTTAACCCTAACCCTTACCATTACCCTAACCCTAACCCTAACCGTAAACCTTACCTTTACCCTAAACCTTACCTTTTCCCTAAACCTAACCCTAACGCTTACAATAAACCTATACCTAACCCTAACCCTAACCCTAAACCTTATCTTAAACCTAACTTAAACCCTAACACATACCCTTACACTAACCATAACCCTAACCCTAACCATAACCCTAAACCTAACCCTAAACCTAACCCTAAGCCTAAACCTAACCCTTACCCTAACCCTAACCTTAACCCCAACACTAAACCTAACCCTAACCCTAACCCTAACCCTTACCCTTACCCTAACCCTAACACTAAACCTAACCCTAACCCACAGCCTAAACCTTACCCTAAACCTACCCCTAATCCTAACCCTAACCCTTACCCTTACCCTAACCCTAACCCTAACCCTAAAACTAACAATAACCCTAACCTTAACCCTAACCCTTACCCTTTCCCTAACCCTAACCCTAACCCTAAACCTAAACCTAAGCCTCACCCTAACCCTTACCCTAACCCTAACACTAATCCTAATTCTTACCCTAACCGTGACGCTAACCTTAACCCTAACACTTATCCTAACACTCACCCTAACCCTAAACCTTACCCTAAACCTAACCCTAACCCTAACCCTTACCCTAACCCAAACCCTAAACTTAACACTACCCCTAACCCTAAACCTAACGTTAATCGTAACCATTAAAATTTAACTAACCCTAACCCTGACCCTAACGCTAAACCTAACCTTAACCCTAAACCTAACCCTTACCCTTATCCTAACCCTAACCCTAAACCTAACCCTAAACCTTACCCTTATCCTAACCCTAACTCTAAATCTAACCCTAACCCTAACCTTAACCCTAACCCTTACCCTTACCCTAATCCTAACCCTAACCCTAAACCTAACCCTAACCCTAACCCTAACCCTTACCCTAAACCTAACTCTAACCCTAATAATAAACCTATCCCTAACCCTAATCCTAACTCTTACCCTTACCTTAAACCTAACCCAAACCCTAACACATACCCTTACCCTAACATAAACCTTACCCTATCCCTAACCATAACCCTAACCCTAACCTTAACCCTAACCCTAACTGTAACACTAACCCTAACCCTTACCTAACCCTAACCCTAAACCTAACCCTAACCCTAACCCTAACCTTAACCCTAACCCTAACCCTTGCCATTACCCTAACCCTAAGCCTAAACCTAACCCTAACCCTAACATAACCCTTACCCTTACCATAACCCTAACCCTAATCCTTACCCTTACCCTAACTCTAACACTAACTTTAATGCTAAACCTAAACCTAACCCTAACACTAACACTAAACCTAACCCTAAAACTAACCGTAACCCTAAACCTAACACTAACCCTAACCCTAACCCTCACCCTAACCCTTACCATAACCCTAACCCAAACCCTAACTCTTACCCTTACCCTAACTCTAAAACTACCTTAAAACCCAACCCTAAAACTAACCCTAACCCTAACCCTTACCCTTACACTAACCGTCACACAAAACCTAACCCTAACCCTAACCCTAACTCTAAACCTAACCCTAACCCTAAACCTAACCCGAACCCTAACCCTATCCCTAACCCTTACCCTTACCCTAACCCAAACCCTAACCCTAAACCTAACCCTAACCCTAAACTTAACCCTTAACCTAACCCTAAGCCTTGCCCTTACCCTAACCCTAACCCTAAACCAAATCTAACCCTAACCCTAATGCTAACCTTAACCCTTACCCTTACCTTAACCCTAACCCTAACCCTAACCCTAACTCTAACCTCTAACCCTAAACCTTACCCTTATCCTAAACTTAACCCTAACCCTTACCCTCAACCTAACCCTAACTCTAACCCTAACCCTTACCCTAACCTTAACCCTAACTATCACCCTTACCCTTATCCTAACGATAACCCCAACACTAACCCTAACCCTAACCCTAACCCTTACCCTTACCCTAATCCCTACCCTAACCGTAACCCTAACCCTTACCCTAAACCTAACCCTAACCCTAAACCTAACCTGAACCCTAACCCTATCCCTAACCCTTACCCTTACCCTAACCCTAACCCTAACCCTAACCCTAACCCTAAACCAAATCTAACCCTAACCCTAATGCTAACCCTAACCCTTACCCTTAACTTAACCCTAACCCTAACCCTAACCCTAACCCTAACTCTAACCCTAACCCTAACCCATACCCTTAACCAAACCCTAAACCTAACTCTAACCCTAACCCCAACCCTAACCCTAAACCTAACCCTAACCCTAACTCTAAACCTAACCCTAACCCTAAACCTAACCCAAACCCTAACCCTATCCCTAACCCTTACCCTTACCCTAACCCTAACTCTAACCCTAAACCTTACCTTAACCCTAAACTTAACCCTAAACCTAACCCTAAACCTTGCCCTTACCCTAACCCTAACCCTAAACCAAATCTAACCCTAATCCTAATGCTAACCCTAACCCTTACCCTTAACTTAACCCTAACCCTAACCCTAACCCTAACCCTAACCTCTAACCCTAAACCTTACCCTTATCCTAAACCTAACCCTAACCCTTACCCTAAACCTAATCCTAACCCTAACCCTAACCCTTACCCTAACCTTAACCCTAACCATCACACTTACCCTTATCCTAACGCTAACCCCAACACTATCCCTAAACCTAACCCTAACCCTAACCCTTACCCTTACCCTAATCCCTACCCTAACCGTAACCCTAACCCTTACCCTAAACCTAACCCTAACCCTAACCCTTATCCTTACCCTTACCCTAACCCTAAGCCTAACCCTAACCCTAACGCTTACTCTTACCCTAAAACTAACCCCAACCCTAAACATAAACCTTACCCTTTCCCTAACCTTAACCCTAACCCTAACTCTTACCCTTACCCTAACACTAACCCTAAACTTAACCCTAACCCTTACCCTGCCCTCACCCTAACCCTAAACTTAAACCTAACCGTAACCCTAACCCTAACCCTAACCCTAACCTTAACCTTA
>JANJXV010000048.1:1650000-1680000 GCA_024803745.1 Megascapheus bottae
CACTAACCCTTACACTAACCCAAACCCTAACCCTAACCCTAACACTTACCCTAACCCAAACCATAAACCTTACACTTACCCTAACCCTAACCCTAAACCTAACCCTAACCCTAGCCCTAACCCTAACCCTAACCCTTACCCTTACCCTAATCCCTACCCTAACCGTAACCCTAACCCTTACCCTAAACCTAACCCTAACCCTAATCCTTACCCTTAACCTAACCCTAAACCTAACCCTAACCCTAACGCTTACCCTTACCCTAAAACTAACCCCAACCCTAACCATAAACCTTACCCTTACCCTAAACCTAACCCTAACCCTAAACCTAAACCTAACCCTTACCCTTACCCTAACACTAACCCTAAACTTAACCCTAACCCTAACCCTGCCCTCACCCTAACCCTAACCTTAAACCTAACCGTAACCCTAACCCTAACCCTAACCTTAACCCTAACACTTATCCTTAACATAAACCTAACTCTAACCGTAACCCTAACCCATGCCCTTAACCAAAACCTAAACCTAACTCTAACCCTAACCCTAACACTAACCCTAACCCTTACCCTAACCCTAACTCTAACCCTAACCCTAACCCTAACCCTAACCCTAACCCTTACCCTTAACTTAACCCTAACCCTAACCCTAACCCTAACCCTAACTCTAACCCTAACCCTAACCCCTACCCTTAACCAAAAGCTAAACCTAACTCTAACCCTAACCCCAACACTAACCCTAAACCTAACCCTAACCCTAACCCTTACCCTTACCCTAACACTAACCCTAAACTTAACCCTAACCCTTACTCTGCCCTCACCCTAACCCTAACCTTAAACCTAACCGTAACCCTAAACCTAACCCTAACCCTTACCGAACCCTAACCCTAAACCTAACTCTAACCCTAACCCTAACCCTAACCCTAACTCTAATCCTAACCTTAACCCTTACCTTTACCCTAACCCTAATCCTAAACCTAATCATAAAGCTAACCTTAAACCTAACACTTACCCTTACCCTAACCCTAAACCTAATCCTAACTCTAAACCTAACCCTAACCCTTACCCTTACCCTAACCCTAATGCTAACCCTTACACTAAACCTAACCCTAAACCTAAACCTAACACTTACACTAACCCTAACCCTAACCCTAACCCTAACCCTAACCCTTAACCTTACCCTATCCCTAACCCTAACCCTAACCCTTAACCTAACCCTAAACATAACCCTAACACTAACCCTAACTGTAAACCTTTCCCTAACACTAACCCTAAACCTAACTCTAACCCTTATCCTAACCCTAACCCTAACCCTAACCCTCACCGTAACCCTTAACCTAACCCTAATCCTAACCCTTACCCTAACTCTAACCCTAACCCTAACACATACCCTAACCCTAACCCTAACCTTAACCCTAACCGTAACTCTAAACCTAACCCTGAACCTAACCCTAAATCTAACCCTTACCCTAACGCTAAACCTAACCCTAACACATACCATAACCCTAACCCTATCCTTAACCCTAACCGTAACCCTAAACTTATCCCTGAACCTAACCCTAAACCTAACCCTAAACCTAAACCTTACCCTAACCCTAACCTTAACCCCAACACTAAATCTAAGCCTAACCCTAACCCTAATCTTAACCCTTCCCCTTACCCTAAAACTAACCCTAAAAATATGCCTAACTCTAACACATACCCTTACCCTAACCCTAACCATATCCCTGAGCCTTACCCTTACCCTAACCCTAACGCTAACCCATACACTAACCCTAACCCTAACCCTAACCCTAACATTTACCCTAACCCTAACGCGAACCCTAAAACTAATCCTTACCCTAACCCTAACCCTAAAACTTACCCTTACCCTAACCCTAACCCTAACATTAACCCCAACATAAACCTAACCCTAACCCCTACTCTTACCCTAACCCTAACCCTAAACCTAAACCTAAACCTAACCCTAATCCTAAATCTAACACTTACCCTTATCCTAACCCTAACCCTAACCGTAACACTTACCCTACCCCTACCCTAACCCTAACCGTAAACCTTACCCTAACCCTAATCCTAACCCTAACACTAACCCTTACCCTTACAATAACCCTAAACCTAACCCTAACCCTAAACCATACTCTTACCCTAAACCTAACCCTAACCGTAACCCTAACCCCAATCCTAACCCTAACCCTTACCTTACCCTAACCCTAACCCTAAACCTAACGTAACCCTAACCCTAACTCTTACCCTAAACCTAACCCTAATCCTAAATCTAACGCTTACCCTTACCCTAACCCTAACCCTAACCCTAAAACTAACCCTAACCCTAACCTTAACCCTAACCCTAACCCTAACCCTAATCCTAACGCTTACCCTAATCCTGACCATAACCCTAACTCTAACACTTATCCTAACACTCACCCTAATCCTAATCCTTACCCTAACCTTAAACCTAACCCTAACCAAACCCTAACCCTAACCCCTAACCCTAACCCTAACCCTAAATCCTTACCCTAACACTTACCCTAACCCTAACCCTAACACTTAACCTTAACCTCACCCTAACTATAACCCTAACCCTTACCCTAACACTAACCCTAACACTGACCCTAAGCCTTACCCTAAACCTAACCCTAACCCCTAACCCTAACCCTTACCCTAACCCTAAGCATTACCCTATCCACTAACCCTAAGCCTAACCCTAACCCTAACCCTTACCCTTATCCTAAGCCTAACCCTAACTCTACCACTTAACCTTACCCTAACCCCTACATTAACCCTAACCCTATGCCTAACCCTTACCCTAACCCTAACCCTACCCCTAACCCTAAACCTTACCCTTACTCTAAACCTAATCCTAACACTTACACTAACCCTAACATTAATTCCAACTCTAAACCTAACCCTAACCCTAACCCTAACCCTTACCCTTACCATAACCCTAACCCTAAACCTAACACTAAACCTAAACCTAACCCTATCCCTTACCCTAACCCTAACCCCAATCCTAACCCTAACCCTTACGCTTACACTATCCCTAACCCTAACCCTAAACCTAATCCTAACCCTAAACTTAAGCCTAATCCTTAACCTTGCCCTAACCCTAAGCTTAACCCTAACCCTAATCTTAACCCCAACCCTAAACCTAACCCAAACCCTAACCCTAAACCTGACCCTAACCCTAACCCTAATCCTAAACCTAACCATAACCCATACACTTACACTTACCCTAACCCTAACCCTAACACTAACCCTAAACCTAACCATAACCATTACCCTTACCCTTAGCCTAACCCTAACCCTAACCCTAACCATAACCCAAAACCTTACCCTTAACCTAAACCTAACCCTAACCCTTACCCTTACCCTAACCGTAACACTAAACCTAACCGTAACAGTAACCCTAAGCCTAACCCTTACCCTAACCCTAACCCCAACCCTAACCCTAACCCTTACCCTTACCCTAACCCTAAACCTAAACCTAAACCTAACCCTAACTCTAACCTTAACCCTAACCCTTACTCTAACACTAACCCTAACCCTAAACCTAACCCTAACCCTAACTCTAACACATAACCTTACCATAACCCTTACAATAAACCTAACCGTAACCCTTACCCTTACCCTCACCCTAACCCTAACCTTAACCCTAACCTAACCCTACCCCTAACATTAACCCTAACCCTTATCATTACCCTAACCCTAACCCTAAACCTAACCCTAACCCTAAACTTAACCCTGACCCTTACCATAATCCTAAACCTAACCCTAACCCTTGTACTTACACTAACCCTAACCCTAACCCTAAACCTAACCTTAACCCTAAAGCTTACCCTTACCCTAACCCTACCCTAAGCCTAACCTTAACCCTAACACTTACCCTAACGCTACCCTAACCCTAACCCTAACCCTTACCCTTAATATAACCCGAACATTAACCCTAACTCCTAACCCTAAACCGTACCCTAACCCTAACCCTAACCCCTAACCCTAACCATAACACCTAAACCTGACCCTAACCCTAAATCTAACGCTTACCCTTATCCTAACCCTAACCCTAACCATAACACTACCCTAACCCCCACCCTAACCCTAACCGTAACCCTTACCCTAACCCTAAGCCTAACCCTAACACTAACCCTTACCCTTACAATAACCCTAAACCTAACCCTAACCCTAACTTTAAACCTAACCCTTACCCTTACCCTAACCCTAAACCTAACCCTAAACCTAAACCCTACGCTTACCCTAAACCTAACCGTAAACCTAACCCTAACCCCAATCCTAACCCTAACCCTTACCCTTACCCTAACCCTAACCCTAAACATAACCTAATCATAAACCTAACTCTTACCCTAAACCTAACCCTAATCCTAACGCTTACCCTAACCCTGACCCTAACCCTAACCCTAACACTTATCCTAACACTCACCCTAATCCTAATCCTTACCCTAACCCTAAACCTAACCCTTACCCTCACCCTAACCAAACCCTAACCCTAACCCCTACCCCTAACACTAACCCTAAATCCTTACCCTAACACTTAACCTAACCCTAACACTAACCCTAACCCTTACCCTAACCCTAACCCTAACACTGACCCTAGGCCTTACCCTAAACCTAACCCTAACCCCTAACCCTAACCCTTACCCTAACCCTAAGCATTACCCTAACCACTAACCCTAACCCTAACCCTAACCCTTACCCTTATCCTAACCCTAACCCTAACTCTAACACTTAACCTTACCCTAATGCTACATTAACCCTAACCCTATGCCTAACCCTTACCCTAACCCTAACCCTAACCCTAAACCTTGCCCTTACAATAAACCTAACACTAACCCTTACCCTTACCCTCACCCTAACCCTAACCTTAACCCTAACCCTTATCATTACCCTAACCCTAACCCTAAACCTAACCATAACCCTAAACTTAACCCTTACCCTTACCATAACCGTAAACCTAACCCTAACCCTTACACTTACACTAACCCTAACCCTAACCCTAAACCTAACCTTAACCCTAACCCTTACCCTTACCCTAACCCTAAACCTAAGCCTAACCTTAACCCTAACACTTACCCTAACCCTACCCTAACCCTAACCCTAAACCTAACCCTAAACCTTGCCCTTACCCTAAACCTAATCCTAAAACTTGCCCTAACCCTAACATTAATTCCAACATTAAACCTAACCCTAAGCCTAACCCTAACCCTTATCCTTACCCTAACCGTAACCCTAAACCTAACACTAACCCTAAAACTAACCCTAACCCTTACCCTAACCCTAACCCCAATCCTAAACCTAACCCTTACGCTTACACTATCCCTAACCCAAACCCTAAACCTAACCCTAACCCTAAACTTAACCCTAATCCTTACCCTTGCCCTAACCCTAACCTTAACCCTAACCATAATCTTAACCCCAACCCTAACCCTAAACCTAACCCTAACCCTAAACCTAACCCTAACCCTAACCCTAATCTTAAACCTAACCATAACCCTTACCCTTACCCTTACCCTAACCCTAACCCTAACCCTAACCATAACCCAAAACCTTACCCTTAACCTAAACTTAACCCTAACCCTTACCCTTACCCTAACCGTAACACTAAACCTAACGGTAACCCTAACCCTAACCCTAACCCTTACCCTAACCCTAAACCCAACCCTAACCCTAACCCTTACCCTTACCCTAAACCTAAACCTAAACCTAACCCTAACCTTAACCCTAACCCTTACTCTAACCCTAACCCTAACCCTAAACCTAACACTAATCCTAACTCTAACACTTACCGTACCATAACCCTTACAATAAACCTAACACTAACCCTTACCCTTACCCTCACCCTAACCCTAACCTTAACACTAACCCTTATTATTACCCTAACCCTAACGCTAAACCTAACTGTAACCCTAAACTTAACCCTTACCCTTACCATAACCGTAAACCTAACCCTAACCCTTACACTTACACTAACCCTAACCCTAACCCTAAACCTAAACTTAACCCTAACCCTTACCCTTACCCTAACCCTAAACCTAAGCCTAACCTTAACCCTAACACTTACCCTAACCCTAACCTAACCCTAACCCTAACCCTTACCCTTAACCTAACCCTAAACCTAACCTTAACCATAACAGTAACCCTAACCCTAACCCTTACCCTAAGCCTATCCCTAACCCTAACTCTTATCCTAACACTAACCCTAAGCCTAAACCTAACACTAACCCTAACCCGTAACCCTAAACGTAACCCTAACCCTAATCCTATCCCTTACCCTTACCCTAAACCTAACCCTAATCTTAATGCTAACCCTAACCCTAACCCTAACACTAACCCTAACCCTAAGCATTACCCTTACCCTAACCCTAACCCTAAACCTAACCCTAAACTTAACCATAACCCTAACCCTAACCCTTACCCTTATCCTAACCCTAACACTAACCCTAACCCTAACCCTAACCCTAACACCTAAACCTAACCCTAAACGTAACCCTTACCCTTACCCTAACCCTAACCCTAACATTTATCCTAACCCTAACCCTAACCCTAACCTTAACCCTTACCCTAAATCTAACCCTTTCCCTAACCCTAACCCTAACCCTAACCCTTGCACTTATCCTAACCCTAACCCTAACTCTAACCCAAACAATAACCCTAACCCTTACCCTAACCCTAACCCTAACCCTTACTCTAACCCTAAACCTAACCTCAACCTTAAACCTTAAGCTAACCCAAACCCTAACCCTAACCTTAACCGTATACCTAACCCTAACCCTAACCCTAACCCTTACACTTCCCCTAACATTAACCCTAACTCTAACCCAAACAATAACCCTAACCCTAACCCTTACCCTAACCCTAACCCTAACCCTTACTCTAACGCTAACCCTAACCTCAACCTTAAACCTAACCCTAACCCAAACCCTAACCCTAACCTTAACCGTATACCTAACCGTAACCCTAACCATTACCCTAACCTTAACCGTATACCTAACCCTACCCTAACCCTTACCCTAACCCTGACACTAGTCCTTATCCTAACCCTAACCCTAATCCTAACCCCTAACCTTAACCCTAACCCTAACCCTAACACTTACCCGTACCCAAAACCTAACCCTCACCCTAACCCTAACACTTACCCTAACCTTAACCCTAACCCTAACCCTTACCTTTACCCTAACCCTAACCCTAACCTTAAACCCAACCCTAAACCTAACCCTAATCCTAACACTAACCCTTACCTCAAACCTAACCCTAACCCCAACCCTTATATTAACCCCAACCCTAACCCTAACCCTTAACCTAACCCTAACCCTAACCCTAACCCCTAAACCAAACCCTAACCCTAACCTAACACTTACCCTTACCCTAACCCTAACCCTAACCCTAACCCTATCCCTTACCCTAAACCTAACCATAACACTAACCATAACCCTAACACTTACCCTTACCCTAACCCTTACACTAACCCTAACCCTAAACATACACCTAACCCTAACCTTAACCCTAACACCTAACCCTAAGCCTAACCCTATCCCTTACCCTTACACTAACCCTAACCCTAAACCTAGCCCTAACGCTAACCCTAACACTTACGCTAACCCTAACCCTAACCATAACCCTTACCCTATCCCTAACCCTAATCTTAAACCCAACCCTAAACCTAACCCTAACCCTAATCCTTACCCTAACCCTAACCCTAACACTAACCCTAACGTTAACCCTAATCCTAACCCTTACCCTTCCCGTAACCCTACCCTAACCTTAACCACAACACTAAACCTAACCCTAATCCTAACACTAACCCTTACCTCAAACCTAACCATAACCCCAACCCTTATATTAACCCCAACCCTAACCCTAACCCTTAACCTAACCCTAACCCTAACCCTAACCCCTAAACCAAACCCTAACCCTAACCCTAACACTAACCCAAACCCTTACTCTTACCCCAACCCTAACCCTAACTCTAACCCTAACCCTAAACCTAACCCTAACCCTTACCCTAACCCTAACCCTAACTCTTACCCTAACCCTAACTTCAACCTTAACCCTAACCCTAACACTAACCCTTGCACTTACCCTAAACCTAACCCTAAACCTAACCCTAACCCTAACCCGAACACTTACTCTTACCCTAACCCTAAACCTAACCCTCAGCCTAACACTTACCCTTACCCTAACCCTAACCCTATACCTAAACCTAAACCTAACCCTAAACCCTAACCCTAAATCTAACCCTAACCCTTACCCTTAACCTACCCCCAACCCTAACACTGACCCTAACCCTAACCCTAACCCTAACCCCGAACCTTACTCTAACGCTAACCCTAACACTGACCCTAAGCCTTACCCTAAACCTAACCCTAACCTCTAACCCTAACCCTAAACCTAACCCTAAACCCTAACCCTAAATCTAACCCTAACCCTAACCCTTACCCTTACCCTAACCCTAACCCTAACACTAACCCTAACCCTAACCCTAACCCTTACTCTAACCCTAACCCTAACACTAACCCTAAACCTAACACTAACCCTTACCGTAAACCTAACCCCAATCCTAACCCTAACACTTACGCTTACCCTAACCCTAACCCTAACCCTAAACCTAACCCTAAACCTCAACTTAACCCTAACGCTTACCCTTGCCCTAACCCTAACCCTAACCCTAACCCAACCCTAAACCTAACCCTAACCCAAACCCTAAACCTAACCATAACCCTAACCCTAACCCTAATCCTAAATGTAACCATACCCTTACACTTACGCTTATGCTAACCCTAACCACAACCCTAAACCTAACCATAACCCTTACCCTTACCCTTACCCTCATCCTAACCCTAACCCTAACCACAACACTAAATCTAACTCTAAACCTAACCCTAACCATTACCCTTACCCGAACCGTAACCCTAATCCTAACCGTAAACCTAACCCTAACCCTAAACCTTACCCTAACCCTAACCCCAATCCTAACCCTAACCCTTACCCTAACCCTAAGCAAAACCCTTCCCCTAACCCTAACCCTAACCCTAACCTTAACCCTAACACTTACCCTAACCCCAACCCTAACCCTAACCCTACCCCTAAACCTTACCCTAACCCTAACACTAACCCTAAACCTAACCCTTATCCTAAAAATATCCCTAACCCTAACCCTAACCCTTAACCTAACCCTAACCCTAACCCTAACCCTAATCCTTACCCTAACCCAAACCCTAACACTAACCCTAACCCTAACCCCTAAACCTAACCCTAACCCTAACCGTAACACTTACATTAACCCCTACCCTAACCCTAACTGTAACCCTCACCCTAACCCTAACCCTAACACTAACCCTTACCCTTACAAAAACCCTAAACCTAACCCTAACCCTAACCTTAACCCTAACCCTTACCCTTACCCTAACCCTAAACCTAACTCTAACCCTAAACCATACGCTTACCCTAAACCAAAACCAAACCCTAACCCTAACCCCAATCCTAACTCTAACCCTTACCTTACCCTAACCCTAACCCTAAACCTAACCTAACCCTAACCCTAACTCTTACCCTAAACCTAAACCTAATCCTAACACTAATCCTTACCCTTACCCTAACCCTAACCCTAACCCTAAAACTAACCCTAACCCTAACCTTAACCCTAACCCTAACCCTTACCCTATCCCTAACCTAATCCTAACGTTTCCCCTAACCCTGACCCTAACCCTAACCCTAACACTTATTCTAACACTGACCCTAATCCTAATCCTTACCCTAACCCTAAACCTAACCCTTACCCTAACCCTAACCAAACCCTAAACCTAACCCCTAACCCTAACCCTTACCCTAACACTTACCCTAACCCTAACCCTAACCCTAACACTTAAACTTAACCTCGCCCTAACCCTAACCCTCACATTTACCGTAACCCTAAACCTAACCCTAACCCTAATCCTAACTCTTATCCTTACCCTATCCCTAACCCTAAGCCTAACACTAACCCTAACCCCTCACACTAACCGTAACCCTAACCCTAAACGTAACCCTTACCCTTACCCTAACCCTAACCCTAAACTTAACGCTAACCATAACCCTAACCCTTACCCTAAACCAAACCCTAACCCCAATCCTTACCCTAACCCTAACCCTATCCCTAACACTAACACTAAACCTAACCCTAACACTAACCGTAACCCTAAACCTAACACTAACCCTAACCCTAACCCTCACCCTAACCCTTACCATAACCCTAACCCAAACTCTAACTCTTACCCTTACCCTAACTCTAAAACTACCTTAAAACCCAACCCTAAACCTAACCCTAACCCTAACCCTTACCCTTACCCTAACCGTCACCCAAAACCTAACCCTAACCCTAATCCTAACTCTAAACCTAACCCTAACCCTAAACCTAACCCGAACCCTAACCCTATCCCTAACCCTTACCCTTACCCTAACCCAAACCCTAACCCTAAACCTAACCCTAACCCTAAACTTAACCCTTAACCTAACCCTAAGCCTTGCCCTTACCCTAACCCTAACCCTAAACCAAATCTAACCCTAACCCTAATGCTAACCTTAACCCTTACCCTTACCTTAACCCTAACCCTAACCCTAACCCTAACGCTAACCTCTAACCCTAAACCTTACCCTTATCCTAAACTTAACCCTAACCCTTACCCTCAACCTAACCCTAACTCTAACCCTAACCCTTACCCTAACCTTAACCCTAACCATCACCCTTACCCTTATCCTAACGCTAACCCCAACACTAACCCTAACCCTAACCCTAACCCTTACCCTTACCCTAATCCCTACCCTAACCGTAACCCTAACCCTTACCCTAAACCTAACCCTAACCCTAATCCTTACCCTTACCCTAACCCTAAGCCTAACCCTAACCCTAACGCTTACCCTTAACCTAAAACTAACCCCAACCCTAACCATAAACCTTACCCTTACCCTAACCCTAACCCTAACTCTTACCCTTACCCTAACACTAACCCTAAACTTAACCCTAACCCTTACCCTGCCCTCACCCTAACCATAACCTTAAACCTAACTCTAACCCTAACCCTAACCCATACCCTTAACCAAACCCTAAACCTAACTCTAACCCTAACCCTAACCCTAACCCTAACCCTTACCCTAACCCTAACTCTAAACCTAACCCTAACCCTAAACCTAACCCGAACCCTAACCCTATCCCTAACCCTTACCCTAACCCTAACCCTAACCCTAAACAAACCCTAACACTAAACTTAACCCTAAACCTAACCTTAAACCTTACCCTTACCCTAACCCTAACCCTAAACCAAATCTAACCCTAACCATAATGCTACCCCTAACCCTTACCCTTACCTTAACCCTAACCCTAACCCTAACCCTAACCTCTAACCCTAATCCTTACCCTTATCCTAAACTTAACCCTAACCCTTACCCTAAACCTAACCCTAATCCTAACCCTTACCCTAACCTTAACCCTAACCATCACCCTTACCCTTACCCTAATGCTAACCCCAACACTAACCCTAACCCTAACCCTAACACGTACCCTTACCCTAACCCTTACCCTATCCCTAACCCTAACCCTAACCCTAAACCTAACACTAACCCTAACCCTAAACCTCACCCTAACCCTTACCATAACCCTAACCCAAACCCTAACTCTTACCCTTACCCTAAACCTAAAACTAACCTTAAAACCCAACCCTAAACCTAAACCTAACCCTAACCCTAACCCTTACCCTTACTCTAACCGTCACCCAAAACCTAACCCTAACCCTAACCCTAACCCTAACCATTACCTTAACCCTAACCCTAATCCTAACCCTAGCCCTTACCCTTGCCCTAACCCTAACCCTAACCCTAAACCTACCCCTAACCCTAACTCTAACCCTTACCCTTACCCTAACCCTAACAAAAACCCTAACCGTAACCCTAACCCTAATCCTAACCCTAACCCTAACCCTAACACTTACCCTAACCTTAACCCTAACCCTAACCCTAATCCTTACCCTTACCCTAACCCTAACCCTAACCTTAACCCCAACGCTAACCTATCCCTATCCCTAACCCTAACCCTTACCCTAACCCTAACCCTAACCCTAACACTTACCCTTACCCTAACCCTAACCCTAACCCTAACCCCAACGCTAAACCTAACCCTAACCCTAACCCTAACCCTTACACTAACCCAAACCCTAACCCTAACCCTAACCCTTACCCTAACCCTAACCATAACCCTTACCCTTACCCTAACCCTAACCCTAAACATAACCCTAACACTAGCCCTAACCCTTATCCTAACCTTAACCATATTCCTAACCCTAACCCTAACCCTTACCCTAACACCTAACCCTAGTCCTAGCCCTAACCCTTACCCTAACCCTAACCCTAACCCTTACCCTAACCCTAACCTTAACCCTAAATCTAAACCTAACCCTAACCCTAACCCTTACCCTTACCCTAATCCCTACCCTAACTGTAACCCTAACCCTTACCCTAAACCTAACCCTAACCCTAATCCTTACCCTTACCCTAACCCTAACCCTAACCCTAACGCTTACCCTTACCCTAAAACTAACCCCAACCCTAACCATAAACCTTACCCTTACCCTAAAGCTAACCCTAACCCTAACCCTTACCCTTACCCTAACACTAACCCTAAACTTTGCCGGGGCCAACCGGCAGGAAACCAGGGTTCGCAGATTGGGGTTCCTGAAATAGGGGACAAGGACTAGGAAAAAAAAGAAGAGAGACAGACACACTACGTCCGGGATGTCCGCAGTCCAGGCAAAGACTGACTAGACTGCCGCGTTTATTTTCCCCTCCCCCTTCTTCCCTCCTCCTCTCCCAGGCAACCTCCAGGTGTTACATTCATATGGTAATTCTCAGGTCATTTACATAGAATAGGGCCAGAAAGCAATAAGACAATATAGCCATCGTCTGATGCAAGTCAAGGTACAGTTTGATTCCACTCTGGCTCCCAACATGTCCTCCGTTTTTTATTTTAAAAGAAACACAAGTGCAATTTTTACTCTTTTCTATACCCCTAATTTATCCTGTCACATTTTCCAAAAATGACTTTGGTCCCTTGGTCCAACGGGGATTTGATGGGCGGAGATTCAACTTCCGTGACTTCTTCAAGCTGACTCAGGGGCGCCGTCTCCACGCTTGACCAGGGACCTTAAGAAGCCTAGCCTGTTTTATCAAGGGGTTGCAAGGATTAGACACCAGGAACAACAATCTACTCCAAACTAGAAATCATACTTGACATTCAACAACTGCACAAACCATCCTTGGCCACAACAGCGCAGCCTACCTAGCACCCATTTGCAAAGGCTTTTTCTTGATTGTCTGGGGACCTAAATTTCTGCAACCTTAACAATGCTTCAGTTGTCAGATCTAAACAGATTAATAGAGACACAAGCTTCAGATCCACAAACTTTTCCTGAATTTGTGGCTGGTGTCAAAAATAAAAAAATTCGCTCAATTAGGACTTTAAACTACCCACTATCACAGAAGATTGACAAGTTCCTGCCCAGTTATGAAAGGCACGGGCATTAGTAAGGCATGCTTACAAACTATTCTATGACCTCCCGGCTCTGATCAATTTGAATGGCCAAGCACAAGTGACTCTAAGATCTGACACCAACTCTGCCATCCAAGCAGAGGCTTTCCTGTCCCGGTAGTGTCTCTCCACACAGGGATAAACATCCCATTGGCTTTTCACTTTGTTGGTTGCTGGATTTGAACTCAGGGTCTGGGCGCTGTCTCTCAGCTCTCCAGCTCAAGGCTAGCGCCCTGCCACTGTGAGTCCCGAGCTTGGTGCTTGAGTGCTTTCCCCCAGCTTTTCAGCTCAGAGCTAGCACTCTGCCACTTCGAGCTCCAAAGCAACTCTATCCCAGCATCCTGCTGGCAGATTAGACACCACAGTCTCACAGGGACTTTGCTTTGCCCGGGCAGGCTCAAAACTGTGGCTTTCAGATCAATGAGTCTACAAAAGGCCACTTTACTCCATTTAGAAGCAACAAGGTGGTCAATACAGAAATAGTCTCTAAGCATGATCTTACCTGGAACTTGGTGAGGGCCAAACTTACATCTGAATGAGGATCTGCTGTCCTTCTCCATGGGCCTTCTGGAGATTGCTATAAAGTAACTTACAAGAGTAAGCTGAAATAGCAATTAAGCAACCATTTTGATAGTCCTAATTTTCCTTGTTTCTTTTTTTGAAACAAAGCTTTAGGACAACTTTACTTTTAAATTTTGTTCAGAAATGGTTTCTAATTTTCTTTAAAACTTTTACACTTTTTAACTTAAACTCTTAACACTTTGGTCTTTATTTGCATTTGAAAAACCTTTAAGGCTAAAGGAATTCCCTTTGCCTCCAGGCCCTCTAAGGCTCAAGGCACTCCTCTTGCCTTTTAGAAAAAAGGGCTATTTTGCAGTTTAGATTACTGTCTAGAACTCCAACAACAGTTTAAACTCAAATAACAGTTTTTCCCTAATTCAAGAACTATATACATCAGTGCACCAAAAGTCTAAGTCTGGACTTAGTTTCCTCTCCTTTTTTAAAATACACCCAAAAGCATGGAGATAAACCTTTAAACATTCCTTTAAAATACTAATCACATTATCCACATTTTACCATCAGATTTCTAGTGTCAGTTTGCAAGAAAGGACAGGCAAAATTTCTGACGTTAATGAACAATTTTACATTTAAATTTCTAATACATGTTTCCAAACTTTTAACTTAAAGTAATAAATCCCAAATTCCCTAACACCTCTGTGCTGAACAGGATACAATGTTTACAATGTAAACAGCTGTATGTATTGCAATACCAGATTTTTTAAAATGCAGATTTCAGGATCTTTAGAAAAATACTTTTTACCAGTTTTTCTTTAAAACAATGCAATAATACTTTTAAGACATAGGAAACATTCAAGCATAATAATTTTCTTGAAGTTTAGACTTAGATTTACCCAATTACCTTTGTTTCAAATGAGTTCAACCATTGTTTTATACAGTATGCTGACAATTTAACCTTGAATATGTTCACTCACTCATTCACACACATTCATACTCAAAGATCATAAAGTGCGCAAAATTAATATTGGCCGTTCGTTTTCTGGAAGTTTGTTTCAAGAGAGTTTTGCCAATTTTACTCTTACAGATGAGAACCAGGTTCAAAACAAAACTTCTTGCAAGGCAACTTAGCTGGAATTTATTTTTCCAGGGCTTGTCACAACTGCAGACATGGGGGAGCGGCCATACTAGGCCCAGAAATGTTCAAATAAATAACAAGGATGTGTGCTTGAATACGCACAGAAAAACCATAAGGATCCATACTTAGTAATGGTACCAATTTTAAAGACAAAACTGGACAAGGAAAAATATGTAACACGAACAAGAAAAACGGAGACTTTTAAATAATCAGACATGGACATATAACAAGAAAATTGGACTCAATCAGATACACTTAACACAAAAAACATGAGCTCAAATGAATGTTTTCACCAAACAGTTATTTTTAGATTTAGACATGTCTTGCTGGTGGGACTCTCAGGTATGCCTTGTTATTGACAAGAAACTCAGAAGGGGAGGGGGGGTCAAGGCGTCCCTTGACCACCCAGGCCTCTGTTTTAGGCCCACAGTGCACCTTTTCAAACAAACAAACAAAAATAAAATAAAATAAAATAAAATAAAACGCTGACATACAAGGGGGTCGGCCGACTTCTACTTACCTCTGGAGGCCTTTGCTTTTCACCTGGGCATCTTTTACAAAAAAGGTTATTAAGAAGAGGGCTGGTAAAGACAAAATAATGTCACATATTAAATTGTGTAGAGTCAATAAATATGTTAAAAGGTCCCTACATAATAGTAAAAGGAGGAGAAACACAGCTCATATGAATGTGTGGAACAAGTGGATCAGTAGCAGTCCCGATTGACATGCACAAATAACTCAGGTCCTTCCCACGTCGCAGGATGCACCACTGGAGGGTTGGGGGTGTAGGCCCAGTGAGTCACTGCTTGGATGGCCACTGTCACTCTCCACGATCCGAACGCAGCATTCAGGCAGCCAGCGGGCGTCATTTTCTCCTTGTGAAAAAACACATACATGCCCTCGACCCCAGGTTAGAACAGGATCGGGTCCATGCCAAGCACCAGTTAGGGGATCCTTCCATTTTACTAAGGCAAAAGGACGCTGCGCTCTTTTTTCCCAGAATCGCTGAGCAGCAGATAAATTATTTGAATCCAAATTCAAAAAATTTAAAACAAATAAAGCATGATTAAGTATATTCACAGGGGTAGCGGGATATGACTCTCCTTTCTGTATTTTAGCAATTTGATGTTTTAATAATCCATTAGCTCTCTCCACGATGCCTTGACCTTGAGGATTGTAAGGAATGCCTGTAATATGAGTGATATTATAGGAATGGCAGAAGGATTGAAATGCTCGGCTTGCATAGCCAGGGCCATTATCTGTTTTTATTTGCGAGGGAATCCCCATCTCAGCAAAGCATCGAATGCAGTGAGAGATACAATGTTTAGTGGCTTCCCCAGCAAGGGGGGTGGCCAAGATAAAATTAGAATAAGTATCTACAGTAACATGAACATATTTTAATCGGCCAAATGATGGAACATGTGTGACATCCATCTGGCAAATGTGATTAGAAAGCAGTCCTCGTGGATTTATGCCTAAATGGGGGGCTGGTGAAAAAGGGACACAGTTGGAGCAAGTCTTAACTATTTGCCTCGCTGCTTCTCTAGATAATTTGAACTGTCGGCGCAAGGCTCGACTGTTTTGATGATGGATGGCATGTGACTGCTTAGCAAGTTCAACATGAGTTAAGTAAACTCTGGTGGTGGAGTCAGTAACTGCATTGCCCTCACTTAAAGGGCCAGGAAGATTAGTGTGAGCTTGAACAAAGCCAAAAAAACAGGGGTGGTTGCGAGAAAAAGCAAAGTTTGTATTTGGCGAAATTGGGTCTGAATATTGGAGTTAGTAGTTCCAATAAAGGGAACAGTTTCTATGACTTGAAGAGCACGAATTACATATTGACTGTCTGAGTATAAGTTAAAGGGCTCGTCTTGTAACAGGACGAGTGCTTGTAAAACAGCCTCTAATTCCACCTCTTGGGCGGAGGAAAAACCTGTAACCCAAGATTGAGTTTTCCCATTAATGGTCAGAGCAGCCGTTCCATTTGAGGATCCATCTGTAAATACCAAAGCGGCAGAAGATAAAGGCGAGGCCTGTACTATGGAAGGAAATAGAAACGTATGACACGCAGCAAATTGGAGAAGTTTGTTAGACGGGTAGTGATGCAAAATTTTTCCCGTATAATTGGCCCAAGCAATGGCCCAAGAATCGCAATGGGCGAATAGCCAATCTTGTTGTTGTAAATTATATGGGACACAGATAAAATGAGGTTCCTGACCTAAATATTTACGGGAATCCACTTGGCACATGTGTATCAGATTAGCTACCAATTCGTAGTAGGGGGTCAGCACTTTGCCGGGTGTTGATGGTAGATAAAGCCATAAAAGTGGGCCATCCTGCCACAATACAGCAGTTGGGGAGTGAGAAGTAGCTAAAATATAAACTCCCCATGGTTTAGAATAGTCACAATAGGTCACTTGTTGCTGGGAAATTGCCTTTTCTACAATTTGGATGGCCCTCCTGTCGTCAGGATTTAATTCACGCAAGGATGTAGGGTTGGTATCTCCTTTTAAGAGATCAAAAAGGGGTTTTAACTCTCCTGTGGAGAGCTTTAGATAAGGCCGAAGCCAATTTATATCTCCTAAGAATTGCTGAAAATCATGAAGAGTTCTTAAGTGGGAAGTTTTTAATTGTATTTTTTGGCTTTTAAAATAGTGTGGGCCTAATATATGGCCTAGATATGTAAAAGGGGGGTGTTCCTGAACCTTTTCAGCTGCTATTATAAGGCCAAAGAGGCTCAGATCTTGGTTTAGTTGTCCAAAGGCTTGTCGTACGACGATAGGGTCAGAACAAGCCAACAAGATGTCATCCATATAATGAACAATATAAACAGAAGAAAATTTTTCACGAGTGGAAGAAATGGCTCTAGCTACAAAACTTTGACATAAAGTTGGGCTATTTGCCATGCCCTGTGGGAGCACAAGCCAGTGATATCGCTTCATGGGTTCTTTAAAATTAACAGAGGGGACACTGAAGGCAAAGCGCTTACAGTCTTGAGGCGCCAGGGGTATAGTATAGAAACAATCCTTCAAATCTATAATAATCTTATAAGTATCCTTTGGGATTGCCATGGGTGAAGGCAAGCCAGGCTGTAGGGCCCCCATCAGTTCCATTGTGGCATTTATTTTTCTCAAATCCTGTAACAGCCTCCATTTACCTGACTTTTTCTTTATAACAAAAATTGGAGAATTCCATGGAGAGTTAGAAGGGGCCACATGCCCCAAGTCCAGCTGCTCCTGTACTAGCTGCTGTACTGCAATGATCTTTTCTAGTGAAAGAGGCCACTGTTCAACCCATACCGGTCCTTCAGAGAGTCAATTTATGGGATCAGCATGAGGGGGAGGGCAAACGACAGCTCCCGTCAAGGGATACCCCAATCCTTGTCTCGTGGGGTGAGACTGGGGTTGGAGTGGCTCTAGCTCCCCCTGTGCTGCTCGGCCTAGTCCCCTAAAGGGGAGGAGGCCTTGATCAAGTAACTGCTTAGTGACCGCAGCACTAGGACTAAACATATACACTCCCATTTTTTCCATGATATCACGACCCCATAAATTAATTGGCAGATGATCCAAGACAAATGGCTGAAAATGACCAGAGTGCCCTTCCTCATCTCTCCAAACAAGGATCGCACTGCTCTGCTGTGGGTCAGTTGCTTGCCCAACCCCCTGTAGGGAAGTCATAGAGGTTGTCAGGGGCCATTGGGCTGGCCAATGTTTTTTAGATATCACAGACACATCTGCTCCAGTGTCTAATATTCCTTTAAAGGGCTTTTCTTGCATAAATATAGTCATCTCAGGCCTCTCTTGTTTTATGCTTTGTACCCAATAGATATCAGAAGATCTAAATCCTCTCTGTCCACATGGGGAATTAGCAGTCTCCCCGGGAGGTAAAGGCACAAGTATTAATTGTGCTAATTTTTGACCGGCTGGGATCGATACCACGTGTTTCGGGGCAGAGGCCATAACTTTGATTTCTCCAGTAAAATCCTGGTCAATTTTGCCAGGTGTAATCTGTATCCCTTTAAGGGCTGAGCTACTTCGCCCTAACAGCAATCCAGCCACTCCCGGGGGAAGGGGGCCGAAGACCCCCGTGGGGAGAGCTTGTGTCCCCATCTCTGGGGTCAATACTGAGCAGGTGGAGGAACAGAGGTCCAATCCTGCACTTCCTGGGGTGGCACGGAGGAGGCCGGAGACTGATCTTGGGGGGTTGTTAGAAGATGCACTTGTGGCCGAGAAGAGGGAGGGACTGCCCCATGGTTTTGCGGGGCCAGGGGCTGGCCCCTCCTCCAGTTTCCCGAAAGCGGGCGGCCATTGCGATCTGTTCTTGACCTGAAATCTTTAGCCCAGTGCTTCCCTTTACCACAGCGTGGACATGTGCCAGGTGATTTTTCTCTCTTTTGCCTGGCCTGGCATGGGCATTGCGTCATCCAATGTCCTATTTGTCCACAAGAGAAGCAACGCCCTGGGGGTCTAGCAGCCCGAGAATGCCGCTGACCTCTATATTTTAGAGACTCAGTAACAGTCTTTCCTTGAGGAGCGGCGGCTAAAGTAAGGCCTTGTACATGGGAGGGTCCAATATCAGCACACAGTGAAATAAAGTCCGTGATTCCTCCCTTATTCCTATGGGGTCTGATAGCTGCCTGACAGGCGGCGTTGGCATTTTCATAGGCTATGTGTCTAACTATAATCTCCCTTGCAATCTCATCTTGTACTAGGCGGTCTGCAGTCTCCATTAATCGAGACAAAAATTCTAAATAAGGCTCATTTGGTCCCTGTTTAACTTCTACTAGATTTTTTGTACGATTGGAATTGCGTAACTTTTTCCAAGCCTCTCTCGCCGCAGCATTTATTTGTAAATAGGCCTCTTTTGCATAACCCAATTGATCTTTGGTGTTTTTATAGGTTCCCTCTCCTAACAACTGATCAACAGTGTAAGGCAGGTTCTTAGACCTATTTGTTTCAATTTTAGCCCGACACTGTGCAGTGAACTCTGTCTCCCATAATAAGTACTCTCCCGCACTAAGGCATGCTCTGGCAAGCCGCTTCCAGTCATTTGGGCATGCAATACCAGCACACGCGGCCTCCAATATTGCTTGAGTAAAAGGGGCAGTTGGCCCATATTGGGAGCAGGCATTTTTTAAATCCTGTAATAGTTTAACAGGAACAGGTTGATGGTATACTTGTTCATCATGATCAACTAAACTAGGGAAGCATCGAGGCCCTGAAATACCTTCCCTCTCTCTAGCAGCCTGAGTCAGGTTTAATTGCGATGCACTGTGCCTGGTTGTAGTGCCTGTTAAAAGGGACTTGTTGCTAGGGCCTTTAGGCTTGCCTAAAGGTTGAGAAAGGGATTGAGGCCGTAAGGCTGCAGCCGGAGGCGGTGGGTGTGAGGGGTAAGGTTTAGAATCAGACACCATAGTGGCCTGAGGGTCATATTTCTTTCCTACTTCTGGGGGGGCTCTCTGCTCTGTCCCCATTTTTGATAGAAAATGTAGGATTTCTTCTAACTTCTTCTCCATCGTAGCCATTCGGCCCTCCATTGACTCATCATAACTTTCCTCCTTGATATTCAAACCTGAATTCTGATACTCAATATCTACTGGTTGTTGTTCCCTTTTCAAAATCTCACTTAGACTCTCTTGGGCTGCGGCATATGGCTCAGCCTCAGGTTCTTCAGAAGGGTCCTTTAACTCATAAAGTTCCCTTAATTCAAGATTAAGTTCAGCATCTTCATGTAGAGGATCTATGTATTCACTTACTAAATTCCATACAGTAGTAGCCTCTACTGGGGTCTTTTCGGGGCCATATACATCATAATAATCTTGAATTCTTTTTCCTATCCGCTGCCAGGCTTTTTGGAATTCCTCCTCTATAGACCTCGGGCATGCCTCCTTGAGAAACTGTAGGAAGCTCTGAAGCACCCCCTCTTCCACCCACGTTCCGTGGGCTTCAAATAGGCCTGTTAAGATCGGTAGAAATAACCCATGGCTATTAGCTTGACCCATAATTTTTACTCCTGACTATACTCTCTTAATAGTCCTACGATGTGTTACTCACCACAGGGAGGGGTCCTTCACCTTCGTCCCTGATTTTCAGGGTCCCTGTTCGGGCGCCAGATGCCGGGGCCAACCGGCAGCAAACCAGGGTTCGCAGATTGGGGTTCCTGAAATAGGGGACAAGGACTAGGAAGAAAAAGAAGAGAGACAGACACACTAGGTCCGGGATGTCCGCAGTCCAGGCAAAGACTGACTAGACTGCCGCGTTTATTTTCCCCTCCCCCTTCTTCCCTCCTCCTCTCCCAGGCAACCTCCAGGTGTTACATTCATATGGTAATTCTCAGGTCATTTACATAGAATAGGCCCAGAAAGCAATAAGACAATATAGCCATCGTCTGATGCAAGTCAAGGTACAGTTTGATTCCACTCTGGCTCCCAACAAATCTTAACCCTAACCCTTACCCTGCCCTCACCCTAACCCTAACCTTAAAACTAAACGTAACCCTAACCCTAACCCTAACCTTAACCCTAACCCTTATCCTTAACATAAACCTAACTCTAACCCTAACCCTAACCCATACCCTTAACCAAAACCTAAACCTAACTCTAACCCTAACCCTAACACTAACCCTAACTCTTACCCTAACCCTAACTCTAAACATAACCCTAACCCTAAACCTAACCCGAACCCTAACCCTATCCCTAACCCTTACCCTTACCCTAACCCTAACCCTAACCCTAACCCTAACCCTAACCCTAAACCAAATCTAACCCTAACCCTAATGCTAACCCTAACCCTTACCCTTAACTTAACCCTAACCCTAACCCTAACCCTAACCCTAACTCTAACCCTAACCCTAACCCATACCCTTAACCAAACCCTAAACCTACCTCTAACCCTAACCCCAACCCTAACCCTAAACCTAACCCTAACCCTAACTCTAACCCTAACCATAACCCTAAACCTAACCCGAAACCTAACCCTATCCCTAACACTTACCCTTACCCTAACCCTAACTCTAACCCTAAACCTTACCTTAACCCTAAACTTAACCCTAAACCTAAACCTAAACCTTGCCCTTACCCTAACCCTAACCCTAAACCAAATCTAACCCTAACCCTAATGCTAACCCTAACCCTTACCCTTAACTTAACCCTAACCCTAACCCTAACCCTAACATCTAAGCCTAACCCTTACCCTTATCCTAAACCTAACCCTAACCCTTACCCTAAACCTAACCCTAACCCTAACCCTAACCCTTACCCTAACCTTAACCCTAACCATCACCCTTACCCTTATCCTAACGCTAACCCCAACACTAACCCTAAACCTAACCCTAACCCTAACCCTTACCCTTACCCTAATCCCTACCCTAACCGTAACCCTAAACCTTACCCTAAACTTAACCCTAACCCTAACCCTAATCCTTACTCTTACCCTAACCCTAAGCCTAACCCTAACCCTAACGCTTACCCTTACCCTAAAACTAACCCCAACCCTAACCATAAACCTTACCCTTTCCCTAACCCTAACCCTAACCCTAACTCTTACCCTTACCCTAACACTAACCCTAAACTTAACCCTAACCCTTACCCTGCCCTCACCCTAACCCTAACCTTAAACCTAACCGTAACCCTAACCCTAACCCTAACCTTAACCTTAACCCTTATCCTTAACATAAACCAAACTCTAACCCTAACCCTAACACATACCCTTAACCAAACCCTAAACCTAACTCTAAACCTAAACCTAACCCTAACCCTAACCCTTACCCTAACCCTAACTCTAAACCTAACCCTATCTCTAAACCTAACCCTAACCCTAACCCTATCCCTAACCCTTACCCTTACCCTAACCCTAACCCTAACCCTAACCCTAAACAAACCCTAACACTAAACTTAACCCTAAACCTAACCCTAAACCTTGCCCTTACCCTAACCCTAACCCTAAACCAAATCTAACCCTAACTCTAATGCTAACCCTAACCCTTACCCTTACCTTAACCCTAACCCTACCCTAACCCTAACCGTAACCTCTAACCATAACCCTTACTCTTATCCTAAACTTAACCCTAACCCTTACCCTAAACCTAACCCTAACCCTAACCCTAACCCTTACCCTAACCTTAACCCTAACCATCACCCTTACCCTTACCCTAATGCTAACCCCAACACTAACCCTAACCCTAACCCTAACACATACCCTTAACCTAACCCTAACCCTAACCCAACCCCTAACCCTTACCCTTACCCTAACCCTAATACTAACCTAAAAACCCAACCCTAAACCTAACCCTAACCCTAACCCTAATCCTTACTCTTACCCTAACCCTAAGCCTAACCCTAACCCTAACGCTTACCCTTACCCTAAAACTAACCCCAACCCTAACCATAAACCTTACCCTTTCCCTAACCCTAACACTAACCCTAACTCTTACCCTTACCCTAACACTAACCCTAAACTTAACCCTAACCCTTACCCTGCCCTCACCCTAACCCTAACCTTAAACCTAACCGTAACCCTAACCCTAACCCTAACCTTAACCTTAACCCTTATCCTTAACATAAACCAAACTCTAACCCTAACCCTAACACATACCCTTAACCAAACCCTAAACCTAACTCTAACCCTAACCCTAAACCTAACCCTAACCCTTACCCTAACCCTAACTCTAAACCTAACCCTATCTCTAAACCTAACCCTAACCCTAACCCTATCCCTAACCCTTACCCTTACCCTAACCCTAACCCTAAACAAACCCTAACACTAAACTTAACCCTAAACCTAACCCTAAACCTTGCCCTTACCCTAACCCTAACCCTAAACCAAATCTAACCCTAACCCTAATGCTAACCCTAACCCTTACCCTTACCTTAACCCTAACCCTAACCCTAACCCTAACCTCTAACCATAACCCTTACCCTTATCCTCAACTTAACCCTAACCCTTACCCTAAACCTAACCCTAACCCTAACCCTAACCCTTAGCCTAACCTTAACCCTAACCATCACCCTTACCCTTACCCTAATGCTAACCCCAACACTAACCCTAACCCTAACCCTAACACATACCCTTAACCTAACCCTAACCCTAACCCAAACCCTAACCCTTACCCTTACCGTAACCCTAATACTAACCGTAAAACCCAACCCTAAACCTAACCCTAACCCTAACCCTAACCCTTACCCTTACCCTAACCGTCACACAAAACCTAACCCTAACCCTAACCCTAACCATTACCCTAACCCTAACCCTAATCCTAACCCTAGCCCTTACCCTTGCCCTAACCCTAACCCTAACCCTAAACCTAACCCTAACCCTAACCTTAACCCTAACCCTTACCTTTCCCCTAACCCTACCCTAACCCTAACCCTAAACCTACCCCTAACCCTAACTCTAACCCTTACCCTTACCCTAACCCTAACAAAAAACCTAACCGTAACCCTAACCCTAACCCTAACTCTAACCCTAACACTTACCCTAACCTTAACCCTAACCCTAACCCTAATCCTTACCCTTACCCTAACGCTAACCCTAACCCTAACCTTAACCCCAACGCTAACCTATCCCTATCCCTAACCCTAACCCTTACCCTAACCCTAACCCTAACCCTAACACTTACCCTTACCCTAACCCTAATCCTAACCCTAACCCCAACGATAAATCTAACCCTAACCCTAACACTAACCCTTACACTAACCCAAACCCTAACCCTAACCCTAACCCTTACCCTAACCCTAACCATAACCCTTACCCTTACCCTAACCCTAACCCTAAACATAACCCTAACCCTAGCCCTAACCCTTATCCTAACCTTAACCATATTCCTAACCCTAACCCTAACCCTTACCTAACATCTAACCCTAGTCCTAACCCTAACCCTTACCCTAACCCTAACCCTAACCCTTACCCTAACCCTAACCTTATCCCTAAATCTAACCCTAACCCTAACCCTAACCCTTACCCTTACCCTAATCCCTACCCTAACCGTAACCCTAACCCTTACCCTAAACCTAACCCTAACCCTAATCCTTACCCTTAACCTAACCCAAAGCCTAACCCTAACCCTAACGCTTACCCTTACCCTAAAACTAACCCCAACCCTAACCATAAACCTTACCCTTACCCTAAACCTAACCCTAACCCTAAACCTAAACCTAACCCTTACCCTTACCCTAACACTAACCCTAAACTTAACCCTAACCCTAACCCTGCCCTCACCCTAACCCTAACCTTAAACCTAACCGTAACCCTAACCCTAACCCTAACCTTAACCCTAACACTTATCCTTAACATAAACCTAACTCTAACCCTAACCCTAACCCACACCTTAACCAAAACCTAAACCTAACTCTAACCCTAACCCTAACACTAACCCTAACCCTTACCCTAACCCTAACTCTAAACATAACCCTAACCCTAAACCTAACCCGAACCCTAACCTATCCCTAACCCTTACCCTTACCCTAACCCTAACCCTAAACCAAATCTAACCCTAACCCTAATGCTAACCCTAACCCTTACCCTTAACTTAACCCTAACCCTAACCTAACCCTAACCCTAACTCTAAACCTAACCCTAACCCTAAACCTAACCCGAACCCTAACCCTAACCCTTACCCTTACTCTAAATGTCACCCAAAACCTAACCCTAACCCTAACCCTAACCCTAACCAATACCTTAACCCTAACCCTAATCCTAACCCTAGCCCTTACCCTTGCCCTAACCCTAACCCTAACCCTAACCCTAAACCTAACCCTAACCCTAACCTTAACCCTAACCCTTCCCCTTCCCCTAACCCTACCCTAACCCTAACCCTAAACCTACCCCTAACCCTAACTCTAACCCTCACCCTTACCCTAAACCTAACAAAAACCCTATCCGTAACCCTAACCCTAACCCTAACCCTAACCCTAACACTTACCCTAACCTTAACCCTAACCCTAACCCTAATCCTTACCCTTACCCTAACCCTAACCCTAACCTTAACCCCAACGCTAACCTATCCCTATCCCTAACCCTAACCCTTACCCTAACCCTAACCCTAACCCTAACACTTACCCTTACACTAACCCTAACCCTAAACTTAACCCAACGCTAACCTATCCCTATCCCTAACCCTAACCCTTACCCTAACCCTAACCCTAACCCTAACACTTACCCTAACCTTAACCCTAACCCTAACCCTAATCCTTACCCTTACCCTAACCCTAACCCTAACCTTAACCCCAACGCTAACCTATCCCTATCCCTAACCCTAACCCTTACCCTAACCCTAACCCTAACCCTAACACTTACCCTTACACTAACCCTAACCCTAACCTTAACCCAACGCTAACCTATCCCTATCTCTAACCCTAACCCTTACCCTAACCCTAACCCTAACCCTAACACTTACCCTTACCCTTACCCTAACCCTAACCTTATCCCTAAATCTAACCCTAACCCTAACCCTAACCCTTACCCTTACCCTAATCCCTACCCTAACCGTAACCCTAACCCTTACCCTAAACCTAACCCTAACCCTAATCCTTACCCTTAACCTAACCCTAAGCCTAACCCTAACCCTAACGCTTACCCTTACCCTAAAACTAACCCCAACCCTAACCATAAACCTTACCCTTACCCTAAACCTAACCCTAACCCTAAACCTAAACCTAACCCTTACCCTTACCCTAACACTAACCCTAAACTTAACCCTAACCCTAACCCTGCCCTCACCCTAACCCTAACCTTAAACCTAACCGTAACCCTAACCCTAACCCTAACCTTAACCCTAACACTTATCCTTAACATAAACCTAACTCTAACCCTAACCCTAACCCACACCTTAACCAAAACCTAAACCTAACTCTAACCCTAACCCTAACACTAACCCTAACCCTTACCCTAACCCTAACTCTAAACATAACCCTAACCCTAAACCTAACCCGAACCCTAACCCTATTCCTAACCCTTACCCTTACCCTAACCCTAACCCTAACCCTAAACCAAATCTAACCCTAACCCTAATGCTAACCCTAACCCTTACCCTTAACTTAACCCTAACCCTAACCTAACCCTAACCCTAACTCTAAACCTAACCCTAACCCTAAACCTAACCCGAACCCTAACCCTAACCCTTACCCTTACTCTAAATGTCACCCAAAACCTAACCCTAACCCTAACCCTAACCCTAACCAGTACCTTAACCCTAACCCTAATCCTAACCCTAGCCCTTACCCTTGCCCTAACCCTAACCCTAACCCTAACCCTAAACCTAACCCTAACCCTAACCTTAACCCTAACCCTTCCCCTTCCCCTAACCCTACCCTAACCCTAACCCTAAACCTACCCCTAACCCTAACTCTAACCCTCACCCTTACCCTAAACCTAACAAAAACCCTATCCGTAACCCTAACCCTAAACCCTAACCCTAACCCTAACACTTACCCTAACCTTAACCCTAACCCTAACCCTAATCCTTACCCTTACCCTAACCCTAACCCTAACCTTAACCCCAACGCTAACCTATCCCTATCCCTAACCCTAACCCTTACCCTAACCATAACCCTAACCCTAACACTTACCCTTACACTAACCCTAACCCTAACCTTAACCCAACGCTAACCTATCCCTATCCCTAACCCTAACCCTTACCCTAACCCTAACCCTAACCCTAACACTTACCCTAACCTTAACCCTAACCCTAACCCTAATCCTTACCCTTACACTAACCCTAACCCTAACCTTAACCCCAACGCTAACCTATCCCTATCCCTAACCCTAACCCTTATCCTAACCCTAACCCTAACCCTAACACTTACCCTTACACTAACCCTAACCCTAACCTTAACCCAACGCTAACCTATCCCTATCCCTAACCCTAACCCTTACCCTAACCCTAACCCTAACCCTAACACTTACCCTTACCCTTACCCTAACCCTAACCCTAACCCTAACCCCAACGCTAAACCTAACCCTAACCCTAACCCTAACCCTTACACTAACGCAAACCCTAACCCTAACCCTAACCCTTACACTAACCCAAACCCTAACCCTAACCCTAACCCTTACCCTAACCCTAACCATAACCCTTACCCTTACCTTAACCCTAACCCTTAACATAACCCTAACACTAGACCTAACCCTTATCCTAACCTTAACCATATTCCTAAACTTAACCCTAACCCTTACCCCAACACCTAACCCTAGTCCTAACCCTAACCCTTACCCTAACCCTAACCCTAACCCTTACCCTAACCCTAACCTTAACCCTAAATCTAACCCAAACCATAACCCTAACCCTTACCCTTACCCTAATCCCTACCCTAACCGTAATCCTAACCCTTACCCTAAACCTAACCCTAACCCTAATCCTTACCCTTACACTAACCCTAAGCCTAACCCTAACCCTAACGCATACCCTTACCCTAAAACTAACCACAACCCTAACCATAAGCCTTACCCTTACCCTAAACCTAACCCTAACCCTAACCCTTACCCTTACCCTAACACTAACCCTAAACTTAACCCTAACCCTTACCCTGCCCTCACCCTAACCCTAACTTTAAACCTAACCGTAACCCTAACCCTAACCCTAACCTTAACCCTAACCCTTATCCTTAACATAAACCTAACTCTAACCCTAACCCTCACCCATACCCTTAACCAAAACCTAAACCTAACTCTAACCCTAACCCTAACACTAACCCTAACCCTTACCCTAACCCTAACTCTGAACATAACCCTAACCCTAAACCTAACCCTAACCCTAACCCTAACCCTAACCCTAAACCAACTCTAACCCTAACCCTAATGCTAACCCTAAACCTTACCCTTAACTTAACCCTAACCCTAACCCTAAACCTAACCCTAACTCTAACCCTAACCCTAACCCATACCCTTAACCAAACCCTAAACTTAACTCTAACCCTAACCCCAACACTAACCCTAAACCTAACCCTAAACCTAACTCTAAACCTAACCCTAACCCTAAACCTAACCCGAACCCTAACCCTATCCCTAACCCTTACCCTTACCCTAACCCTAACTCTAACCCTAAACCATACCTTAACCATAAACTTAACCCTAAACCTAACCCTAAACCTTGCCCTTACCCTAACCCTAACCCTAAATCAAATCTAACCCTAAACCTAATGCTAACCCTAACCCTTACCCTTACCTTAACCCTAACCCTAACCTTAACCCTAACCCTATCCTCTAACCCTTACCCTTACCCTTATCCTAAACCTAACCCTAACCCTTACCCTAAACCTAACCCTAACCCTAACGCTTACCCTAAACTTAACCCTAACCATCACCCTTACCCTTATCCTAACGCTAACCCCAACACTAACCCTAAACCTAACCCTAACCCTAACCCTTACCCTTACCCTAATCCCTACCCTAACCCTAACCCTAACCCTAACCCTAACCCTAATCCTTACCCTTACCCTAACCCTAAGCCTAACCTAACCCTAACGCTTACCCTTACCCTTACCCTAAAACTAACCCCAACCCTAACCATAAACGTTACCCTTTCCCTAACGCTAACCCTAACCCTAACTCTTACCCTTACCCTAACACTAACCCTAAACTTAACCCTAACCCTTACCCTTCCCTCACCCTAATCCTAACCTTAAGCCTAACCGTAACCCTAACCCTAACCCTAACCTTAACCTTAACCCTTATCCTTAACATAAACCTAACTCTAACCCTAACCCTAACCCATACCCTTAACCAAACTCTAAACCTAACTCTAACCCTAACCCTAACCCTAACCCTTACCCTAACCCTAACTCTAAACCTAACCCTAT
>JANJXV010000048.1:1685000-1740000 GCA_024803745.1 Megascapheus bottae
AACCCTAACCCTAACCCTAATCCTTACTCTTACCCTAACCCTAACCCTAACCCTAACCCTAACCCTAACCCTAACCCTAAACCTAACACTAACCCTAACCCTAACCCTCACCCTAACCCTTACCATAACCCTAACCCAAAGCCTAACACTTACCCTTACCCTAACCCTAATACTAACCTTAAAACCCAACCCTAAACCTAACCCTAACCCTAACCCTAACCCTTACCCTTACCCTAACCGTCACCCAAAACCTAACCGTAACCCTAACCCTAACCAAATCCATTACCCTAACCCTAACCCTAATCCTAACCCTAGCCCTTACCCTTGCCCTAACCCTAACCCTAACCCTAAACCTAACCCGAACCCTAGCCTTAACCCTAACCCTTACCCTTCCCCTAACCCTACCCTAACCCTAACCCTAACCCTAAACCTACCCCTAACCCTACTTCTAACCCTTACCCTTACCCTAACCCTAACAAAAAACCTAACCGTAACCCTAACCATAACCCTAACCCTAACCCTAACACTTACCCTAACCCTAACCCTAATCCTTACCCTTACCCTAACCCTAACCGTAACCCCAACGCTAACCTATCCCTATCCCTAACCCTAACCCTTACCCTAACCCTAACCCTAACCCTAACCCTAACACTTACCCTTACCCTAACACTAACCCTAACCCTAACCCCAAAGATAAACCTAACCCCAACCCTAACACTAAACCTAACCCTAACCCTAGCCCTAACCCTTATCCTAACCTTAACCATATACCTAACCCTAACCCTAACCCTTACCCTAACCCTAACCCTAACCCTAACCCTAACCCTAACACCTAACCCTAGTCCTAACCCTAACCCTTACCCTAACCCTAACCCTAACCCTTACCCTAACCCTAACCTTAACCCTAAAACTAACCCTAACCCTAACCCTAACCCTTACCCTTACCCTAATCCCTACCCTAATAGTAACACTAACCCTTACCCTAAACCTAACCCTAACCCTAATCCTTACCCTTAACCTAACCCAAAGCCTAACCCTAACCCTAACGCTTACCCTTACCCTAAAACTAACCCCAACCCTAACCATAAACCTCACCCTTACCCTAAACCTAACCCTAACCCTAAACCTAACCCCACCCCTTACCCTTACCATAACACTAACCCTAAACTTAACCCTAACCCTAACCCTGCCCTCACCCTAACCCTAACCTTAAACCTAACCGTAACCCTAACCCTAACCCTAACCTTAACCCTAACACTTATCCTCAACATAAACCTAACTCTAACCCTAACCATAACACTTACCCTAACCCTTACCCTAACCCTAACTCTAAACATAACCCTAACCCTAAACCTAACCTGAACCCTAACCCTATCCCTAACCCTTACCCTTACCCTAACCCTAACCCTAACCCTAACCCTAACCCTAAACCAAATCTAACCCTAACCCTAATGCTAACCCTAACGCTTACCCTTACCTTAACCCTAACCCTAACCCTAACCCGAATCCTAACCCTAACTCTAACCCTAACCCTAACCCATACCCTTAACCAAACCCTAAACCTAACTCTAACCCTAACCCCAACCCTAACCCTAACCCTAACCCTAACCCTAACTCTAAACCTAAACATAACCCTAAACCTAACCCGAACCCTAACCCTATCCCTAACCCTTACCCTTACCCTAACCCTAACTCTAACCCTAAACCTTACCCTAACCCTAAACTTAACCCTAAACCTAACGCTAAACCTTGCCCTTACCCTAACCCTAACCCTAAACCAAATCTAACTCTAACCCTAATGCTAACCCTAACCCTTACCCTTACCTTAACCCTACCCTAACCCTAACCCTAACCCTAACCTCTAACCCTAACCCTTACCCTTATCCTATACCTAACCCCAAACCTTACCCTAAACCTAACCCTAACCCTAACCCTAACCCTTAATCTAACCTTAACCCTAACCATCACCCTTACCCTTATCCTAACGCTAACCCCAACACTAACCCTAAACCTAACCCTAACCCTAACCCTTACCCTTACCCTAATCCCTACCCTACCTGTAACCCTAAACCTTACCCTAAACCTAACCTTAACCCTAACCCTAATCCTTACCCGTACCCTAACCCTAAGCCTAACCCTAACCCTAACGCTTACCCTTACCCTAAAACTAACCCCAACCCTAAGCATAAACCTTACCCTTACCCTAACCCTAATCCTAACTCTTACCCTTACCCTAACACTAACCCTAAACTTAACCCTAATCCTTACCCTGCCCTCACCCTAACCATAAATTTAAACTTAACCGTAACCCTAACCCTAAACCTAACTGTAACCTTAACCCTTATCCTTAACATAAACCTAACTCTAACCCTAACCCTAACCCATACCCTTAACCAAACCCTAAACCTAACCCTAACCCTAACCATAACCCTAACACTAACTCTTACCCTAACCCTAAATCTAAACCTAACCCTATCTCTAAACCTAACCCTAACCCTAACCCTATCCCTAACCCTAACCCTTACCCTTACCCTAACCCTAACCTAACCCTAACCCTAACCGTAACCCTAAACCTAACAATAACCCTAACCCTAACCCTCAACCTAACCCTTACCATAACCCTAACCCAAACCCTAACCCGTACCCTTACCCTAAACCTAAAACTAACCTTAAAACCCAACCCTAAACCTAACCCTAACCCTAACCCTAAACCTAACTTTACCCTAACCCTAAACAAAGCCTAACACTAAACTTAACCCTAAACCTAACCCTAACCCTAATGCTAACCCTAACCCTTACCCTTACCTTAACCCTAAACCTAACCCTAACCCTAACCCTAACCTCTAACCCTAACACTTACCCTTATCCTAAACTTAACCCTAACCCTTACCCTAAACCTAACCCTAACCCTAACCCTAACCTTTCCCTAACCTTAACCCTAACCATCACCCTTACCCTTACCCTAATGCTAACCCCAACACTAACCCTAACCCTAACCCTAACACATACCCTTACCCTAACCCTAACCCTAACCCTAACCGTAACCCTAAACCTAATACTAACCCTAACCCTAACCCGAACCCGAACCCTTACCATAACCCTAACCCAAACCCTAACCCGTACCCTTACCCTAAACCTAAAACTAACCTTAAAACCCAACCCTAAACCTAACCCTAACCCTAACCCTAACCCTAACTTTACCCTTACCCTAACCGTCACCCAAAACCTAACCTAACCCTAAACATAACCCTAACCATTACCCTAACCCTAACCCTAATCCTAACCCTAGCCCTTACACTTGCCCTAAACCTAACCCTAACCCTAAACCTAACCCTAACCCTAACCTTAACCCTAACCCTTACCCTTCCCCTAACCCTACCCTAACCCTAACCCTAAACCTACCCCTAACCCTAACTCTAACCCTTACCCTTACCCTAACCCTAACAAAAAACCTAACCGTAACACTAACCCTAACCCTAACCCTAACCCTAACATTACCCTAACGTTAACCCTAACCCTAACCCTAATCCTTACCCTTACCCTAACCCTAACCCTAACCCTAACCCCAACGCTAAACCTAACCCTAACCCTAACCCTTACACTAACCCAAACCCTAACCCTAACCCTAACCCTTACCCTAACCATAACCATAACCCTTACCCTAACCCTAACCCTTACCCTAAACCTAACCCTAACCCTAATCCTTACCCTTACCCTAACCCTAAGCCTAACCCTAACCCTAACGCTTACCCTTACCATAAAACTAACCCCAACCCTAACCATAAACCTTACCCTTACCCTAACCCTAACCGTAACCCTAACCCTAACCCTTACCCTTATCCTAACACTAACCCTAAACTTAACCCTAACCCTTACCCTGCCCTTATCCTAACCCTAACCTTAAACCTACCGTAACCCTAAACCTAACCCTAACCTTAACCCTAACCCTTATCCTTAACATAAACCGAACTCTAACACTAACCTTAACCCATACACTTAACCAAAACCTAAACCTAACTCTAATCCTAACCCTAACCCTAACCCTTACCCTAACCCTAACACTAAACATAACCCTAACCCTAAACCTAACCCGAACCCTAACACTATCCCTAACCCTTACCTTTACCCTAACCCTAACCCTAACCCTAACCCTAACCCTAAACCAAATCTAACCCTAACCCTAATGCTAACCCTAAACCTTACCCTTACCTTAACCCTAACCCTAACCCTAACCCTTACCCTAACCCTAACTCTAAACCTAACCCTATCTCTAAACCTAACCCTAACCCTAACCCTATCCCTAACCCTTACCCTTACCCTAACCCTAACCCTAACCCTAACCCTAAACAAACCCTAACACTAAACTTAACCCTAAACCTAACCCTAAACCTTGCCCTTACCCTAACCCTAACCCTAAACCAAATCTAACCCTAACCCTAATGCTAACCCTAACCCTTACCCTTACCTTAACCCTAAACCTAACCCTGACCCTAACCCTAACCTCTAACCATAACCCTTACCCTTATCCTAAACTTAACCCTAACCCTTACCCTAAACCTAACCCTAACCCTAACCCTAACCCTTACCCTAACCTTAACCCTAACCATCACCCTTACCCTTACCCTAATGCTAACCCCAACACTAACCCTAACCCTAAACCTAACACATACCCTTAACCTAACCCTAACCCTAACCCAAACCCTAACCCTTACCCTTACCCTAACCCTAATACTAACCTTAAAACCCAACCCTAACCCTAACCCTAATCCTTACTCTTACCCTAACCCTAACCCTAACCCTAACCCTAACCCTAACCCTAACCCTAACTCTTACCCTTACCCTAACACTAACCCTAAACTTAACCCTAACCCTTACCCTGCCCTCACCCTAACCCTAACCTTAAACCTAACCGTAACCCTAACCCTAACCCTAACCTTAACCTTAACCCTTATCCTTAACATAAACCAAACTCTAACCCTAACCCTAACACATACCCTTAACCAAACCCTAAACCTAACTCTAACCCTAACCCTAAACCTAACCCTAACCCTTACCCTAACCCTAACTCTAAACCTAACCCTATCTCTAAACCTAACCCTAACCCTAACCCTATCCCTAACCCTTACCCTTACCCTAACCCTAACCCTAAACAAACCCTAACACTAAACTTAACCCTAAACCTAACCCTAAACCTTGCCCTTACCCTAACCCTAACCCTAAACCAAATCTAACCCTAACCCTCATGCTAACCCTAACCCTTACCCTTACCTTAACCCTAACCCTAACCCTAACCCTAACCTCTAACCATAACCCTTACCCTTATCCTCAACTTAACCCTAACCCTTACCCTAAACCTAACCCTAACCCTAACCCTAACCCTTAGCCTAACCTTAACCCTAACCATCACCCTTACCCTTACCCTAATGCTAACCCCAACACTAACCCTAACCCTAACCCTAACACATACCCTTAACCTAACCCTAACCCTAACCCAAACCCTAACCCTTACCCTTACCCTAACCCTAATACTAACCTTAAAACCCAACCCTAAACCTAACCCTAACCCTAACCCTTACCCTTACCCTAACCGTCACACAAAACCTAACCCTAACCCTAACCCTAACTATTACCCTAACCCTAACCCTAATCCTAACCCTAGCCCTTACCCTTGCCCTAACCATAACCCTAACCCTAAACCTAACCCTAACCCTAACCTTAACCCTAACCCTTACCCTTCCCCTAATCCTACCCTAACCCTAACCCTAAACCTACCCCTAACCCTAACTCTAACCCTTACCCTTACCCTAACCCTAACAAAAAACCTAACCGTAACCCTAACCCTAACCCTAACTCTAACCCTGACACTTACCCTAACCTTAACCCTAACCCTAACCCTAATCCTTACCCTTACCCTAACCCTAACCCTAACCCTAACCTTAACCCCAACGCTAACCTATCCCTATCCCTAACCCTAACCCTTACCCTAACCCTAACCCTAACCCTAACCCTAACACTTACCCTTACCCTAACCCTAATCCTAACCCTAACCCCAACGATAAATCTAACCCTAACCCTAACACTAACCCTTACACTAACCCAAACCCTAACCCTAACCCTAACCCTTACCCTAACCCTAACCATAACCCTTACCCTTACCCTAACCCTAACCCTAAACATAACCCTAACCCTAGCCCTAACCCTTATCCTAACCTTAACCATATTCCTAACCCTAACCCTAACCCTTACCTAACACCTAACCCTAGTCCTAACCCTAACCCTTACCCTAACCCTAACCCTAACCCTTACCCTAACCCTAACCTTATCCCTAAATCTAACCCTAACCCTAACCCTAACCCTTACCCTTACCCTAATCCCTACCCTAACCGTAACCCTAACCCTTACCCTAAACCTAACCCTAACCCTAATCCTTACCCTTAACCTAACCCTAAGCCTAACCCTAACCCTAACGCTTACCCTTACCCTAAAACTAACCCCAACCCTAACCATAAACCTTACCCTTACCCTAAACCTAACCCTAACCCTAAACCTAAACCTAACCCTTACCCTTACCCTAACACTAACCCTAAACTTAACCCTAACCCTAACCCTGCCCTCACCCTAACCCTAACCTTAAACCTAACCGTAACCCTAACCCTAACCCTAACCTTAACCCTAACACTTATCCTTAACATAAACCTAACTCTAACCCTAACCCTAACCCACACCTTAACCAAAACCTAAACCTAACTCTAACCCTAACCCTAACACTAACCCTAACCCTTACCCTAACCCTAACTCTAAACATAACCCTAACCCTAAACCTAACCCGAACCCTAACCCTATCCCTAACCCTTACCCTTACCCTAACCCTAACCCTAACCCTAAACCAAATCTAACCCTAACCCTAATGCTAACCCTAACCCTTACCCTTAACTTAACCCTAACCCTAACCTAAACCTAACCCTAACTCTAAACCTAACCCTAACCCTAAACCTAACCCGAACCCTAACCCTAACCCTTACCCTTACTGTAAATGTCACCCAAAACCTAACCCTAACCCTAACCCTAACCCTAACCATTACCTTAACCCTAACCCTAATCCTAACCCTAGCCCTTACCCTTGCCCTAACCCTAACCCTAACGCTAAACCTAACCCTAACCCTAACCTTAACCCTAACCCTTCCCCTTCCCGTAACCCTACCCTAACCCTAAACCTACCCCTAACCCTAACTCTAACCCTCACCCTTACCCTAAACCTAACAAAAACCCTATCTGTAACCCTAACCCTAACCCTAACCCTAACCCTAACCCTAACACTTACCCTAACCTTAACCCTAACCCTAACCCTAATCCTTACCCTTACCCTAACCCTAACCCTAACCTTAACCCCAACGCTAACCTATCCCTATCCCTAACCCTAACCCTTACCCTAACCCTAACCCTAACCCTAACACTTACCCTTACACTAACCCTAACCCTAACCTTAACCCAACGCTAACCTATCCCTATCCCTAACCCTAACCCTTACCCTAACCCTAACCCTAACCCTAACACTTACCCTAACCTTAACCCTAACCCTAACCCTAATCCTTACCCTTACACTAACCCTAACCCTAACCTTAACCCCAACGCTAACCTATCCCTATCCCTAACCCTAACCATAACCCTTACCCTTACCCTAACCCTAACCCTAAACATAACCCTAACCCTAGCCCTAACCCTTATCCTAACCTTAACCATATTCCTAACCCTAACCCTAACCCTTACCTAACACCTAACCCTAGTCCTAACCCTAACCCTTACCCTAACCCTAACCCTAACCCTTACCCTAACCCTAACCTTATCCCTAAATCTAACCCTAACCCTAACCCTAACCCTTACCCTTACCCTAATCCCTACCCTAACCGTAACCCTAACCCTTACCCTAAACCTAACCCTAACCCTAATCCTTACCCTTACCCTAACCCTAACCCTAACCCTAACCCCAACGCTAAACCTAACCCTAACCCTAACCCTAACCCTTACACTAATGCAAACCCTAACCCTAACCCTAACCCTTACACTAACCCAAACCCTAACCCTAACCCTAACCCTTACCCTAACCATAACCATAACCCTTACCCTTACCTTAACCCTAACCCTAAACATAACCCTAACTTTAGACCTAACCCTTATCCTAACCTTAACCATATTCTTAACCCTAACCCTAACCCTTACCCCAACACCTAACCCTAGTCCTAACCCTAACCCTTACCCTAACCCTAACCCTAACCCTTACCCTAACCCTAACCTTAACCCTAAATCTAACCCTAACCATAACCCTAACCCTTACCCTTACCCTAATCCCTACCCTAACCGTAATCCTAACCCTTACCCTAAACCTAACCCTAACCCTAATCCTTACCCTTACCCTAACCCTAAGCCTAACCCTAACCCTAACGCATACCCTTACCCTAAAACTAACCCCAACCCTAACCATAAGCCTTACCCTTACCCTAAACCTAACCCTAACCCTAACCCTTACCCTTACGCTAACACTAACCCTAAACTTAACCCTAACCCTTACCCTGCCCTCAACCTAACCCTAACTTTAAACCTAACCGTAACCCTAACCCTAACCCTAACCTTAACCCTAACCCTTATCCTTAACATAAACCTAACTCTAACCCTAACCCTAACCCATACCCTTAACCAAAACCTAAACCTAACTCTAACCCTAACCCTAACACTAACCCTAACCCTTACCCTAACCCTAACTCTGAACATAACCCTAACCCTAAACCTAACCCTAACCCTAACCCTAACCCTAACCCTAAACCAAATCTAACCCTAACCCTAATGCTAACCCTAAACCTTACCCTTAACTTAACCCTAACCCTAACCCTAAACCTAACCCTAACTCTAACCCTAACCCTACCCATACCCTTAACCTAACCCTAAACCTAACTCTAACCCTAACCCCAACACTAACCCTAAACCTAACCCTAAACCTAACTCTAAACCTAACCCTAACCCTAAACCTAACCTGAACCCTAACCCTATCCCTAACCCTTACCCTTACCCTAACCATAACTCTAACCCTAAACCTTACCTTAACCCTAACCTTAACCCTAAACCTAACCCTAAACCTTGCCCTTACCCTAACCCTAACCCTAAATCAAATCTAACCCTAACCCTAATGCTAACCCTAACCCTTACCCTTACCTTAACCCTAACCCTAACCTTAACCCTAACCCTAACCTCTAACCCTTACCCTTACCCTTATCCTAAACCTAACCCTAACCCTTACCCTAAACCTAACCCTAACCCTAACGCTTACCCTAACCTTAACCCTAACCATCACCCTTACCCTTATCCTAACGCTAACCCCAACACTAACCCTAAACCTAACCCTAACCCTAACCCTTACCCTTACCCTAATCCCTACCCTAACCGTAACCCTAACCCTTACCCTAAACCTAACCCTAACCCTAACCCTAATCCTTACCCTTACCCTAACCCTAAGCCTAACCCTAACCCTAACGCTTACCCTTACCCTTACCCTAAAACTAACCCCAACCCTAACCATAAACGTTACCCTTTCCCTAACGCTAACCCTAACCCTAACTCTTACCCTTACCCTAACACTAACCCTAAACTTAACCCTAACCCTTACCCTGCCCTCACCCTAATCCTAACCTTAAGCCTAACCGTAACCCTAACCCTAACCTTAACCTTAACTCTTATCCTTAACATAAACCTAACTCTAACCCTAACCCTAACCCATACCCTTAACCAAACCCTAAACCTAACTCTAACCCTAACCCTAACCCTAACCCTTACCCTAACCCTAACTCTAAACCTAACCCTATCTCTAAACCTAACCATAACCCTAACCCTAAACAAACCCTAACACTAAACTTAACCCTAAACCTAACGCTAAACCTTGCCCTTACCCTAACCCTAACCCTCAACCAAATCTAACCCTAACCCTAATGCTAACCCTAACCCTTACCCTTACCTTAACCCTAACCCTAATCCAAACCCTAACCTCTAACCCTAACCCTTACCCTTATCCTAAACTTAACCCTAACCCTTTCCCTAACCCTAACCCTAACCCTAACCCTAAACCTTACCCTAACCTTAACCCTAACCATCACCCTTACCCTTACCCTAATGCTAACCCCAAGACTAACCCTAACCCTAACCCTAACACATACCCTTACCCTAACCCTAACCCTAACCCTAAACCTAACCGTAACCCTAAACCTAACACTAACCCTAACCCTAACCCTCACCCTAAACCTTAACATAACCCTAACCCAAAGCCTAACACTTACCCTTACCCTAACCCTAATACTAACATTAAAACCCAACCCTAACCCTAACCCTAACCCTTAGCCTTACCCTAACCGTCACCCAAAACCTAACCGTAACCCTAACCCTAACCCTAACCATTACCCTAACCCTAACCCTAATCCTAACCCTAGCCCTTACCCTTGCCCTAACCCTAAACCTAACCCTAAACCTAACCCTAACCCTAGCCTTAACCCTAACCCTTACCCTTCCCCTAACCCTACCCTAACCCTAACCCTAACCCTAAACCTACCCCTAACCCTAATTCTAACCCTTACCCTTACCCTAACCCTAACAAAAAACCTAACCGTAACCCTAACCCTAACCCTAACCCTAACCCTAACACTTACCCTAACCCTAACCCTAATCCTTACCCTTACCCTAACCCTAACCCTAACCGTAACCCCAACGCTAACCTATCCCTATCCCTAACCCTAACCCTTACCCTAACCCTAACCCTAACCGTAACCCTAACACTTACCCTTACCCTAACACTAACCCTAACCCTAACCCCAAAGATAAACCTAACCCCAACCCTAACACTAAACCTAACCCTAACCCAAGCCCTAACCCTTATCCTAACCTTAACCATATACCTAACCCTAACCCTAACCCTTACCCTAACACCTAACCCTAGTCCTAACCCTAACCCTAACCCTAACCCTTACCCTAACCTTAACCCTAAAACTAACCCTAACCCTAACCCTAACCCTTACCCTTACCCTAATCCCTACCCTAACAGTAACACTAACCCTTACCCTAAACCTAACCCTAACCCTAATCCTTACCCTTAACCTAACCCAAAGCCTAACCCTAACCCTAACGCTTACCCTTACCCTAAAACTAACCCCAACCCTAACCATAAACCTCACCCTTACCCTAAACCTAACCCTAACCCTAAACCTAACCCTACCCCTTACCCTTACCATAACACTAACCCTAAACTTAACCCTAACCCTAACCCTGCGCTCACCCGAACCCTAACCTTAAACCTAACCGTAACCCTAACCCTAACCCTAACCTTAACCCTAACACTTATCCTCAACATAAACCTAACTCTAACCCTAACCCTAACACTTACCCTAACCCTTACCCTAACCCTAACTCTAAACATAACCCTAACCCTAAACATAACCTGAACCCTAACCCTATCCCTAACCCTTACCCTTACCCTAACCCTAACCCTAACCCTAACCCTAACCCTAAACCAAATCTAACCCTAACCCTAATGCTAACCCTAACGCTTACCCTTACCTTAACCCTAACCCTAACCCTAACCCTAACTCTAACCCTAACCCTAACCCATACCCTTAACCAAACCATAAACCTAACTCTAACCCTAACCCCAACCCTAACCCTAACCCTAACCCTAACCCTAACTCTAAACCTAAACCTAACCCTAAACCTAACCCGAACCCTAACCCTATCCCTAACCCTTACCCTTACCCTAACCCTAACTCTAACCCTAAACCTTACCCTAACCCTAAACTTAACCCTAAACCTAACGCTAAACCTTGCCCTTACCCTAACCCTAACCCTAAACCAAATCTAACTCTAACCCTAATGCTAACCCTAACCCTTACCCTTACCTTAACCCTACCCTAACCCTAACCCTAACCCTAACCTCTAACCCTAACCCTTACCCTTATCCTAAACCTAACCCCAAACCTTACCCTAAACCTAACCCTAACCCTAACCCTAACCCTTAATCTAACCTTAACCCTAACCATCACCCTTACCCTTATCCTAACGCTAACCCCAACACTAACCCTAAACCTAACCCTAACCCTAACCCTTAGCCTTACCCTAATCCCTACCCTACCTGTAACCCTAAACCTTACCCTAAACCTAACCCTAACCCTAACCCTAATCCTTACCCGTACCCTAACCCTAAGCCTAACCCTAACCCTAACGCTTACCCTTACCCTAAAACTAACCCCAACCCTAAGCATAAACCTTACCCTTACCCTAACCCTAATCCTAACTCTTACCCTTACCCTAACACTAACCCTAAACTTAACCCTAACCCTTACCCTGCCCTCACCCTAACCATAAATTTAAACTTAACCGTAACCCTAACCCTAAACCTAACCGTAACCTTAACCCTTATCCTTAACATAAACCTAACTCTAACCCTAACCCTAACCCATACCCTTAACCAAACCCTAAACCTAACTCTAACCCTAACCATAACCCTAACACTAACTCTTACCCTAACCCTAAATCTAAACCTAACCCTATCTCTAAACCTAACCCTAACCCTAACCCTATCCCTAACCCTAACCCTTACCCTTACCCTAACCCTAACCTAACCCTAACCCTAACCGTAACCCTAAACCTAACACTAACCCTAACCCTAACCCTCACCCTAACCCTTACCATAACCCTAACCCAAACCCTAACCCGTACCCTTACCCTAAACCTAAAACTAACCTTAAAACCCAACCCTAAACCTAACCCTAACCCTAACCCTAAACCTAACTTTACCCTAACCCTAAACAAACCCTAACACTAAACTTAACCCTAAACCTAACCCTAACCCTAATGCTAACCCTAACCCTTACCCTTACCTTAACCCTAAACCTAACCCTAAACCTAACCCTAACCTCTAACCCTAACACTTACCCTTATCCTAAACTTAACCCTAACCCTTACCCTAAACCTAACCCTAACCCTAACCCTAACCCTTTCCCTAACCTTAACCCTAACCATCACCCTTACCCATACCCTAATGCTAACCCCAACACTAACCCTAACCCTAACCCTAACACATACCCTTACCCTAACCCTAACCCTAACCCTAACCGTAACCCTAAACCTAACACTAACCCTAACCATAACCCTAACCCGAACCCTTACCATAACCCTAACCCAAACCCTAAAACTAAAACTAACCTTAAAACCCAACCCTAAATCTAACCCTAACCCTAACCCTAACCCTAACTTTACCCTTACCCTAACCGTCACCCAAAACCTAACCCTAACCCTAAACCTAACCCTAACCATTACCCTAACCCTAACCCTAATCCTAACCCTAGCCCTTACACTTGCCCTAAACCTAACCCTAACCCTAAACCTAACCCTAACCCTAACCTTAACCCTAACCCTTACCCTTCCCCTAACCCTACCCTAACCCTAACCCTAAACCTAACCCTAACCCTAACTCTAACCCTTACCCTTACCCTAACCCTAACAAAAAACCTAACCGTAACACTAACCCTAACCCTAACCCTAACCCTAACATTACCCTAACGTTAACCCTAACCCTAACCCTAATCCTTACCCTTACCCTAACCCTAACCCTAACCCTAACCCCAACGCTAAACCTAACCCTAACCCTAACCCTTACACTAACCCAAACCCTAACCCTAACCCTAACCCTTACCCTAACCATAACCATAACCCTTAACCTTACCCTAACCCTAACCCTAAACCTAACCCTAACCCTAGCCTTAACCCTTATCCTAACCTTAACCATATTCCTAACCCTAACCCTAACCCTTACCCTAACACCTAACCCTAGTCCTAACCCTAACCCTTACCCTAACCCTAACCCTAACCCTTACCCTAACCCTAACCTTAACCCTAAATCTAACCCTAACCCTAACCCTAACCCTTACCCTTACCCTAATCCCTACCCTAACCATAACCCTTACCCTTACCCTAAACCTAACCCTAACCCTAATCCTTAATCTTACCCTAACCCTAAGCCTAACCTTAACCCTAACGCTTAACCTTACCCTAAAACTAACCCCAACCCTAACCATAAACCTTACCCTTACCCTAAACCTAAACCTAACCCTAACCCTAAACCTAACCCTAACCCTTACCCTAACACTAACCCTAAATTTAACCCTAACCCTTACCCTGCCCTCACCCTAAACCTAACCTTAAACCTAACCGTAACCCTAACCCTAACCCTAACCTTAACCCTAACCCTTATCCTTAACATAAACCTAACTCTAACCCTAACCCTAACCCATACCCTTAACCAAAACCTAAACCTAACTCTAACCCTAACCCTAACACTAACCCTAACCGTTACCCTAACCCTATCTGTAAACATAACCCTAACCCTAAACCTAACCCGAACCCTAACCCTATCCCTAACCCTTACCCTTACCCTAACCCTAACCCTAACCCTAACCCTAACCCTAAACCAAATATAACCCTAACCCTAATGCTAACCCTAACCCTTACCCTTAACTTAACCCTACCCCTAACCCTAACCCTAACTCTAACCCTAACCCTAACCCATACTCTTAACCAAACCCTAAACCTAACTCTAACCCTAACCCCAACCCTAACCCTAAACCTAACCCTAACCCTAACTCTAAACCTAACCCTAACCCTAAACCTAACCTGAACCCTAACCCTTACCCTAACACTTACCCTAACCCTAAACCTTACCCTAACCCCAAACTTAACCCTAAACCTAACCCTAAACCTTGCCTTTACCCTAACCCTAACCCTAAACCAAATCTAACCCTAACCCTAATGCTAACCCTAACCCTTACCCTAAACCTAACCCTAACCCTAACCCTAATCCTTACCCTTACCCTAACCCTAAGCCTAACCCTAACCCTAACACTTACCCTTACCCTAAAACTAACCCCAACCCTAACCATAAACCTTACCCTTACCCTAACCCTAACCCTAACCCTAACTCTTACCCTTACCCTAACACTAACCCTAAACTTAACCCTAACCCTTACCCTGCCCTCACCCTAACCCTAACCTTAAACCTAACCGTAACCCTGACCCTAACCCTAACCTTAACCTTAACCCTTATCCTTAACATGAACATAACTCTAACCCTAACCCTAACCCATACCCTTAACCAAACCCTAAACCTAACTCTAACCTTAACCCTAAAACTAACCTTAACCCTATCCCTAACCCTTACCCTTACCCTAACCCTAACCCTAACCCTAAACAAACCCTAACCCTAAACTTAACCATAAACCTAACCCTAAACCTTGCCCTTACCCTAACCCTAACCCTAAACCAAATCTAACCCTAACCCTAATGCTAACCCTAACCCTTACCCTTAACTTAACCCTAACCCTTAGCCTAAACCTAACCTCTAACCCAAACCCTTATCCTAAACATAACCCTAACCCTTACCCTAAACCTAACCCTAACCCTAACCCTAACCCTTACCCTAACCTTAACCCTAACCATCACCCTTACCCTTACCCTAATGCTAACCCCAACACTAACCCTAACCCTAACCCTAACACATACCCTTACCCTAAACCTAACCCTATCCCTAACCCTAACCCTAACCGTAACCTCAAACCTAACACTAACCCTAACCCTAACCCTCATCCTAACGCTTACCATAACCCGAACACAAACCCTAACCCTTACCCTTACCCTAACCCTAATACTAACCTTAAAACCCAACGCTAAACCTAACCCTAACCCTAACCCTAACCCTTACCCTTACCCTAACCATCACCCAAAACCTAACCCTAACCCTAACCCTAACCCTAACCATTACCCTAACCCTAACCCTAATCCTAAACCTAGCCCTTAACCTTGCCCTAACCCTAACCCTAACCCTAAATCTAACCCTAACCCTAACCTTACCCCTAACCCTTCCCCTTCCCCTAACCCTACCCTAACCCTAACCCTAAACCTACCCCTAACCCTAACTCTAACCCTTACCCTTACCCTAACCCTCACAAAAAACCTAACCGTAACCCTAACCTTAACCCTAACCCTAACCCTAATCCTTACCCTTACCTTAACCCTAATCCTAACCTTAACCCCACCGCTAACCTATCCCTATCCCTAAACCTAACCCTTACCCTAACCCTAACCCTAACACTTACCCTTACCCTAACCCTAACCCTAACCCTAACCCTTACATTAACCCAAACCCTAACCCTAACCCTAAACCTTACCCTAACCCTAGCCATAACCCTTACCCTTACCCTAACCCTAACCCTAAACTAACCCTAACCCTAGCCCTAACCCTTATCCTAAACTTAACCATATACCTAACACTAACCCTAAACCTTACCCTAACACCTAACCATAGTCCTAACCCTAACCCTTACCCTTACCCTAACCCTAAACCTAACCCTTACCCTAACCGTAAACCTAACCCTAACCCTAACCCTAACCCTTACCCTTACCCTTATCCCTACCCTAACCGTAACCCTAACCCTTACCCTAAACCTAACCCTAACCCTAATCCTTACCCTTACCCTAACCCTAAGCCTAACCCTAACCCTAACGCTTACCCTTACCCTAAAACTAACCCCAACCCTAACCATAAACCTTACCCTTACCCTAACCCTAACCGTAACCCTAACCCTTATCATAACAGTAACCCTAAACTTAACCCTAACCCTTACCCTGCCCTAACCCTAACCCTAACCTTAAACCTACCGTAACCATAAACCTAATCCTAACCTTAACCCTAACCCTTATCCTTAACATAAACTGAACTCTAACACTAACCTTAACCCATACACTTAACCAAAACCTAAACCTAACTCTAATCCTAACCCTAACCCTAACCCTTACCCTAACCCTAACACTAAACATAACCCTAACCCTAAACCTAACCCGAACCCTAACACTATCCCTAACCCTTACCCTTACCCTAACCCTAACCCTAACCCTAACCCTAACCCTAAACCAAATCTAACCCTAACCCTAATGCTAACCCTAAACCTTACCCTTACCTTAACCCTAACCCTAACCCTAACCCTAAACTCTAAGCCTAATTCTTACCCTTATCCTAAACCTAACCCTAACCCTTACCCTAAACCTAACCCTAACCCTAACCCTAACCCTAACCCTAACCCTAACCCTAACACATACCCTTACCCTAACCCTAACCCTAAGCCTAACCATAACGCTAAACCTAACACTAACCCTAACCCTAAGCCACACCCTAACCCTTACCATAACCCTAACCCAAACCCTAACCCTTACCCTTACCCTAACCCTAAAATTAACCTTAAAACCCAACCCTAAACCTCACCCTAACCCTAACCCTAACCCTAACCCTTACCCTTACCCTAACCGTCACCCAAAACCTAACCCTAACCCTAACCCTAACCCTAACCCTAGCCCTTACCCTTGCCCTAACCCTAACCCTAACCCTAACCCTAAACCTACCCCTAACCCTAACTCTAACCCTTACCCTTACCCTTACCCTAACCTTAACAAAAAACCTAACCCTAACCCTTACCCTTACTCTCACCCTAACCCTAACCTTAACCCTAACCTAACCCTAACCTTAACCCTACCCTTATCCTTACCCTAACCCTAACCCTAAACCTAACCCTAACCCTAAACCTAATCCTTACCCTTACCATAACCCTAACCCTAACCCTTACCCTTATCCTAACCCTAACCCTAAACTTAATCATAACCCTAACCCTAACCCTAACCCTTACCCTAACCATAACCCTAACCCTAACCGGAACCCTAACCCTATCCCTAACCCTAAGTCTTATCCTTGCCCTAACCCTAAGCCTAAACCTAACACTAACCGTTACACCTAACCCTAACCATACCCCTAACCCTAACCTTAACCCTAACCCTAACCCTTACCCTTACCCTAGCCCTAACTCTAAAGCTAACCCTAGCCCTAAACTTAACCCGCACCCTAACCCTATCCCTAACCATAACTCTTATCCTTACCCTAAACCTAACCCTAAACCTAACTCTAACACTAAACCCTAAACCTAACCCTAACCCTAACCTTAAACATTACTCCTACCCTAACCATAACCTTAATGCTAACCCTACCCTAACCCTAACCCTTACCTTAGCACTAACCCTAACCCTAATCCTTATTCTAACCCTAACCCTAACCCTAACCCATACCCTTTCCCTAACCCTAAACCTATCCCTAACTCTAACCCCTACCCTTACCCTTAACCTAACCCTAACCCTAACCCTAAGCCTAACCTTAATCCAAACCCTAACCCTAACCCTAACCCTTACCCCTACCCTAACCCTAAACCTAACCCCAACCCTAACCCTAACCCTTACCCTAACCTTAACCGTATACCTAACCCTAACCCTAACCCTTACCCTAACACCTAACCATAATCCTAACACCAACCCTTACCCTCACACTACCCCTAACCTAAACCTTATCCTAACCCTAACCCTAACCTTACTCTAACCCTTACCCTTACCCTAACCCTAAACATAACCCTAACCCAACCCTAACCCTAACACTTAACCTTACCCTAACCCTACACTAACCCTAATCCTAACCCTAACCCTTACCCTAACCCTAACCCTAACCCTTACCCTTAACCCTAACCCTAAGCCTACCACTAACCCTAACCCTAAAACTTACTCTTACCCTAAACCTAACCCTAATCCTAACCATAAACCTTACCCTTACCCAAAACCTAACCTTTACCCTTACCCTAACCCTAAACCTAAACCTAACCCTAACCCTAAACCTTACCCTTACTCTAACCCTAACCCTAACCTTAAATCTAACCCTAGCCCTAACCATAAACCTTACCCTTACCCAAAACCTAACCTTTACCCTTACCCTAACCCTAACCCTAAACCTAAACCTAACCTTAACCCTAACCTTACCCTTACCCAAAACCTAACCTTTACCCTTACCCTAACCCTAACCCTAACCTTAACCCCAACCCTAAACCTAACCCTAACCCTAACCCTTACCCTAAAACTTACCCTAACCCTAACCCTAACCCTACCACTTACCCTTACCCTCACCCTAACCCTAACCCTTACACTAACCCTAACCCTAAAACTTACCCTAACCCTAACCCTAACCCTAACACTAAACCTAATTTTTATCCTTACTCTAACCCTAACCCTAAACCTAACACTAACCCTAACCCCTAACCCTAAATGTAACCCTAACCCTAACCGTACCCATTACCCTTACCCTAACCCTAACCCTAACCTTAATGCTAACCCTAAACCTAACCCTTACCCTGAACCAAAACCTAACCCCAATCCTTACCGTAACCCTAACAGTTACCCTTTCCCTAACCGTAACCCTAACGCTAACCCTTACCAATACCATGACCCTTACCCTAACCCTAACCCTAACTCTAACCCTACCCCTAACCCTAACCCTAACACTTACCCTAACCCTAACCCTAACCCTAAACCTTACCCTTACCCTAACCCTAACGCTAATCTTATCCCCAACCCTAAACCTAAACTAAACATAACCCTAACCCTTACCCTAAACCTAACCCTAACCCTAACTTTAACCCTAACCCTAACCCTAACCCTTACCCTTACCCTAACCCTAACCCTAAACCTTACCCTTACCCTAACCCTAACCCTAATCTTATCCCCAACCCTAATCCTAAACCTAAACCTAAACCTTACCCTAATCGTAACCCCAACCCTTACCCTAACCCTAACTTCAACCTTAACCCTAACCCTAACACTTACACTTACACTAACCCTGACCCTCAACCTAACACTAACCCTAACCCTAATCCTAACCCTAACCTTTACCGTGTACCTAACCGTAACCCTAACCCTAATCCTTACCCTAACCCTAACACAAAAACTAAACTCAAACTTAACCCTAACCCTTACCCTAACCCATACACTTACCCTAAGCCTAACACTAAACCTAACCATAAATGTAACTCAAAACGTTACCCTTACCCTAACCCTAACCCTAAACCTAACCCTAATCCTAACCTTAACCCTAACCCCTAACCCTAACCCTAACCCTAACCCTAACCCTAACCCTAACCCTTACGCTTACCCAAATCCTAACCCTCAATCTAACCCTAACACTTACCCTAACCTGAACCGTAACCCTAACCCTTACCCTTACACTAACCCTAACCCTAACCTTACCCCAACCCTAAACCTAACCCTAACCCTAACCCTTACCCTAACATTTAACCTAACCCTAACACTAACACTTACCCTTACCCTAACCCTAACCCTAAAGATAACACTAACCCTTACACGAACTCTTACACTTACCCTAAACCTAACCCTAAAGCTAACCCTTACCCTAACCCTAACCCTAACCCTAACCCTTACCCTAACCCTAACCCTAACCCTTAACTTACCATAATCCTAAGCCTAACTCTAACCCTAACCCTAAACGTTACTCTTACCCTAAACCTAACCCTAACCCTAAACATAAACCTTACCCTTACCCAAAACCTAAGCTTTACCATTACCCTAACCCTAACCCTAAACCTAAACCTAATCATAACCCTAACCCTTACCCTTACCCTAACCCTAACCCTAACCCTAAACCTAACCCTAGCCATAACCATAAACCTTACCCGTAACCTAACCCTGACCCTTACCCTTACCCTAACCCTAACCCTTACCCTTACCCTAACCCTAACGCTAAACCAAAACCTAACACTAACCCTAACCCTTACCTTTACCCTAAACATAATCCTAACCCTAAACTGACTCTAACCCTTACCCTAACCCTAACCCTAACCCTTACCCAAACCCTAACCTTAAACCTTACCCTAACCCTAACCCTAAACCAAACCTTAACCGTAACCCTAACCCTTACCCTACCCTAAACCTAAACCTAAAACTAACCCTAACCCTAACCCTAAATTTAACCCTAAACCTAACACTAACCCTTGCCCTTACCCTAACCCTAACCCTAAACCTAACACTAACCCTAAGTCTAACCCTAACCCTAACCCTTACCGTTACCCTAACCCTAACCCAACCCTAACCCTAACCCCTAAACCTAACCCTAACCCTAGGCCTTACTCTTATCCTTACCCTAACCCTAACCCTAACCCTAACCCTAAGACTTACCCTTACCCTAACCCGTACCTTAACCCTAACCCTAACCCTAACCCTTACCCTAACTCTAACAATAACCCTAACCCTTACACTTACCCTAACCATAAACCTAACCCTAACCCTAACCCTAACCCTTACCCTTACCCTAACCCAAACCCTAACCCTAACCCTAAACCTTACCCTTACCCTAAACCTAACCCTAACCCTTACCCTAAACCTAATCCTAACCCTAACTCTGACCCTTACCTTAACCTTAACCCTAACCCTTACCCTAACCCTTACACTTACCCTAACGCTAACCCTAACACTAAGCCTAACCTTAACCCTAACCCTAACCCTAACACGTACCCTTAGCCTTACCCTAACACTAACCCTAACCTTAACTCCAGACCTAAACCTAAACCTAACCCTAACCCTAACCCTTACCCTTACCCTAACACTAAACCTAAACATAACCCTAACCTTAACCCTAACCCTAACCCCTACCCTAACCCTAACCCTAATCCTAACACTAACCCTTACCCTTACCCTTACCCTAACCCTAACCCTAACCCTAAACCTAACCCTAAGCCTAACCCTAGCGCTAACCTTTACCCTAAACCTTATCCTTACCCTAACCATAACCCTAAGCCAATCCTAAACCTAATCCTAACCCTTACCCTTACCCTATCCCTACACTTAACCCTAACCACAACCCTAAAACTTACCCTTATCCTAAACCTAACCCAAACACTTACCCTAAACCTTTACCTTACCCTAAACCTAACCTTTACCCTTATTTTAACCATAACCCTAGCCCTAATCCTTACCCTTATACTAACGCTAACCCTAACCGTAAACCTAACCCTAACACATACCCTTACCCTAACCCTAAACCTAACCCTAACCCTAACCTTAACCCTAACCCTTATCCTTACCCTGACCCTAACCCTAACCCTAAATCTAAAGCTAACCCTAAACCTAAACTTAACCCAAACCCTAACCCTAACCCTTACCCTTACCCTAACCCTAACCCTAACCCTAACCCTAATCCTTACCCTTACCTAACCCTAAGGCTAAACCTAACCCTAACCCTAAACCTAACCCTAACCATAACCCTAACCCTTACCCTAACCCTAACCCTAACCCTAAACCTCACCTTACCCTAAACCTAACCCTAACTCTTACCCTAAACCTAACCCTAACCCTAAATCTAACCCTGACCCTTACCTTAACCCTAACCCTAGCCCTAACCCTTACACTTACCCTAACGCTAAGCCTAAACTAACCCTAACCCTAACACATACCCTTACCCTAATCCTAACCCCAACCATAACCATAAACCTAACCTTAACCTAAACCTAACAATAACCCTAACCCTTACCCTAACCCTAACCTTAACCCCAATACTAACTCTAACCCTAACCCTAACCCTAACCCTAACTCTAATCCTAACCTTAACCCTTACCTTTACCCTAACCCTAATCCTAAACCTAATCATAAAGCTAACCTTAAACCTAACACTTCCCTTACCCTAACCCTAAACCCAATCCTAACTCTAAACCTAACCCTAACCCTTCCCCTTACCCTAACCCTAATGCTAACCCTTACACTAACCCTAACCCTAACCCTAACCCTTACCCTTACCCTTACCCTAACCCTAACCCTAACCCTAACCCTTAACCTAACCCTAAACCTAACCCTAACCCTAACTCTAACCCTAACTCTTACCCTAACACTAACCCTAAACCTAACCCTAACCCTTATCCTAACCCTAACCCTAACCCTTACCCTTACCCTAACCCTAACCCTAACCCTAACCCTTAACCTAACCCTAAACCTAACCCTAACCCTAACTCTAACCCTAACTCTTACCCTAACACTAACCCTAAACCTAACCCTAACCCTTATCCTAACCCTAACCCTAACCCTTACCCTTACCCTAACCCTAACCCTAACCCTAACCCTTAACCTAACCCTAAACCTAACCCTAACCCTAACTCTAACCCTAACTCTTACCCTAACACTAACCCTAAACCTAACCCTAACCCTTAACCTAACCCTAACCCTAACCCTTACCCTAACTCTAACCATAACCCTAACACATACCCTAACCCTAACCCTAACCTTAACCCTAACCGAAACCCTAAACCTAACCCTGAACCTAACCCTTAACCTAACCCTTACCCTAACGCTAAAACTAACCCTAACACATACCATAACCCTAACCCTAACCTTAACCCTAACCGTAACCCTAAACTTATCCCTGAACGTACCCCTAAACCTCACCTTAAACCTAACACTTACCCTAACCCTAACCTTAACCCCAACACTAAACCTAACCCTAACCCTATCCCTAATCTTAACCCTTCCCCTTACCCTAAAACTAACCCTAAACCTATGCCTAACCCTAACACATACCCTTACCCTAACCCTAACCCTATCCCTGACCCTTACCCTTATCCTAAACCTAACGCTAAGCCATACACTAACCCTAACCCTAACCCTAACCCTAACCCTAACATTTACCCTAAACCTAACCCTAACCCTAACCCTAACCCTTACCCTAACCTTAACACTAACCATAAACCTTACCCTTTCCCTAACTCTAACCCTAACACTAACCCTACACTTAACCCTAACCCTACCACATACCCTTACCCTAACCCTAACTGTAACCCTAAACCTAACCCTAAACCTAACCCTAACCCTAACCCTTACCATAAACCTAACCCAAACCCTAACCCTTACCCTTACCCTAATCCTAAACCTAACCTTAAAAGCCAACCCTAAACCTAACCCTAACCCTAACCCTTACCCTTAACCTAACCCTCCCCCTAAACCTAACCCTAACCCTAACCCTAACCCTAACCCTTGCCCTAACCCTAACCCTAACCCTAAACCTAACACTCACCCTAACCTTAACCATAACCCTTACCCTAAACCTTACCCTAACCCTAACCTTAACCCTAAAACTAACCTTAACCCTGAACCTAATCCTTACCCTTACCATAACCCTAAACCTAACCCTTACCCATACCCTAACCCTAACCTTAACCATAACCCTAAACCTAACCCTAACCCTTTCCCTAATCCTAAACCTAAACCTAACCGGAACCCTAACCCTATCCCTAACCCTAACTCATATCCTTACCCTAAACCAAAGCCTAAACCTAACACTAACCCTAACACATAACCCTAACCATAACACTAACCCTAACCATATCCCTTACCCTAACCCTAAACCTAACTCTAAACCTATCCCGAACCCTAAACCTAACCTGAAACCTAACCCTATCCCTAACCCAAACGCTTATCCTTACCCTAAACCTAATTATAAACCTAACGCTAAACCTAACCCCTAACCCTAACCCTAACGCTAACCCTAACCCTAAACCTTACCCCTACCTAACCCTAAACTTAATGGTAGCCCTAACCCTAACCCTAACCCTTACCTTAGCCCTAAACCTAACCCTAATCCTTGCCGTACCCCTAACCCTAACCCTAACCCTTACCCTTTCCCTAACCCTAAATCTAACCCTAAGCATAACCCTTACCCTAAACCTAACCCTAACCCTAACCCTAACCTTAACCGAAACCCTATCCCTAACCCTAACCCTAAACCTAACCCTAACCTTAACCCTTACCCTAATCTTAACCATATACCTAACCCTAACCAGAGCCCTGACCCTAACACCTAACCCTAATCCTAAACCCAACCCTAACCCTTACCCTAAAGCTAACCCTAACCCTTACCCTAAAGCTAACCATAACCCTAACCCTTACCCTAACCCTAACCCTAACCCTAACCCTAACCCTAACCCTTACCCTTAGCCTTACCCTAACCCTAACCCTAACTCTTACCCTAACCCTAACCCTAACCCTTACCTTTACCTTAAACCTAACCCTTACCTTAAGCCTAACCCTAAACCTTACGCTTACCCTAAACCTAACCATAAACCTAAACATAAACCTTACCCTTACCCTAAACCTAACCCTTACCCTTACCCTAAACCTATCCCTAAACCTAAACCTAACCCTAACCCTAACCCTTACCCTTACCCTAACCCTAACCCTAACCCTAACCCTAACCTTAACCCAAACCTTAACCCTAACCCTAACCCTAAACCTAACCCTAACCTTAACCCTAACCCTTACCCTAACCTTAACCATATACCTAACCCTAACCAGAGCCCTGACCCTAACACCTAACCCTAATCCTAAACCTAACCCTAACCCTTACCCTAACCCTAACCCTAACCCTTACCCTAAAGCTAACCATAACCCTAACCCTTACCCTAACCCTAACCCCAACCCTAACCCTAAGCCTTACCCTTACCCTTACCCTAACCCTAACCCTAACTCTTACCCTAACCCTAACCCTAACCCTTACCTTTACTTTAAACCTAACCCTTACCTTAAGCCTAACCCTAAACCATACGCTTACCCTAAACCTAACCCTAAACCTAAACATAAACCTTACCCTTAACCTAAACCTAACCCTTACCCTTACCCTAAACCTATCCCTAAACCTAAACCTAACCCTAACCCTAACCCTTACCCTAACCCTAACCCTAACCGTAAACCTAACCCTAGCCCTAACCATAAACCTTACCCTTACCCTAAACCTAACACTTACCCTTATCCTAACTCTAACGCTAAACTTAAACCTAACACTAACCCTAACCCTTACCTTTGCCCTGACCCTAACCCTAACCCTAAGCCTAACCTTAACCCTAACCCTTACCCTTACCCTAACCCTCAACCTAACCGTAACCCTAAACCTAACCCTAACATTAACCGTGCCCTCACCCTAACCCTAATGTTGAAACTAACCCTAACCCTAACCCTAACCCTAACCCTAACCCTAACACTTACCCTAACCCTAACCATAACCCTACCCTTAACCAAACCCTAAACCTAACTGTAACCCTTACCCTAACCCTAACTCTAACCCTTACCCTAACCCTAACCTTAACACTTACCCTAACCCTAACCCTAACCCTAACCTTAACCCTAACCCTAACCCTTAGCCTTACCCTAACACTAAACCTAAACTTAACCCTAACCCTAACCCTAAACCTAACCTTAAACCTAAACCTAACCCTAACCCTTGTCCTTACCCTAACCCTAACCCCAAACCTAACACTAACCCTAAGCCTAACCCTAACCCTAACTCTAACAATAACCCTAACCCTTACACTTACCCTAACCCTAAACCTAACCCTAACCCTAACCCTTACCCTTATTCTAACCCAAACCATAACCCTAACCCTAAACCTTACCCTTACCCTAAACCTAACCCTAACACTAAGCCTAACCCTAACACTAAGCCTAACCCTAACCCTAACCCTAACACATACCCTTACCCTAACCCTAACCCTAACCCTAACCCTTACCCTTACCCTAACTGTATCCCTAAAACTAACCCTAACCCTAACCCTAAACCTAACCGTTACCCTAACCCTAACCCTAACCAAGCCTAACACTTACCCTTACTCTAACCCTAAACCTAACCTTAAAACCCAACCCTAAATCTAACACTAACCCTAACCATAAACCTTACCCTTACCCAAACCCTAACCCTTACACTGCCCTCACCCTAACTCTAACCTTAAACCTAACCGTAACCCTAACCCTAACCCTAACCTTAACCCTAACCCTTAACCTTAACATAAACCTTACTCTAACCCTAACCCTTAACCAAACCCTAAACCTAACTGTAACCCTAACCCTAACCCTAACCCTTACCCTAACCCTAACTCTAAACCTAACCCTAACCCTAAACCTAACCCGAACCCTAACCCTATCCCTAAACGGGACCCTTACCCTAACCCTAACCCTAAACCTAACCCTAACCCTAAATTTAACCGTAAACCTAACCCTAAACCTTGCCCTTACCCTAACCCTATCCCTAAACCAAATCTAACCCTAACCCTAATGCTAACCCTAACCCTTACCCTTACCTTAACCCTAACCCTAACCCTAACCCCTAACCCTAACCCTTACCCTTATCCTAAACCTAACCCTAACCCTTACCCTAAAACTAACCCTAAACCTAACACTAACCCTAACCATAACCCTTACCCTTACCCTAACCGTCACCCAAAACCTAACCCTAACTCTAACCCTAACCCTATCCATTACCCTAACCCTAACCCTAATCCTAATCCTAGCCCTTACCCTTGCCCTAACCCTAACCCTAACCCTAAACCTAACCCTAACCCTAACCTTAACCCTAATCCTTAGCCTTCCCCTAACCCTACCCTAACCCTAACCCTAAACCTACCCCTAACCCTAACTCTAACCCTTACCATTACCCTAACCCTAACAAAAAACCTAACCCTAAACTTTACCCTTACTCTCACCCTAACCCTAACCTTAACCCTAACCCTAACCCTAAACTTAACCCTACCCTTATCCTTACCCTAACCATAAAACTAAACCTAACCTTAACCGTAAGCCTAACCCTTACCCCGACCCTAACCCTAACCCTAAACCTAACCCTAACCCTAACCCTAACCCTAACTCTTACCCTAACACTAACCCTAAACCTAACCCTAACTCTTATCCTAACCCTAACCCTAACCCTAACCCTAACCATAACCCTTAACCTAACCCTAACCCTAACCCTTACCCTAACGCTAACCCTAACCCTAACACATATCCTAACCTTAACCCTAACCTTAACCCTAACCGTAACCCTAAACCAAACCCTGAACCTAACCCTAAACCTAACCCTTACCCTAACGCTAAACCTAACCCTAACACATACCATAACCCTATCCCTAACCTTAACCCTAACCGTAACCCTAAACTTATCCCTGAACCTAACCCTAAACCTAACCCTAACCTTAACCCCAACACTAAACATAACCCTAACCCTAACCCTAATCTTAAAACTTCCCCTTACCCTAAAACTAACCCTAAACCTAAACCTAAACCTAATCCTAAAAATAACCCTAAACTTTACCCTAACCATTACCCTAATCCTCACCCTAACCCTAACCCTAAACCTAACATTTACCCTTACCCTAACCGTAACCCTAAACCTAACCCTAACCCTTACCCTTACCCTCATCCTAACCCTGACTTTACCCTAACCCTAACCCTAAGCAAAACCCTAACCCTTATCCTCACCCTAACCCTAACCCTAACCCTAACCCTAACCCTAACCCTCAACCTAACCCTAACCCTAAACCTAACCCTAAACTTAAACTTGCCCTCACCCTAACCCTAACCTTGAAACAAACCCTACCCCTACCCCTAACCCTAACCTTAACCCTAACCCTTATCCTTACCCTAACCCTAACCCTACCCCTAAACCTAACCCTTACCCTAACCCTAACCCTAACCCTTACCTTAACCCTAACCCTAACCCTTAACCTAACCCTAAACCTAAGCCTAGCCCAAACCCTTCCCCTTAACCAAACCCTAAACCTAACTCTAACCCTTACCCTAACCCTAATCCTAAACCTTACCCTAACCCTAAACTTTATGCTTACCCTAATCCTAACCCTAACCCTAACCTTAACCCTAACCCTAACCCTTACCCTTACCCTAACACTAAACCTAAACCTAACCCTAACCCTAACCCTAACCCTAACCTTAAGCCTAAACCTAACCCTAACCCTTGCCCTTACCCTAACCCTAACACTAAACCTAACACTAACCCTAAGCCTAACCCTAACCCTAACTCTAACAATATCCCTAACCGTTACATTTACCCAAACCCTACACCTAACCTTAACCCTAACCATAAACTTTACCCTTATCAAAAACCTAACCTTTACCCTTACCCTAACCCTAACCCTAAACCTAAACCTAACCGTAACCCTAACCCTTACCCTTACCCTAACCCTAACCCTAACCCTAAACCTAACCCTAGCCCTAACCATAAACCTTACCCTTACCCTAACCCTAACCCTTGCCCTTACCCTAACCCCAACCTAAAGCTAAACCTAACCCTAACCCTAACCCTAACCTTAACCCTAAACCTAACCCTAACCCTTGCCCTTACCCTAATCCTAACACTAAACCTAACACTAACCCTACGCCTAACCCTAACCCTAACTCTAACAATAACCCTAACCCTTACACTTACCCAAACCCTACACCTAACCCTAACCCTAACCATAAACCTTACCCTTACCCAAAACCTAATCTTTACCCTTACCCTAACCCTAACCCTAAACCTAACCTAACCCTAACACTTACCCTTACCCTAACCCTAACCCTAATGCTAAACCTAACCCTAGCCCTAACCATAAACCTTACCCTTACCCTAACCCAAACCCTTACCCTTACCCTAACCCTAACGCTAAACCAAAACCTAACACTAACCCTAACCCTTACCTTTACCTTAACCCTAACCATAACCTAAACCTGACTCTAACCCTTACCCTAACCCCAACCCTAACCCTAACCTTAACCGTAAGCCTAACCCTTACCCCGACCCTAACCCTAGCCCTAATCCTAACCCTAAACCTAACCCTAACCCTAACCCTAACTCTTACCCTTACACTAACCCTAAACCTAACCCTAACCCTTATCCTAACCCTAACCCTAACCCTAACCCTAAACGTAACCCTTAACCTAACCCTAACCCTAAACCTTACCCTAATGCTAACCCTAACCCTAACACATACCCTAACCTTAACCCTAACCTTAACCCTAAACGTAACCCTAAACCTAACCCTGAACCTAACCCTAAACCTAACCCTTACCCTAACGCTAAACCTAAACCTAACACATACTATAACCCTAACCCTAACCTTAACCCTAACCATAACCCTAAAATTTCCCTGAACCTAACCCTAAACCTAACCCTAAACCTAACCCTTACCCTAACCCTAACCTTATCCCCAACACTAAACATAACCCTAACCCTAACCCTAATCTTAAACCTTCCCCTTACCCTAAAACTAACCCTAAACCTAAACCTAAACCTAACCCTAAAAATGACCCTAACCTTTACCCTAACCATTACCCTAATCCTCACCCTAACCCTAACCCTAACCCTTACCCTTACCCTAACCCCTACCCTAACCCTAACCCTAACCCTTACACTAAACCTAACCCTAACACTAACCCTAACACTTACCCTTACCCTAAACCCTACCCTAACCCTAACCCTAACCCTTACCCTAACTCTAACCCTAACCCTAACCTTTACACTTACCCTACCCAAAACCTAACCCTAACACTAAATCTTAAGCTTACCCTAAACCTAACCATAAACCTTACCCTAACCTTAACACTAACCATAACCCTTACCCTTACCCTAACTCTAAACCTAACACTAACCCTAAACCTAACCCTAACCCTACCACATACACTTACCCTAACCCTAACCCTAACCCTAACCGTAACCCTAAACCTAACCCTAAACCTAACCCTGACCCTAACCCTTACCCTAAACCTAACCCAAAACCTAACATTTACCCTAATCCTAAACCTAACCTTAAAACCCAACCCTAAACCTAACCCTAACCCTAACCCTTACCCTTAACCTAACCCTCACCCTAAACCTAACCCTAACCATTACCCTAAAACAACCCCTAATTCTAAACCTAGCCCTTACCCTTGCCCTAACCCTAACCCTAACCCCAAACCTAACCCTCACCCTAACCTTAACCCTAACCCTTACCCTAACCCTTACACGTACCCTCACCCTAAACCTAATCGTAACCTTAACCCCAATCCTAAACCTAACCCTAACCCTAAATCTTACCCTTACCCTAACCCTAACCATAACCCTAACCCTTACCCTAACCCTAACCCTAACCCTTACCCTAACCCTAACCCTAAACCTAACCGAAACCCTAAACCTATCCCTAACCCTAACTCTTATCCTTACCCTAACCCGAATCCTAAACCTAACACTAACACTAACACATAACCCTAACCATAACCCTAATCCTAAACCTAACAGTAACACTAACACATAACCCTAACCATAACCCTAACCCTAACCTTAACCATAACCCTAACCCTAACCATAACCCTAACCCTAACCCTAAACCTAACTCTAAACCTAACTCGAACACTAAACCTAACCCGAAACCTAAACCTATCCCTAACCCTAACCCTTACCCTTTCCCTAACCCTAAATCTAACCCTAACCGTAACCCTTACCCTTACCCTAAACCTAACGCTAACGCTAACCCTAACCCTAACCCTAACCCTAACCCTAACCCTTACACTTACCCTAACCCTAACCCTAAACCTAACCCTAACCCTAACCCTAACCCTAACCATTACCCTTACCCTAAACCTAAACCTAACCCTAACCCTAACCCTAACCCTTACCCTTAACCTAACCCCTACCCTAACCCTAACCCTAACCCTTACCCTAAACCTAACCCTAACACTAACCCTAACACTTACCCATACCCTAACCCCTACCCTAACCCTAACCCTAACCCTTACCCTAACTCTAACCCTAACCCTAACCCTTACACTTACCCTACCCAAAACCTAACCCTAACACTAAATCTTAAGCTTACCCTAAACCTAACCCTAAACCTTACCCTAAACTTAACACTAACCATAACCCTTACCCTTACCCTAACTCTAACCCTAACACTAAACCTAAACCTAACCCTAACCCTACCACATACACTTACCCTAACCCTAACCCTAACCCTAACCGTAACCCTAAACCTAACCCTAAACCTAACCCTAACCCTAACCCTTACCCTAAACCTAACCCAAAACCTAACCCTTACCCTAATCCTAAACCTAACCTTAAAACCAAACCTTAAACCTTACCCTAACCCTAACCCTTACCCTTAACCTAACCCTCACCCTAAACCTAACCCTAACCATTACCCTAAAACAACTCCTAATTCTAAACCTAGCCCTTACCCTTGCCCTAACCCTAACCCTAAACCCAAACCTAACCCTCACCCTAAACTTAACCCTAACCCTTACCCTAACCCTTACACTTACCCTCACCCTAAACCTAATCCTAACCTTAACCCCAACCCTAAACCTAACCCTAACCCTAACCCTTACCCTAACCCTAACCCTAAACCTAACCGAAACCCTAAACCTATCCCTAACCCTAACTCTTATCCTTACCCTAACCCGAATCAAAACCTAACACTAACCCTAACACATAACCATAACCATAACCCTAACCCTAACCTTAACCATAACCCTAACCCTAACCCTAACCATAACCCTTACCCTAACCCTAAACCTAACTCTAAACCTAACTCGAACCCTAAACCTAACCCGAAACCTAACCCTATCCCTAACCCTAACGCTTATCCTTATCCTAAACCTAACCATAAACCTAACGCTAAAAATAACCCCTAACCCTAACCCTTACCTTAGCCCTAAACGTAACCCTAATCCTTGCCCTAACCCTAACCCTAACCCTAACCCTTACCCTTTCCCTAACCCTAAATCTAACCCTAACCCTAACCCTTACCCTTACCCTAAACCTAACGCTAACCCTAACCCTAACCCTAACCTTAACCCAAACCCTAACCCTAACCCTAACCCTTACACTTACCCTAACCCTAACCCTAACCCTAACCCTAACCCTAACCCTTACCCTAAACTTAACCATATACCTAACCCTAACCCTAGCCCTTACCCTAACACCTAAACCAAATCCTAAACCTAACCCTAACACTTACCCTAACCCTAACCCTAACCCTTACTCTAAAGCTAACCATAACCCTAACCCTTACCCTTACCCTAACCCTAACCCTAACCCTAACCCTAACCCTTACCCTTACCCTAACCCCTACCCTAACCCTAACCCTAACCTAACTCTTACCCTAACCCTAACCCTAACCCTTACCCTTACCCTAACCTGAAGCCTAACCCTAACCCTAACCCTAAACCTTACGCTTACCCTAAACCTAACCCTAAACCTAACCATAAACCTTACCCTTACCCTAAACCTAACCCTTACCCTTACCCTAAACCTAACCCTAAACCTAAACCTAACCCTAACCCTAACCCTTACCCTTACTCTAACCCTAACCCTAACCCTAACCGTAAACCTAACCCTAGCCCTAACCATAAACCTTACCCTTACCCTAAACCTAACACTTACCCTTACCCTAACTCTAACGCTAAACCTAAACCTAACACGAACCCTAAACCTTACCTTTGCCCTATCCATAACCCTAACCCTAAACCTAACCCTAAGCCTAACCTTAACCCTAACCCTTACCCTTACCCTAGCCCTCAACCTAACCCTAACCCTAAACCTAACCCTAACCTTAACCGTGCCCTCACCCTAACCCTAACCTTGAAACTTACCCTAACCCTAACCCTAACCCTAACCTTAACCCTAACCCTTATCCTTACCCTAACCCTAATCCTAACCCTAAACATAACCGTTACCCTAACCCTAACCCTAACCCTTACCTTAACCATAACCCTAACCCTTAACCTAACCCTAAACCTAAGCATAGCCCAAACCCTTCCCCTTAACCAAACACTAAACCTAACTGTAACCCTTACCCTAACCCTAACCCTAACCCTTACCCTAAACCTAACTGTAACCCTTACCCTAACCCTAACCCTAACCCTTACCCTAACCCTAACCTTAACACTTACCCTAACCCTAACCCTAACCCTAACCTTAACCCTAAACCTAACCCTAACCCTTGCCCTTACCCTAACCCTAACCCTAAACCTAACACTAACACTAAGCCTAACCCTAACCCTAACTCTAACAATAACCCTAACCCTTACACTTACCCTAACCCTAAACCTAACCCTAACCCTAACCCTTAGCCTTATTGTAACCCAAACCGTAACCCTAACCCTAAAACTTACCCTTACCCTAAACCTAACCCTAACCCTTACCCTAAACCTAACCCTAACCCTAACCCTAACCCTTACCCTAAACTTAACCCTAACCCTAAACCTAACCCTAACCCTAACCCTAACACTACGCCTAACCCTAACCCTAACCCTAACCCTAACCCTAACCCTTACCCTAACCCTAACCCTAACCCTAACCCTTACCCTTACCCTAACCGTATCCCTAAACCTAACCCTAACCCTAACCCTAACCCTAACAGTTACCCTAACCCTTACCCTTACTCTAACCCTAAACGTAACCTTAAAACCCAACCCTAAATCTAACACTAACCCTAACCTTAAACCTTACCCTTACCATAACCCTAACCCTTACACTGCCCTCACCCTAACCCTAACCTTAAACCAAACTGTAACCGTAACCCTAACCCTAACCTTAACCCTAAACCTTATCCTTAACCTGAACCTAACTCTAACCCTAACCCTAACCCATACCCTTAACCAAACCCTAAACCTAACTGTAACCCTTACTCTAACCCTAACCCTAACCCTTACCCTAACCCTAACTCTAAACCTAACCCTAACCCTAAACCTAAGCCAACCCCTAACCCTATCACTAACCCTTACCCTTACCCTAACCCTAACCCTAAACCTAACTCTAACCCTAAACTTAACCCTAAACCTAACCCTAAACCTTGCCCTTACCCTAACCCTAACCCTAAAACAAATCTAACCCTAACCCTAATGCTAACCCTAACACTTACCCTTACCTTAACCCTAACCCTAACCCTAACCCCTAACCCTAACCCTTACCCTTATGCTAAACCTAACCCTAACCCTTACCCTAAACCTAATCCTAAACCTAACCCTAACCCTTACCCTAACCTTAACCCTAACCATCACCCTTACCCTTACCCTAACGCTAACCCTAACCCTAACCCTAACCCTAACACATACCCTCACCCTAACCCTAACCCTAACCCTAACCGTTACCCTAAACCTAACACGAACCCTAACCCTAACCCTACCACTTACCCTTACCCTAACCTTAAAACACAACCCTAAACCTAACCCTAACCCCAACACTTATCCTTACCCTAACCGTCACCCAAAACCTAACCCTGACCCTAACCCTACCCCTTACCCTTGCCCTAACCCTAACCCTAACTCTTAACCTAACCCTAACCCTAACCTTAACCCTAACCCTTCCCCTTCCCCTAACCCTACCCTAACCCTAACCCTAAACCTACCCCTAACCCTAACTATAACCCTTACCCTTACCGTAACCCTAACAAAAAACCTAACCATAAACCTTAACCTTACTCTCACCCTAACCCTAACCTTAACCCTAACCCTAACCCTAACCTTAACCCTACTCTTATCCTTACCCTAACCCTAACCCTAAACCTAAACCTTACCCTAAACCTAATCCTTACCCTTAATAGAACCCTAAACCTAACCCTTACCCTTATCCTAACCCTAACCCTAAACTTAATCATAACCCTAACCCTAACCCTAAACCTTACCCTAACCATAATCCTAAACATAACCATAACCCTAACCCTAACCTGAACCCTAAACCTATCCCTAACCCTAACTCTTATCCTTGCCCTAACCCTAAGCCTAAACCTAACACAAACCCTAACACCTAACCCTAACCATAACCCTAACCCTAACTCTAAAGCTAACACTAGCCCGAAACCTAACCCGCACCCTAACCCTATCCCTAACCCTAACTCTTATCCTTACCCTAAACCTAACCCTAAACCTAACGCTAACGCTAAACCCTAACCCTAACCCTACCCCTAACCCTAAACATTACCCCTACCCTAACCATAACCTTAATGCTAAGCCTAACCCTAACCCTAAACCTTACCTTAGCCCTAACGCTAACCCTAATCCTTACCCTAACCCTAACCCATACCCTTTCCCTAACCCTAAACCTATCCCTAACCTAACCCTTACCCTTACCCTTAACCTAACCCTAACCCTAACCCTAACCCTAACCCTAAACTTAATCCAAACCCTAACCCTAACCGTAACCCTAACCCTTACCCCGACCGTAACCCTAAACCTAACCCTAACACTAACGCTAACCCTTACCCTAAACTTAACCGTCTACCTAACCCTAACCCTAACCCTAACCTAACACCTAACCCTAACCCTAACCCTAAACCTTACCCTTACCCTAACCCTAAACATAACCCTAACCCAACCCTAACCCTAACACTTAACCTTACCCTAACCCTAACCTAACCCTAATCCTAACCCTAACCCTTACCCTAACCCTAACCCTAACCCTTACCCTTACCCTAACCCTAAGCCTAACCCTAACCCTAACCCTAAACGTTACTCTTACCCTAAACCTAACCCTAACCCTAACCATAAACCTTGCCCTTACCCAAAACCTAACCTTTACCTTACCCTAACCCTAACCCTAAACCTAAACCTAACCCTAACCCTAACCCTAACCCTTACACTTACCCTAACACTAACCCTAACGCTAAAGCTAACCCTAGCCCTAACCATAAACCTTACCCTTACCCTAACCCTAACCCTTACCCTTACCCTAACCCTAACGCTAAACCAAAACCTAACACTAACCCTAACCCTTACCTTTACCCTAACCCTAACCCTACCCCTAAACCTGACTCTAACCCTTACACTAACCCTAACCCTAACCCTAACCCTTACCCAAACCCTAACCTTAAACCTTACCCTAACCCTAACCCTAACCCTAACTTTAACAGTAACCCTAACCCTTACCCCTACTCTAACCCTAACCCTAAACCTAACCCTAACCCTAACCCTAACCCTAAATTTAACCCCAAACCTAACCCTTGCCCTTACCCTAACCCTAAACCTAACACTAAACCTAAGTCTAACCCTAACCCTAACCCTTACTGTTACCCTAACCCTAACCCTAACCCCTAAACCTAACCCTAACCCTAGACCTTACTCTTATCCTAACAGTAACCCTAACCCTAACCCTAACCCTAACACTTACCCTTACCCTAACACATACCTTAACCCTAACCCTAACCCTAACCCTTACCCTAACTCTAACAATAACCCTAACCCTTACACTTACCCTAACCCTAAACCTAACCCTAACCCTAACCCTAATCCTTACCCTAACCCTAACCTTAAACCTTAACCTAACCCTAACCCTAAACCTAACCTTAACCGTAACCCTAAACCTTACCCCGACTCTAACCCTAACCCTAAACTTAACCCTAAACCTAACCCTAACCCTTGCCCTTACCCTAACCCTAACCCTAAACTTAACACTAACCCTAAGTCTAACCCTAACCCTAAACCTTACCGTTACCCTAACCCTTACCCCGACCCTAACCCTAACCCTAACCCTAACCCTAACCCTAAACTTAACCCTAAACCTAACCCTAACCCTTGCCCTTACCCTAACCCTAACACTTACCGTTACCCTAACCCTAACCCTAACCCTAACACCTAAACCTAACCCTAACCCTAACCCTTACTCTTATCCTAACCCTAATCCGAACCCTAATCCTAACCCTAACACTTACCCTTACCCTTACCCGTACCGTAAGCCAAATCCTAACCCTAACCCTTACCCCAACTCTTGCAATGACCCTAACCCTTACACTTACCCTAACCCTAAACCTAACCCCAACCCTAACCCTAACCCTAACCCTTACCCTTTCCCTAACCCAAACCCTAACCCTAATCCTAACCCTAACCCTTACCCTTACCCTAATCCTAACGCTAACACTAAACCTAACTCTAAACTTTACCGTAACCCTTACCCTTACCATAACCCTAACCGTAACCATAAACCTAACCCTAACCCTAACCCTAACCCTAACCCTAACCCTTACTGTTACCCTTACCCAATCCCTAACCCTAAAACTAATCCTAAACCTGACCCTTACTCTTACCTTCACCATAACCCTAACCTTAACCCTAACCCTAACCCTAAACCTAACCTTACCTTAACCCTAACCCTTACCCTTACCCTAACCCTAACCCTAAACCTAAGCCAAAACCTAATCGTAACACTTACCCTAACCCTAACCCCCACCCTAACTCTAACCCTTACCCTTACCCTAACCCTAACCATAACCTTAACCATAACCCTAATCCTAACCCTAACCCTTAATCTAACCCTAACCCTAATCCTAATCCGATCCCTAAACCTATCCCTAATCCTAACTCTTATACTTACCCTAACCCTAACCCTAAACCTAACCTTAACCATTACCCCTACCCCTAACCATAACCCTAAACCAAAACCTAACCCTTACCCTTACCATAACACTAACCGTAACCTTAAACCTAACCCTAACCCTAACCCTAACCTAACACTAACCCTAACCCTTACTATTACCCTTACCCTATCCCTAACCCTAAAACTAATCCGAAACCTGACCCTTACTCTTACCTCCACCATAACCCTAACCCTAACCCTAATCCTAACCCTAACCCTAAACCTAACCCTTAACATAACCCTAACACTAACCCTAACCCCTAACACTAACCCTTACCCTAACCCTAACACTAACCCTAACCGCTAACACTAACCCTAAACCGAACCCCAACACTAATACCTAACCCTACCCTAACCCTAACCCATACCCTAACCGTAAACCTTACCCTTACCCTAACCCTAACCCTCACCCTAACCCTTACGCTTATCCTAACCCTAAACCTAACCCTAATCCTAACCCTAACACTAACCTTACCCTAACCCTAACCCTAACCCTAACCCTAACCCTAAACCTTACGTTTTCCCTAACCCTAACCCTAACCCTTACCCTAAACCTAACCTTAACCCTAACCCTACCCCTAATTCTTACCTTAAACCTAACCCTAACCCTAACACTTACCCTTACCCTAACGCTAACGCTAACCCTAACCCTACCCATAACCCTAACCCTTACGCTTACCATAACCGTAACCTTAACCTTAAACCCAACCCTAAACGTAACACTAACCCTAACCCTAACCCTTACCCTTACACTAACCCTAAACCTAACCCTAACGCTAACCCTAACCCTAACACTTAACCTTAGCCTAACCCTAATCATTACCCTAAACCTAACCCTAACCCTAACCCTAACCCTAAGCCTTATCCTAACCCTTACCCTAACCCTAAACCTAACCCTTACCCTTACCCTACACTAACTCTAAACCTAAACCGAACCCTAACCCTAAACCTTACCCTAACCCTAACCTAAAACTTAACCGTAACGCTAAACCTAACCCCAAAACTTACCCTTACCCTAACTCTAACCCTAACCCTAACCCTAACCCTAACGCTAATCCTTACCCTAACCCTAACCCTAATCCTAACCCTAACCCTAACCCTAAAACTAACCCTAACCCTAAACTTAACCCTAACCCTAACCCTAACCCTTACCCTAACCCTAACCCTAATCCTAACCCTAACCCTTACCTTACCCTAACCATAACCCTAATCCTAATACTAACCCTAACACTAACCTTAACCCTAACCCTTACCCTTACCCTTACCCTAACCCTAACCCTAACACTTACTGTTACCCTAACCCTAACCCTAACCCTTACCCTAACCGTAACCCTAACCCTAACCCTAATCTTAACACTAACACTAACACTTACCCTAACCAAAACCCTAACACTAACCCTTAACCTAACTCTAACCCTAACACTTGTCCTAACCCTATCCCTAACCTTAACCCCTAACCCTAAGCCTTAACCTACACTAACCCTAACCCTAACCCTAACACTTACACTTACACTAACCCTAAACCTAACTCTAACCCTAACCCTATCTCTAACCCTAACCCTAACCCTTATCCTAAACGTAACCCTTACCCTAACCCTAAACCTAACCCTAATCTTAACCCTAAACCTAAACCTAACACTTACCCTTATCCTAACACTAACCGTAAAACTAACCCTAACCCTAAGCCTAACCCTAACCCCTAAACCTAACCCTAACCCTAATCCTCAACCTTATTATAACCCTAACCCTAACACTTACCCTTAACCTAACCCCTACACTAACCCTAACCCTAAACCTTCCCCTAACCCTAACCCTAACATTTACCCTTACCCTAATCCTAAACCTAACCCTAACCCTAACCCTAACCCTAACCCTAACCCTAAACCTTACCCATACCCTAACCCTAACCTTAACCCTTACCCGAAACCTAACCCTAACCCTAACCCTAACCCTTACTCTTACCTAAACCCTAACCCTAACCCTAACCCTTACCCTTACCCTAACCCTAACCCTAACCCTAACCCTTACCGTAACCGTAACCATAAACCTAACCCTAATCCTAACACTAACACTAACACTTACCCTAAACAAAACCCTAACCCTAACCCTTAACCGAACAATAACCCTAACACTTGTCCTAACCCTATCCCTAACCCTAACCCCTAACCCTACGCCTTAACCTAACCCTAACCCTAACCCTAACACTTACCCTTACACTAACCCTAAACCTAACTCTAACCCTAACCCTAACTCTAACCCTAACCCTAACCATTACCATAAACCTCACCCTTACCCTAACCCTAAACCTAACCCTAATCTTAACCCCACCCTAACCCAAACCCTTGCCCTTACCCTAACCTTAACCCTAAAACTAACCCTAAACCTAACCCTAACCCTAACATTAACCCCACCCTAACCCTAACAATTGCCCTTACCCTAACCCTAAAGCTAAACAGAACACTAACCGTAACCCTAACCCTAAACCTTACCCTTACCCTAACCCTAACCCTAAAACTAACCCTAACCCTAACCCTAACCCTAACCCCAAACCCTAACCCTAACCCTAACCTTACCCTTATTCTAACCCTAAACCTAGCTCTTACCCATACCCTATCCCCTACCCTAACCCTAACCCTAACCCTAACCCTAACCCTAAACCTAACCCTAAAACTAACCCTAACCCTAACCTTTACCCTTACCCTATCCCTTACCCTAAACCTAAACCTTACCCTTACCTATACCTAACCCTAACCTTACCCTAAACCTAACCCTAACCTTAACCCTAACCCTTACCCTTACCTTAAGCCTAACCCTAACATTAACCCTAACACATACCTTTACCCTAACTCTAATCCTAACCATAAACGTAACCCTACACCTAATCGTAACCCTAACTCTAACCCTAACCTAAACCTTACCCTAACCCTAACAGTAACCCTAACCCTTACCCTAACCCTTACCCTAAAGCTATCCCTAACCCTTACCCTTACCCTAACCCTAACCCTAACCCTAACCATTAGCGTTACCCTCACCCTAACCATAACCCTAACATTAACCCCAACCCTAAACCTACAACTAACCCTAACCTTTACCCTTGCCCTAACCCTAACCCTAAACCTAACCCTAAACCTAACCCTAACCCTAACCCTAAACAGAACCCTAACAATAACGCTAACCCTAACCCTTAGCCTTATCCTAACACTAACCCTAACCCTAACCCTAACACTTACCCTTACCCTAACCCTAAAACTAACCCTAACCAAATCCTAAACCTAACCCTAACACTTACTCTTACCCTTACCCTAACCTAACCCTAAAACTAACCCTAACCCTTACCCTTACCCTAACCAAACCTAAATTTAACCCTAACTCTAACCCTAAACCTAACCTTAACCCTAACCCTTATCCTTAACCTAACCCTAACCATAAACTTAACCCTAAAGCTAACCCTAACCCTAACCCTAACCCTTACCCTTACCTAACCGTAACCTTAACCATAACACTAACCGTAACCCTAACCCTTAATCTAATCCTAACCCTAAATCTAATCCGAACCTAACCCTATCCCTAACCCTAACTCTTATCCTTACTGTAAGCCTAACCCTAAACCTAACCCTAACCATAACCCGTAACCCTAACCCTAACCCTAACCCTAACCCTAACCCTAACCCTAACTCTTCCCTTTACCCTAACCTAACCCTTACCCGTACCCTAACCAGAACCCTAATCATAAAACTAACCATAACCCTAACCTTTACCCTAACCCTTACCATTAACCTAACCCTAACCCTAACCCTAACCCTTACTGTTACCCTAACCCTAACCATAACTCTTACCCTAACCGTAACCCTAACCCTAACCCTAATCCTAATAATAACACTAACACTTACCCTAACTAAAACCCTAAAGTTAACCCTTACCCTAACCCTAACCCTAACACTTGTCCTAACCCTAACCCTAATCCCTAACCCTAACCCTTAACCTAACCCTAACCCTAACCCTAACACTTACCCTTACACTAACCCTAAACCTAACTCTAACCCTAACCCTAACTCTAACCCTAAACCTAACTCTTACCCTAAACCTAACCCTTATCCTAACCCTAACCCTAACCCTAAGCCTAATCTTAACCCTAACCCTAAACCTAACCCTTACCCTTACCCTAAACTTAACCCTAAACCTAACCCTAAATCTAACCCTAACCCTAACTTTAACCCTGACCCTAACCCTAGAAATTGCCCTTACCCTAACCCTAACCTTAAATCTAACACTAACCCTAACCATAACAGTAAACATTACCCTAACCCTAACCCTAACCCTAACCTTATACTTATTCTAACCCTAAACCTAACTCTTACCCTTACACTATCCCCTACCCTAACCCTAACCCTAACCCTAACTCTTACCCTAACCGTAACCCTAAACCTTACCCTTACCCTAAACCTAAACCTAACCCTAAACCTATCCCTAACCCTTACCCTTAACCTTACCCTAACCCTAACCCTAAACCTAAACCTTACCCTTACCCTAAACCTAACCCTAACCCTAACCCTTACCCTAAACCTAACCCTAACCCTAACCCTAACCCTTACCTTACCTTAAGCCTAACCCTCACCCTAACCAATACCCTTACCCTAATGCTAACCCTAACCCTAACCCTAACCCTAACACTAACCCTAACACATACTCTTACCTTAACTCTAACCCTAAACCTAACCGTAACCCTAAACCTAATCAAAACCCTAACCCTATCCCTAACCCTAATCGTTACCCTAACCCTAACCCTAACTCTAACCCTTACCCTTAACCTCACCATAACCCTAACCCTAACCTCAACGCCAACCCTAAACCTAACCCTAACCCTAACCCTTACCCTTAACCTAACAGTAACAATAAACCTCACCCTAACCCTTCCCCTAACCCTTCCCCTAAACCTAAACCTAATCCTAACTCTAACCCTAACCCTAACCCTACCCTTAACCTAACCCTAACACTAACCCTAACCCTAAATCTTACCCATACCCTAACCCTAACCCTAAACCTTACGCTAAACCTAACCCTAACCCTAACCCTAACCCTTACTCTTAACTTAACCCTAACCCTAACACTAACCCTTAAACTTACCCTATCGCTAATCCTAACCCTAACCCAAAACCTTACCCTTACCCTAACCGTAACCCTAACCTAAACCCCAACCCTAAACCTAACCCTACCCCTAACCCTAAACCTTACCCTTACCCTAACCCTAACCATAACTCTAACGCTAACCCTAACCCTGACACTTACCATTACCCTAAACCTAACCCTTACCATAACCCTAACCCTAACCCTAAACCTAAACCTAAACCCTAACAATAACCCCTAACCTAGCCCTAACCCTAACCCTACCCTTACCCTAAGCCTAATTCTAACCAGAACCCGAAACCTAACACTAACCCTTACCCTAACTCTAACCCTAACCCTTACCCTAACCCTAACCCTAACCTTAAGCCTAACGCTAAACCTAACCCTAACCCTATTCCTTACACTTACCCTAACCCTAACCCTAACCCTAACCCTAAACCTAACCTTACCCTAACCCTAACCCTAACCCTATCCCTAACCCTTACCCTTACACTAACCCTAACCCTAACCCTAACACTTACCCTTACCCTCACCCTAACCCTAACGCTAACCCTTACCCTAACCCTAACCCTAATCCTAACCCTAACTCTTACCCTTATCCTAACCCTAACCCTTACCCTAAAACTAACCCTAACCCTAACCTTAACCCTAATCCTAACCCTAACCCTTACCCAAACCCTAACACTAATCCTAACCCTAACCCTTACCCTTAACCTAAACCTAATCCTGAAACTAACCCTAACCCTAACCTTAATTCTAACCCTTACCATTACCCTAACCCGAACCCTAACCCTAAACCTAACCCTAACCCTAACCCTTACCCTTACCCTAACCCTAACCCTAACCCTAACTCTAACACTTACCCTAACCCTAACCCTTACCCTAAACCTAACTCTAAACCTAACCCTAACCTTATCCCTAACCCTAACCCTAACCCTTACCCTAACCCTAACGCTAACCCTAAAACTAACCCTAACCCTAAACCTAAACTTAACCCTGACTCTAACCCTAACAATTGCCCTTACACTAACCCTAACCCTAAACCTAACACTAACCCTAACCCTAACCATAATCCTAACTCTTACCATTACCCTAACCCTAACCCTAACCTCTAAACCTAACCCTAACCCGTACCCTTATTCTAACCCTAACCCTAACACTACCCCTTACCCTACCCCTACCCTAACCGTAACCCTAACCCTTACCCTAACCCTAACCCTAACCCTTACCCTTACCCTAACAATAAACCTAACCCTAACCCTAACCCTTACCCTTACCCTAACCCTAACCCTAACCCTAAACCTAAACCTTACCCTTACCCTAAACCTAAACTTAACCCTTACCTTAAACCTAACCCTAACCCTACTCGTAACCCTTAAACTTACCTTGACCCTAACCCTAACCCTAAACCTAACGCTAACCCTAACACTGACCCTAACACATACCCTTACCATAACCATAACCTTAACCGTAACACTAAACCTAACCGTGTCCCTAACCCTAACCCTAACACTAACACTTACTCTAACCCTAACCCTAACCCTAACCGTTACCCTTACCCTCACCCTAACCCTAACCCTAACCCTAACCCTTACACTCACCCTAACCCTAACCCTAACCTTAAACCCAACCCTAAACCTAACCCTAACCCTAACCCTTACCCTTACCATAACCCTAACCCTAACCCTAAACCTAACCAAAAACCTAACCAAAACCCTTACCCTAACCCTAACCCTAATCCTAACTCTAACCCTTACCCTTACCCTAATCCTAACCCTAACCCTAAACCTAACCCTAAACCTAACCCTAACCCTTACCCTCACCCAACCCTAACCCTAACCTTAACCCCAACCCTAAACCTAACACTAACTCTAACCCTTACCCTTACCCTAATCCTAACCCTAAACCTAAACCTAACCCTAAACCTAACCCTAACCCTTACCGTCACCCAACCCTAACCCTAACCTTAACCCCAACCCTAAACCTAACCCTAACCCTAAACCTAAACCTAAACCTCACCCTAACTCTACCCCTAACCCTACCCTAAACCTAACCCCAACCCTAACCGTAACCCTAACCCTAACCGTAACCCTTACCCTTACCCTAACCCTAACCCTAACCTTAATGCTAACCCTAAACCTAAACCTTAACCTGAACCAAACCCTAACCCCAATACTTACTCTAACCCTAACCCTTACCCTTTCCCTAACCGTAACCCTAACCCTAACCCTTAAGATAACCTTAACCCTAACCCTAAACCTAACCCTTACCCTTACCCTCACCAGAACCCTAACACTAACCCTTACCCTTACTGTAACCCTAACCCTAAACCTAAACCTAACCCTAACCTTAACCCTAACCCTAAACCTATCCCTTACCCTAACCCTAACCCTAAACCTAACTCTAGCCCTAACTCTAACCCTAACACTTACCCTAAACCTAACCCTAACCCTATCCCTAACCCTAAACCTAACCCTTTCCCTAAACCTAACCCTAATCTTAAACCCCACCCTAAACCTAACCATAACCCTAACCCTAACCCTTACCCTAACCCTAACCCGAACCCTAACCTTAACCCTAACCCTAAACCTAACACTAACTCTTAACCTTACCCTAACCCTAACCCTAATCTTAACCCCAACCCTAAACCTAACACTAACCCTAACACTTACCCTTACCTTAACCTTACCCTAACACTAACCCTAACCCCTAACCCTAACCCTTAACCTTACCCTAACACTAACCCTAACCCCTAACCCTAACCCTTACCATTACCCTAACCGTAAACCTAACCCTAACCCTAACCCTAAACCTAACCCTAACACTAAACCTAACCCCTAACCCTAACCCTTACCCTTACCCTAAACGTAAACCTAAACCTAACCCTAACCCTAACCCTAACCCTAATCCTAACCCTAACCCTAAACTTAACTCTTAACCTAACCATAACACTAACCCTAACCCCTAACACTAACACCTACCCTAACCCTAACACTAACACTAACCCCTAACACTAACCCTAAACCTAACCCCAACTGTAATACCTAACCCTTACCCTAAACCTAACCCCTACCCTAACCCTAAACCTTAACCTTACCCTAACCCTAACCCTCACCCTAACCCTTACCCTTAACCTAACCCTAAACCTAACCCTAATCCTAACCCTAACCCTAACCTTACCCTAACCCTACCCTAACCCTAACCCTAACCCTGAACCTTACCCTTTCCCTAACCCTAACCCTAACCCTTACCCTAAACCTAACCTTAACCCTAACCCTAACCCTAACTCTTACCTTAACCTTAACCCTAACCCTAACCCTAACACTTACACTTACCCTAATGCTAACCCTAATCCTAACCCTACCCCTAGCCCTAACCCTTACGCTTAAAATAAACGTAACCTTAACCTTAAAACCAACCCTAAACCTAACCCTAACTCTAACCCTAACCCTTACCCTTACACTAACCCTAACCCTAACCCTAACGCTAACCCTAACCCTAACACTTAACCTTAGCCTAACCCTAACCATTACCCTAAACCTAAACCTAACCCGAACCCTAACCCTAACCCCTAACCCTAACCCTTATCCTAACTCTTACCCTAACCCTAAACCTAACACTTACCCTTACCCTAACCTAACTCTAAACCTAAACCGAACCCTAACTCTAACACTTACCCTAACCCTAACCTAAACCTTAACCTAACCCTAACCCTAACCCTAACCTTAACCCTAACGCTAACCCTAACCCTAACCGTAACCCTTACCATTACCCTAACCCTAAGCATAAACCTAACCCTAACCCTAACCCTAACCCTAACCTTAGCCCTAAACCTAACCCTATCCCTAAGCCTTACCCTTATTCTAACACTTACCCTAACCCTAACACTAACCCTAACCCTTACCCTTACCCTTATCCTAACCCTGACCCTAACCCTAACCCTTACCCTTAGCCTAACCCTGAACCAAAACCTAACCTTAACCCTAACTCTAACCCTAACCCTAACACCTAACCCTAACCCTAACCCTTACCCTTACCCTAACCCTAACCCTAATCCTAACCCTAACACTTACCCTAACCCTAAGCCTAACTCTAACACTTACCCTTACCCTAAACCTAAACCTAACCTTAACCACAAAGCTAAATCTAACCCTAACTTTTACCCTAACTGTAACGCTAACCCTAAGCCTAAAACTTACCCTTACCCTAACTCTAACCCTAACCCTAACACTTACCCTAACCCTAACCCTAATCCTAACCCTAAACCTAACCCTAAAACTAACCCTAACCCTAAACTTAACCCTAACCCTAACCCTAACCCTTACACTAACCCTAACACTAATCCTAACCCTAAACCTTACCCTTACCCTAACCATAACCCTAATCCTAAAACTAACCCTAACCCTAACCGTAACCCTAACCCTTACCCTTACCCTAACCCTAACCCTAACCCTAACCCTAACACTTACTGTTACCCTAACCCTAACCCTAACCCTTACCCTAACCTTAACCCTGACCCTAACCCTAATAATTGCCCTTACCCTAACCCTAAATCTAAACAGAACACTAACCGTAACCCTAATCCTAAACCTTACCCTTACCCTAACCCTAACCCTAAACCTAACCCTAACCCTAACCCTAACCCTAACCCCAAACCCTAACCCTAACCCTAACCTTACCCTTATTCTAACCCTAAACCTAACTCTTACCCATCCCCTATCCCCTACCCTAATCCTACCCCTTACCCTAACCATAAGCCTAAACCTTACTCTTACCCTAACCCTAAACCTAACCCTAACCCTTACCCCTACCCTAACCCTCACCCTAACCCCAAACCTAAACCTTAACCTTACCCTATACCTAACCCTAAGCCTTACCCTAAACCTAACCTGAACCCTAACCCTAAACCATACCCTTACCTTAAGCCTAACCCTAACACTAACCCTAACACATACCTTTACCCTAACTCTAACCCTAACCCTAACCGTAACCCTACACCTAATCGTAACCCTAACTCTAACCCTAACCTAACCCTTACCCTAACCCTAACCCTAACCCTAACCCTTACTGTACCCTCACCCTAACCGTAACTCTAACCTTAACCCCAAACCTAAACATAACCCTAACCCTAACCTTTACCCTTACCTAACCCTAACCCTAAACCTAACCCTAACCCTAACCCTAACCCTAAACCTAACCCCGAACCCTAACACTAACCCTAACCCTAACTCTTAGCCTTATTCTAACACTAACCCTAACCCTAACCCTAACACTTACCCTTACCCTAACCCTAAAACTAACCCTAACCTAATCCTAAACCTAACCCTAACCCTTACTCTTACCCTTAACCTAACCTAACCCTAAACCTAACCCTAACCCTTACCCTTACCCTAACCCTAACCTAACCTTAACCCTAACTCTAACCCTAAACCTAACCTTAACCCTAACCCTTATCCTTACCCTAACCCTAACCATAACCTTAACCCTAAAGCTAACCCTAACCCTAACCCTTACCCTTACCTAACCCTTAATCTAATCCTAACCCTAAACCTAATCCGAACCCTAACATTATCCCTAAACCTAACTCTTATCCTTACTCTAAGCCTAACCCTAAACCTAACCCTAACCATAACCCATAACCCTAACCATAACTCTAACCCAAACCCTAACCCTAACCCTAACCCTAACACTAATCCTAACCCTAACTCTTCCCTTTACCCTAAACCTAACCCTTACCCGTACCCTAACCATAACCCTAATCCTAAAACTAACCCTAACCCTAACCTTAACCCTAACCATTACCCTTACCCTAACCCTAACCCCAACCCTAAACCTTACTCTTACCCTAAACCTAACCATAACCATTAACCTAACCGTAACCCTAACCCTAACCATAATCCTAACACTAACACTAACACTTACCCTAAACAAAACCCTAACGCTAACCCTTACCCTAACCCTAACCCTAACACTTGTCCTAACCCTATCCCTAACCCTAACACCTAACCCTAACCCTTAACCTAACCCTAACCCTAACCCTAACACTTACCCTTACACTAACCCTAAACCTAACTCTAACGCTAAAGCTAACTCTAACCCTAACCCTAACTCTTACCCTAAACCTAACCCTTACCCTAGCCCTAACCCTAACCCTAACCCTAATCTTAACCATAACCCTAACCCTAACCCTTACCCTTACCCTAACCTTAACCCTAAACCTAACCCTAAATCTAACCCTAAACCTAACTTTAACCCTGACCCTAACCCTAGCAATTGCCCTTACCCTAACCCTAACCCTAAATCTAACACTAACCCTAACCATAACCCTAAACCTTACCCTTACCCTAACCCTAACCCTAACTCTTCCCTTTACCCTAAACCTAACCCTTACCCGTACCCTAACCATAACCCTAATCCTAACCTTACCTTATTCTAACCCTAAATCTAACTCTTACCCTTATCCTATCCCCTACCCTAACCCTAACCATAACCCTACCTCTTACCCTAACCGTAACCCTAAACCTTACCCTTACCCTAAACCTAAACCTAACCCTCAACCTAACCCTAACCCTTACCCTTAACCTTACCTTAACCCTAAGGCTAACCCTAAACCTAAACCTTACCCTTACCCTAAACCTAACCCTAACCCTAACCCTTACCCTAAACCTAACCCTAACCCTAACCCTTACCCTTACCTTAAGCCTAACCCTAACCCTAAACCTAACCATTACCCTAACGCTAACCCTAACCCTAACCCTAACCCTAACCCTAACACTAACCCTAACACATACTCTTACCTTAACTCTAACCCTAACCCTAACCGTAACCCTGAACCTAATCATAACCCTTACCCTAACCCTAACCCTAACCCTTACCTAACCCTTACCCTAACCCTAACCCTAAACCTAACCCTAACACTTACCGTTACCCTAACCCTAACCCTAACCCTTATCATTACCCACACCCTAACCCTAACCCTAACCTTAACCCCAACCCTAAACCTAACCCTAATCCTAACCCTTACCCTTACCCTAACCCTAACCCTAAACCTAACCTTAACCCTAACCCTAACCCTTACCCTAACCCTAACCCTAACGCTTACTCTTACCTTAACTCTAACCTAACCCTAACTCTAACCCTAACCCTAACCCTTACCCTAATCCTAACCCTAACCCTAAACCTAACCTTAACCCTAACCCTAACCCTTACTCTTACCTTAACTCTAACCCTAACCCTAACCGTAACCCTTACCCTTACCCTAACCCTAAACATAAACCTAAACCTAACGCTAACCCTAAACCTAACCTTAGCCCTAAACTTAACCCTATCACTAACCCTTACCCTTACCCTAACCCAAACCCTAAACCTAACACTAACCCTAACCCTAACCCTAACCCGCAACCCTAACCCTAACCCTAACCCTTACCCTTATTCTAACACTAACCCTAACCCTAACAATAACCCTCACACTTAACCTTACCCTAACCCTAACCCTAACCATAACCCTAACCCTTACCCTAACCCTAACCCTAACACTAACCCTAAACCTTACCCTTACCCTAATCCTAACCCTAACCCTAACCCTAACCCTTACCCTTACCCTAAACCTAACCCTAAACCTAACCTTAACCCTAACCCTAACCCTAACACATAACCCTAACCCTAACCCTTACCCTTACCCTAACCCTAACCCTAATCCTAACCCTAACACTTACCCTAACCCTAACCCTAACTCTAACCCTTACCCTTACCCTAAACCTAAACCTAACCTTAACCCCAACGCTTAATCTAACCCTAACTTTTACCCTAACAGTAACGCTAACCCTAACCCTAAAATTTACCCTTCCCCTAACTCTAACCCTAACACTAACCCTAACCCTTACCCTAACCCTAACCCTAATCCTAACCCTAAACCTAACCCTAAAACTAAACCTGACACTAAACTTAACCCTAACCCATACCCTAACCCTTACACTAACCCTAACACTAATCCTAACCCTAAACCTTACCCTTACCCTAACCATAACCCTAATCCTAAAACTAACCCTAACCCTAACCTTAACCCTAACTCTTACCCTTACCCTAAGCCTAACCCTAACCCTAACACTTACTGTTACCCTAACCCTAACCCTAACCCTTACCCTAACCGTAACCCTAACCCTAACCCTAATCCTAACACTGAAACTAACACTTACCCTAACCAAAACCCTAACCCTACCCCTTAACCTAACCCTAACCCTAACACTTGTTCTAACCCTATCCCTAACCCTAACCCCTAACCCTAAGCCTTAACCTAAACCTAACGCTAACCCTAACCCTAACACTTACCCTTACACTAAACCTAAACCTAACTCAAACCCTAACCCTAAGTCTAACCCTAACCCTAACCCTTACCCTAAACCTCACCCTTACCCTAAACGTAAACCTAACCCTAATCTTAACCCTAACCCTAACCCTAACCCTTACCCTTACCCTAACCTTAACCCTAAAACTAACCCTAAACCTAACCCTAACCCTAACCTTAACCCTGACCCTAACCCTAACAATTGCCCTTACCCTAACCCTAAACCTAAAGAGAACACTAACCCTAACCTAACCCTAAACCTTACCCTTACCCTAACCCTAACCCTAAACCTAACCCTAACCCTAACCCTAACCCTAACCCCAGACTCTAACCCTAACCCTAACCTTATCCTTATTCTAACCCTAAACCTAACTCTTACCCATACCCTATCCCCTACCCTAACCCTACCCCTTACCCTAACCATAACCCTAAACCTTACCGTTACCCTAATCCTAAACCTAACACTAACCCTTACCCTTACCCTAACCCTAACCCTAACCCTAAACCTAAACCTTACCCTTACCTTATACCTAACCCTAACACTTACCCTAAACCTAACCCTAACCCTAACCCTTACCCTAAACCTCACCCTTACCCTAACCCTAACCCTAACCCTAACCTTAACCCTAACCCTAACCCTAAACTTAACCCTAACCTTAACCCTAACCCTAACAACAAACCCTAACCCTAACCCTAACCTTATCCTTATTCTAACCCTAAACCTAACTCTTACCCATACCGTATGACCTACCCTAACCCTAACCCTAACCCTACCCCTTACCCTAACCATAACCCTAAACCTTACCCTTACCCTAACCCTAAATCTAACCCTAAACCTAACCCTAACCCTTACCCTTACCCTAAACCTAACCCTAACCCTAAACATAAACCTTACCCTTACCTTATACCTAACCCTATCCCTTACCCTAAACCTAACCCTAACCCTTACCATTACCTTAAGCCTAACCCTAACACTAACCCTAACACATACCTTTACCCTAACTCTAACCCTAACCCTAACCGTAACCCTACACCTAATCGTAACCCTAACTCTAACCCTAACCTAACCCTTACCCTAATCTAACCCTTACCCTAATACTTACCCTAACCCTTACCCTAAAGCTAACCCTAACCCTTACCCTTACCCTAACCCTAAACCTAATCCTAACCCTTACCGTTACCCTCACCCTAACCGTAACCCTAACCTTAACCCCAACCCTAAACCTAACCCTAACCCTAACCATTCCCGTAACCCTAACACTAACCCTAAGCCTAACCCTAACCCAAACCCTTACTGTTACCCTAACCCTAACCATAACCATTACCCTAACCGTAACCCTAACCCTAACCCTAATCCTAACACTAACACTAACACTTACCCTAACCAAAACCCTAACGCTAACCCTTACCCTAACCCTAACCCTAACACTTGTCCTAACCCTAACCCTAACCCTAACCCCTAACCCTAACCCTTAACCTAACCCTAACCCTAACCCTAACCCTAACACTTACCCTTACACTAACCCTAAACCTAACTCTAACCCTAACCCTAACTCTAACCCTAACCCTAACTCTTACCCTAAACCTAACCCTTACCCTAACCCTAACCCTAAACCTAACCCTAATCTTAACCCTAACCCTAACCCTAACCCTTACCCTTACCCTAACCTTAACCCTAAATCTAACCCTAACCCTAACTTTAACCCTGACCCTAACCCTAGCAATTGCCCTTGCACTAACCCTAACCCTAAATCTAACACAAACCCTATCCATAACCCTAAACCTTACCCTTACCCTAACCCTAACCTTAACCCTAACCTTACCCTTATTCTAACCCTAAACCTAACTCTTACCCTTACCCTATCCCCTACCCTAACCCTAACCCTAACCCTACCTCTTACCCTAACCGTAACCCTAAACCTTACCCTTACCCTAAACCTAAACCTAAACCTAACCCTAACCCTAAACCTTACCCTTAACCGTACCCTAACCCTAACCCTAACCCTAAACCTAAACCTTACCCTTACCCTAAATCTAACCCTAACCCTAACCCTTACCCTAATCCTAACCCTAACCCTTACCCTAACCCTAACACTAATCCTAACCCTAACCCTTACCCTTAACCTAACCCTAACCCTATCCCTAATCCTGAAACTAAACCTAATCCTAACCTTAATTCTAACCCTTCCGTTACCCTAACGCGACCCCTAACCCTAAACCTAACCCTAACCCTAACCGTTACCCTTACCCTAACCCTAAGCCTAACCCTTACCCTAACCCTAACCCTAACCTTAACCCTAACGCTAACCCTAACCCTAACCCTATTCCTTACCCTTACCCTAACCCTAACCCTAAATCTAACCCTAACCCTAACCCTAAACCTTACCTTAACCCTAACTCTAACCCTAACCCTTACCCTAACCCTAACCCTAACCCTTAACCTTACCCTAACAATAAACCTAACCCTAACCCTAACCCTTACCCTTACCCTAACCCTAACCCTAACTCTAAACCTAAACCTTACCCTTACCCTAAACCTAAACCTAACCCTCACCTTAAACCTAACCCTAACCCTAACCGTAACCCTTAAACATACCTTGACCCTAACCCTAACCCTAAAATTAACCCTCACCCTTACACTGACCCTAACACATACCCTTACCATAACCCTAACCCTAACCCTAACCGTAACCCTAAACCTAACCGTGTCCCTAACCCTAACCCTAACACTAATCCTTACCCTAACACTAACCATATCCCTAACACTTATCCTTACCCTCACCCTAACCCTAACCCTAAACTTTACCCTTACCCTTACCCTCACCCTAACCCTAACCATAACCTTAACCCCAACCCTAAACCTAACCCTAACCCTTACCCTTACCATAACCCTAACCCTAAACCTAACCAAAAACCTAACCCTAACCCTTACCCTAACACTAACCCTAATCCTAACTCTAACCCTTACCCTTACCCTAATCCTAATCCTAACCCTAACCGTAAACCTAACCCTAAACGTTACCCTCACCCTAACCCTAACCCTAACCTTAACCCAACCCTAAACCTAACCCTAACCCTAAACCTAACCCTAAACCTCACCCTAACTCTACCCCTAACCCTTACCCTAACCCTAACCACAAACCTAACTCTAAACCTAACTCTTACCCTTACCCTAACCCTAAACCTAACAATAAAACTAACCCTAACCCCTAACCCTAACCGTAACCCTAACCCTAACCGTAACCCTTACCCTTACCCTAACCCTAACCCTAACCTTACTGCTAACCCTAAACCTAAACCTTACCCTGAACCAAACCCTAACCCCAATACTTACTCTAACCCTAACCCTTACCCTTTCCCTAAACGTAACCCTAACAGTAACCCATACCCTAACC
>JANJXV010000048.1:1742500-1747500 GCA_024803745.1 Megascapheus bottae
ACTAACCCTAACCCCAAACCTTATCCTAACCCCAACCCTAACCCTAATGCTTAACCTAACACTAACCCTAACCCTAACCCTTAAAAATTACCCTAACCCTAACACTAACCCTAACCCTTACCCTTACACTAACCATAACCCTAACCCTAACCCTAAACTTTACCCTAACCCTAACCCTCACCCTAACCCCTAACCCTAACCCTTAACCTAAATGTAACCCTAACCCTAACCCTAACCCTTACCCTTACCCTAACCCTAAACCTAACTCTAACCCTAACCCTAATCCTAACCCTAACCCTTACCCTAACCCTAACCCTAACCCTAACCCTAACCTTAGCCCTAACCCTAACCCTAACTCTTACCCTTACCATAACCCTAACCCTAAACCTAAACCTAACCCTAACCCTAACCTTAACCTTAACCCTAACCCTAACCCTAACAATTGCCCTTACCCTAATCCCAACCCTAAACCTAACACTAACCTTAACCCTAACCCTAATCCTTACCCTTACCCAAACCCTAACCCTAACCCAACCCTAACCCTAACAATTGCCCTTACCTAACCCTAACCCTTAAACTTACGCTAACCCTAAACCTAACCCTAACCCTAACCCTAACCCTAACCCTTACCCTTACCCTAACCCTAACCGTAATCCTAAACCTAAACCTTACCCTTACACTAAACTTAACCCTAACCTTGCCCTTAACATAAACCTAACCCTATCCCTTACCCTTACCTTAACCCTAACCCTAACCCTAACCCTTACTCTTACCCTAACGCTACCCCTAACCCTAACCCTAACACTAACACTAACCCTAACACATACCCTTACCCTAACCCTAACCCTAACTGTAACCCTATACGTATCCATAACACTAACCCTATCCCTAACCCTAACCCATACACTAACCCTAACCATAACCCTAACCCTTACCCTTAACCTCACCCTAACCCTAACCCTAACCTCAACCCCAACCCTAAACCTAACCCTAACCCTAACCCTTACCCTTACCCTAATCCTAACCCTAAACCTCACCCTAAACCTTACCCTAACCCTTAATCTAAACCTAACCCTAATCCTAACTCTAACCCTAACCCTACACTTAACCTAACCCTAACACTAACCCTAAACCTAAATCTTACCCATACCAAAACCCTAACCCTAAACCTTACTCTAAACCTAACCATAAACCTAACCCTAACCCTTACCCTTACCTTAACCCTAACCCTAAACCTAACCCTTACCCTTACCCTAACCTTAACCCTAAACCTCACCCAAAACCTTACCCTAACCCTTACCCTAAACCTAACCCTAATCCTAACTCTAACCCTAACCCTACCATTAACCTAACCCTAACACTAACCCTAACCATAAATCTTAACCATACCCTAACCCTAACCCTAAACCTTACTCTAAACCTAACCCTAACCCTAACCCTAACCCTTACCCTAACCCTAACCCTAACCCTAACCCTTACCCTAACAATAAAACTAACCCTAACCCTAACTATTACCCTTACCCTAACCCTAACCCTAACCATAACCCTAAACCTTACCCTTACCCTAAACCTAAACCTAACCCTTACCTTAAACCTAACCCTAACCCTAACAGTAACCCTTAAACTTACCTTGACCCTAACCCTAACCGTAAACTTAACCATCACCCTAACACTGACCCTAACACATACCCTTACCATAACCCTAACCCTAACCCTAACCGTAACCCTAAACCTAACCGTGTCCCTAACCCTAACCCTAACACTAATCCTTACTCTAACCCTAACCCTAACCCTAACACTTACCCTTACCCTCACCCTAACCCTATCCCTAAACAGAACCCTTACCCTTACCCTCACCCTAACCCTAACCCTAAACTTAACCCCAACCCTAAACCTAACCCTAACCCTAACCCTTACCCTTACCATAACCCTAACCCTAAACCTAACCAAAAACCTAACCCTAACCCTTACCCTAACCCTAACCCTAATCTTAACTCTAACCCTTACCCTTACCCTAATCCTAACCCTAACCCTAAACCTAACCCTAAACCTTACGCTAACCCTTACCCTCACCCTAACCCTAACCCTATCCTTAACCCCAACCCTAAACCTAACCCTAACCCTAAACCTAACCCTAAACCTCACCCTAACTCTACCCCTAACCCTTACCCTAACCCTAACCCCAACCCTAACCCTAAACCTAAACCTAACTCTTATCCTTGCCCTAACCCTAAACCTAACCTTAAAACTAACCCTAACCCCTAACCTTAACCGTAATCCTAACCCTAACCGTAACCCTTAACCTTACCCTAACCCTAACCTTAATGCTAACCCTAAACCTAAACCTTACCCTGAACCAAACCCTAACCCCAATACTTACTCTAAACCTAACCCTTACCCTTTCCCTAACTCTAACCCTAACACTAACCCTTACCCTAAACTTAACCCTAACTGTAAACCTAACCCTTACCCTTACCCTCACCCTAACCCTAAACCTAACCCTAACCCTAACCCTAACCCTTACCCTTACTTTAACCCTAACCCCAAACATAAACCAAACCCTAACCTTAACCCTAACACCTAACCCTAACCCTAACCCTATCCTTTACCCTAAGCCTAACCCTAAACCTAAATCTAGCCCTAAACCTAACCCTAACACTTACCCTAACCCTAACCCTAACCCTAACCCTTACCCTAAACCTAACCCTAATCTTAAACCCAACCCTAAACCTAACCATAACCCTAACCCTAACCCTTACCCTAACCCTAACCCTAAACCTAACCTTAACCCTTACCCTAAACCAAACCCTAACCCTTACCTTACTCTAACCCTAACCCTAATCTTAAACCCAACCCTAAAACTAACACTAACCCTAACACTTACCCTTACCTTAACCCTAACCCTAACCCCAAACCTTATCCTAACACCAACCCTAACCCTAACGCTTAACCTAACACTAACCCTAACCCTAACCCCTAAAACTTACCCTAACCTGACCCTATCACTAACCCAAACCCTTACCCTTACCCTAACCCTAACCCTAACCCTAACCTTTACCGTAACCCTAACCTTCACCCTAACCCCTAACCCTAACCCTTAACCTAAACGTAACCCTAACCTAACCCTAACCCTTACCCTTACCTAACCCTAAACCTAATTCTAACCCTAAACCTAATCCTAACCCTAACCCCTACCATAACCCTAACCCTAACCCTAACCCTAACCTTAACCCTAACCCTAACCCTAACCCTAACCCTTACCCTTAACCTTACCCTAACCCTAACCCTAACCCTAAACAGAAACCTTACCCTTACCCTAAATCTAACCCTAACCCTAACCCTAACCTTAACCCCAACCCTAAACCTAACCCTAACCCTAACTCTTACCCTTACCCTAACCCTAACCCTAAAACTAACCTTAACCCTAACCCTAACCCTTACCCTAACCCTAACCCTAATCTTAACCCTAAGCCTTACCCTTACCCTAATCCTAACCCTAACCCTAAACCTAACCTTAACCCTAACCCTAACCCTTACTCTTACCTTAACTCTAACCTAACCCTAACTCTAACCCTAACCCTAACCCTTACCCTAATCCTAATCCTAACCCTAAACCTAACCTTAACCCTAACCCTAACCCTTACTCTTACCTTAACTCTAACCCTAACCCTAACCGTAACCCTTACCCTTACCCTAACCCTAAACATAAACCTAAACCTAACCCTAACCCTAACCCTAACCTTAGCCCTAAACCTAACCCTATAACTAACCCTTACCCTTACCCTAACCCAAACCCTAAACCTAACACTTACCCTAACACTAACCCTTACCCGCAACCCTAACCCTAACCCTAACCCTTACCCTTATTCTAACACTAACCCTAACCCTAACACTAACCCTCACACTTAACCTTACCCTAACCCTAACCCTAACCATAACCCTAACCCTTACCCTTACCCTAATCCTAACCCTAACCATAACCCTAACCCTTACCCTTACCCTAAACCTAACCCTAAACCTAACCTTAACCCTAACCCTAACCCTAACACATAACCCTAACCCTAACCCTTACCCCTACCCTAATCCTAACCCTAACCCTAACCCTAACCCTTACCCTTACCCTAATCCTAACCCTAACACTTACCCTAACCCTAACCCTAACTCTAACCCTTACCCTTACCCTAAACCTAAACCTAACCTTAACCCCAACGCTAAATCTAACCCTAACTTTTACCCTAACAGTAACGCTAACCCTAACCCTAAACCTTACCCTTACCCTAACTCTAACCCATCCCTAACCCTAACCCTTACCCTAACCCTAACCCTAATCCTAACCCTAAACCTAACCCTAAAACTAACCCTAACCCTAAACTTAACCCTAACCCTAACCCTAATCCTTACACTAACCCTAACACTAATCCTAACCCTAAACCTTACCCTTACCCTAACCATAACCCTAATCCTAAAACTAACCCTAACCCTAACCTTAACCCTAATTCTTACCCTTACCCTAAGCCTAACCCTAACCCTAACACTTGTTCTAACCCTATCCCTAACCCTAACCCCTAACCCTAAGCCTTAACCTAAACCAAACCCTAACCCTAACCCTAACACTTACCCTTACACTAACCCTAAACCTAACTCTAACCCTAACCCTAACTCTAACCCTAACCCTAACCCTTACCCTAAACCTCACCCTTACCCTAACCCTAAACCTAAACCTAATCTTAACCCTAATCCTAACCCTAACCCTTACCCTTACCCTAACCTTAACCCTAAAACTAACCCTAAACCTAACCCTAACCCTAACCCTAACCTTAACCCTGACCCTAACCCTAACAATTGCCCTTACCCTAACCCTAAACCTAAAGAGAACACTAAACCTAACCTAACACTAAACCTTACCCTTACCCTAACCCTAACCCTAAACCTAACCCTAACCCTAAACCTAACCCCAAACCCTAACCCTAACCCTAACCTTATCCTTATTGTAACCCTAA
>JANJXV010000048.1:1752500-1790000 GCA_024803745.1 Megascapheus bottae
AACCCTAGCAATTGCCCTTACCCTAACCCTAACCCTAAATCTAACACAAACCCTATCCATAACCCTAAACCTTACCCTTACCCTAACCCTAACCCTAACCTTACCCTTATTCTAACCCTAAACCTAACTCTTACCCTTACCCATCCCCTACTCTAACCCTAACCCTAACCCTACCTCTTACCCTAACCGTAACCCTAAACCTTACCCTTACCCTAAACCTAAACCTAACCCTAACCCTAACTCTAACCCTTACCCTTAACCTTACCCTAACCCTAACCCTAACCCTAAACAGAAACCTTACCCTTACCCTAAATCTAACCCTAACCCTAACCCTTACCCTAAACCTAACACTAACCCTAAACCTAACCCTTACCCTTAACTTAAGTCTAACCCTAACCCTAACCATTATCCTTACCCTAACGCTAACCCTAACCCTACCCCTAACACAAACCCTAACACATACTCTTACCTTAACTCTAACCCTAACCCTAACCGTAACCCTAAACCTAATCGTAACCCTAACCCTAACCCTAACCTAACCCTTACCCTAACCCTAACCCTTACCCTAATCCTTACCCTAACCCTTACCCTAAAGCTAACCCTAACCCTTACCCTTACCCTAACCCTAACCCTAACCCTAACCCTTATCGTTACCCTCACCCTAACCGTAACCCTAACCTTAACCCCAACCCTAAACCTAACCCTAACCCTAACCATTCCCGTAACCCTAACCCTAAACCTAAGCCTTACCCTAACCCTAACCCTAAACCTAAACCTAACCCCGAACCCTAACACTAACCTTAACCCTAACCATTAGCCTTATCCTAACACTAACCCTAACCCTAACCCTAACACTTACCCTTACCCTGACCCTAAAACTAACCCTAACCTAATCCTAAACCTAACCCTAACCCTTACACTTACCCTTACCCTAACCTAACCCTAAACCTAACCCTAACCTTTACCCTTACCCTAACCCTAACCTAACCTTAACCCTAACTCTAACCCTAAACCTAACCTTAACCCTAACCCTTATTTTTACCGTAACCCTAACCATAACCTTAACCCTAAAGCTAACCCTAACCCTAACCCTAACCCTTACCCTTACCTAACCGTAACCTTAACCATAACACTAAACCTAACCCTAACCCTTAATCTAATCCTAACCCTAAACCTAATCCGAAGCCTAACCCTATCCCTAACCCTAACTCTTATTCTTACTCTAAGCCTAACCCTAAACCTAACCCTAACCATAACCCATAACCCTAACCATAACCCTAACCCTAACCCTAACCCTAATCCTAACCCTAACTCTTCCCCTTACCCTAAACCTAAGGCTTACCCGTACCCTAACCATAACCCTAATCCTAAAACTAACCCTAACCCTAACCTTAACCCTAACCTTTACCCTTACCCTAACCCTAACCCTAACCCTAACCCTTACTGTTACCCTAACCCTAACCATAACCCTTACCCTAACCGTAACCCTAACCCTAACCCTAATCCTAACACTAACACTAACACTAACCCTAACCAAAACCCTAACGCTAACCCTTACCCTAACCCTAACCCTAACACTTGTCCTAACCCTAACCCTAACCCTAACCCCTAACCCTAACCCTTAACCTAACCCTAACCCTAACCCTAACCCTAACACGTACCCTTACACTAACCCTAAACCTAACTCTAACCCTAACCCTAACTCTAACCCTAACCCTAACTCTTACCCTAAACCTAACCCTTACCCTAACCCTAACCCTAAACCTAAACCTAATCTTAACCCTAACCCTAACCCTAACCCTTACACTTACTCTAACCTTAACCCTAAACCTAACCCTAAATCTAACCCTAACCCTAACTTTAACCCTGACCCTAACCCTAGCAATTGCCCTTACCCTAACCCTAACCCTAAATCTAACACAAACCCTATCCATAACCCTAAACCTTACCCTTACCCTAACCCTAACCCTAACCCTAATCTTACCCTTATTCTAACCCTAAACCTAACTCTTACCCTAAACCTAACCCTTACCCTAACCCTAACCCTAAACCTAAACCTAATCTTAACCCTAACCCTAACCCTAACCCTTACACTTACCCTAACCTTAACCCTAAACCTAACCCTAAATCTAACCCTAACCCTAACTTTAACCCTGACCCTAACCCTAGCAATTGCCCTTACCCTAACCCTAACCCTAAATCTAACACAAACCCTATCCATAACCCTAAACCTTACCCTTACCCTAACCCTAACCCTAACCCTAATCTTACCCTTATTCTAACCCTAAACCTAACTCTTACCCTTACCCTATCCCCTACCCTAACCCTAACCCTAACCCTACCTCTTACCCTAACCGTAACCCTAAAACTTACCCTTACCCTAAACCTAAACCTCACCCTAACCCTAACCCTAACCCTAACCCTTACCCTTAACCTTACCCTAACCCTAACCCTAACCCTAAACCTAAACCTTAACCTTACCCTAAATCTAACCCTAAACCTAACCCTTACCCTAAACCTAACCCTAACCCTAAACCTAACCCTTACCCTTACCTTAAGCCTAACGCTAACCCTAACCATTACCCTTACCCTAACGCTAACCCTAACCCTAACCCTAACACAAACTCTAACACATACTCTTACCTTAACTCTAACCCTAACCCTAACCGTAAACCTAAACCTAATCGTAACCCTAACCCTAACCATAACCAAATCCTTACCCTAATCCTAACCCTAACACTAACCCTTACCCTAAGGCTTACCCTAAACCTAACCCTAAACCTAACCCTAACCCTTACCCTTACCCTAACCCTAACCCTAACCCTAACCCTTACCGTTACCCTCACCCTAACCCTAAACATAATCTTAACCCCAACCCTAAACCTAACCCTAACCCTCACCCTTACCCTAACCCTAAACCTAACTCTAACCCTAACCCTAACCCTAACCCTAACCCTTACACTAACCCTAACCCTAACCCTAACCCTAACCTTAACCCTAACCCTAATCCTAACTCTTACCCTTACCATAAACCTAAGCCTAAACCTAAACCTAACCCTAACCCTAACCCTAACCTTAACCCTAACCCTAACCCTAACAATTGCCCTTACCCTAACCCTAACCCTAAACCTAACACTAACCTTAACCCTAAACCTAACCCTTACCCTTACCCTAACCCTAACACTAACCCTAACCCTAACAATTGCCCTTACCTAACCCTAACCCTTACCCTTACCCTAAACCTAAACCTAACCGTAATCCTAACCCTAACCCTAACCCTTACCCTTACCCTAACCCTAACCCTAACCGTAATCCTAAACCTGAACCTTACCCTTACACTAAACCTAACCCTAACCTTGCCCTAAACCTAAACCTAACCCTAACCCTTACCCTTACCTTAACCCTAACCCTAACCCTAACCCTAACCCTAACCCTAACAGTAACCCTAACACATACACTTACCCTAACCCTAACCGTAACCGTAACCCTAAACCTAACCAAAACACTAACGCTATCCCTAACCCTAACCCTTACCCTTAACCTCACCCTAACCATAACCCTAACCTCAACCCTAACCCTAAACCTAACCCTAACCCTAACCCTTACCCTTACCCTAACCCTAACCCTAAACCTCACTCTAACCCTTACCTAACCCTTACCCTAAACCTAAACCTAATCCTAACTCTAACCCTAACCCTGACCCTATCCTTAACCTAACCCTAACACTAACCCTAACCCTAAATCTTACCCATACCCTAACCCTAACCCTAAACCTTACGCTAAACCTAACCCTAACCCTTACTCTTAACTTAATCCTAACCCTAACCCTAACCCTTACCCTTACCCTATCGCTAAACCTAACCCTAACCCAAACCCTTACCCTTACCCTAACGAAAACCCTAACCTTAACCCCAACCCTAAACCTAACCCTAACCCTAACCCTAAACATAACTCTAACGCTAACACTAACCCTAAAACTTACCATTACCCTAACCCTAACCCTTACCCTAACCCTAAACCTAACCCTAAACCTAACCCTAAACCCTAACACTAAACCTTAACCTAGCCCTAACGCTAACCCTACCCTTACCCTAAGCCTAATTCTAACCCTAACCCGAACCCTAACACTAACCCTTACCCTAACCCTAACCCTAACCCTTACCCTAACCCTAACCCTAACCCTAACCTTAACCATAAAGCTAACCCTAACCCTAACCCTATTCCTTACCCTTACCCTAACCCTAACCCTAAACTTAACCCTAACCCTAACCGTAAACCTAACCTTAACCCTAACCCTAACCCTAACCCTATCCCTAACCCTTACCCTTACACTAACCCTAACCCTAACCCTAACACTTACCCTTACCCTCATCCTAACCCTAACCCTAACCCTTACCCTAACCCTAACCCTAATCCTAACCCTAACTCTTACCCTTACCCTAACCCTAACCCTTACCTAAAACTAACCCTAATACTAAACTTAACCCTAATCCTAACCCTAACCCTTACCCTAACCCTAACACTAATCCTAACCCTAACCCTTACCCTTAACCTAACCCTAACCCTATCCCTAATCCTGAAACTAAACCTAATCCTAACCTTAATTCTAACCCTTACCGTTACCCTAACGCGACCCCTAACCCTAAACCTAACCCTAACCCTAACCCTTACCCTTACCCTAACCCTAAGCCTAACCCTTACCCTAACCCTAACCCTAACCTTAACCCTAACGCTAACCCTAACCCTAACGCTATTCCTTACCCTTACCCTAACCCTAACCCTAAATCTAACCCTAACCCTAACCCTAAACCTTACCTTAACCCTAACTCTAACCCTAACCCTTACCCTAAAGCTAACCCTAACCCTTAACCTTACCCTAACAATAAACCTAACCCTAACCCTTACCCTTACCCTAACCCTAACGCTAACTCTAAACCTAAACCTTACCCTTACCCTAAACCTAAACCTAACCCTTACCTTAAACCTAACCCTAAGCCTAACCGTAACCCTTAAACATACCTTGATCCTAACCCTAACCCTAAACTTAACCCTCACCCTAACACTGACCCTAACACATACCCTTACCATGACCCTAACCCTAACCCTAACCGTAACCCTAAACCTAACCGTGTCCCTAACCCTAACCCTAACACTAATCCTTACCCTAACCCTAACCATATCCCTAACCCTTATCCTTACCCTCACCCTAACCCTAACCCTAAACTTTACCCTTACCCTTACCCTCACCCTAACCCTAACCCTAACCTTAACCCCAACCCTAAACCTAACCCTAACCCTAACACTAACCCTAAACCTAACCAAAAACCTAACCCTAACCCTTACCCTAACACTAACCCTAATCCTAACGCTAACCCTTACCCTTACCCTAATCCTAACCCTAACCCTAAACCTAACCCTAAACCTAACCCTAACCGTTACCCTCACCCTAACCCTAACCCTAACCTTAACCCAACCCTAAACCTAACCCTAACCCTAAACCTAACCCTAAACCTCACCCTTACTCTACCCCTAACCCTTACCCTAACCCTAACCACAACCCTAACTCTAAACCTAACACTTACCCTTACCCTAACCCTAAACCTAACAATAAAACTAACCCTAACCCCTAACCCTAACCGTAACCCTAACCCTAACCGTAACCCTTACCCTTACTCTAACCCTAACCCTAACCTTACTGCTAACCCTAAACCTAAACCTTACCCTGAACCAAACCCTAACCCCAATACTTACTCTAACCCTAACCCTTACCCTTTCCCTAAATGTAACCCTAACACTAACCCATACCCTAACCTTAACCCTAACTGTAAACCTAACCCTTACCCTTACCCTCACCCTAACCCTAAACCTAATCTTAACCCTAACCCTAACCCTTACCCGTACTGTAACCCTAACCCTAAACCTAAACCTAACCGTAATCTTAACCCTTACCCTTACCCTCAACCTAACCCTAAAAATAAGCCTAAACCTAACCCTAACCCTTACCCTTACTGTAACCCTAACCCTAAACCTAAACCTAACCCTAATATTAGCCCTAACACCTAACCCTAACCCTAACCCTAACTCTATCCCTTACCCTAACCCTAACCCTAAACCTAACTCTAGCCCTAACACTAACCCTAACACTTACCCTTACCTTAACACTAACCCTAACCCAAACCTTATCCTTACCCCAACCCTAACCCTAACGCTTAACCTAACACTAACCCTAACCCTAACCCCTAAAACTTACACTAACCCTAACCCTAACACTAACCCTAACCCTTACCCTTACCCTAACCCTAACCCTAACCATAACCTTTACCCTAACCCTAACCCTAACACCTAACCCTAATCCTTAACCTAAACGTAACCCTAAAACTAACCCTAACACTTACCCTTACCCTAACCCTAAACCTAACTCTAAACCTAACCCTAATCCTAACCCTAACCCTTACCCTAACCCTAACCCTAACCCTAACCCTAACCTTAACCCTAACCCTAACCCTAACTCTTACGCTTACCATAACCCTAACCCTAAACCTAACCCTAAACCTAACCCTAACCTTTACCATCACCCTAACCCTAACCCTAACCCTAACCCTTACCCTAACCCTAACCGTAACCCTAAACCTAAACCTAACCCTAACCCTAACCCTAACCTTAACCCTAACCCTAACCTAACAATTGCCCTTACCCTAACCCCAACCCGAAACCTAACACTAACCTTTACCCTAACCCTAACCCTTACCCTTACCCTAACCCTAACCCTAACCCAACCCTAACCCTAACAATTGCCCTTACCTAACCCTAACCCTTACCCTAACCCTAAACCTAACCCTAACCCTAAACCTAACCCTAACCCTAACCCTTACCCTTACCTTACCCTAACCCTAACCCTAACCCTAACCGTAATCCCAAACCTAAACCTTACCCTTACACTAAACTTAACCCTCACCTTTCCCTTAACATAAACCTAACCCTAACCCTTACCCTTACCCTAACGCTAACAATAACCCTAACACTAACACTAACACTAACCCTAACACATACCCTTACCCTAACCCTAACCCTAACTGTAACCCTAAACCTATCCATAACCCTAAGCCTATCCCTATCCCTAACCTTTACCCTAACCCTAACCCTAACCCTAACCCTAACACTTACCCTTACCCTAACCCTAACCCTTACCCGAACCCTAAGCCTAACCCTAACCCTAACCCTAACCTTAACCCTAACGCTAACCCTAACCCTAAACCTATTCCTTACCCTTACCCTAACCCTAACCCTAAACCTAACCCTAACCCTAACCCTAAACCTAACCTTAACCCTAACCCTAACCCTAACCCTTACCCTGACCCTAACCCTAACCCTTACCCTTACCATAACAATAAACTTAACTCTAACCCTAACCATTACCCTTACCCTAACCCTAAACCTAACACTAACCCTAACCCTAAACCTTACCCTTACCCTAAACCTAACCCTAACCCTTACCTTAAACCTAACCCTAACCCTAACCCTAACCCTTAAACTTACCTTGACCCTAACCCTAACCCTAAACTTAACCCTCACCCTAACATTGACCCTAACACATACACTTACCATAACCCTAACCCTAACCTTTACCGTAACCCTAAACCTAACCGTGTCCCTAACCCTAACCGTAACACTAATCCTTACTCTAACCCTAACCCTAACCCTAACCCTTACCCTTACCCTCACCCTAACCCTAACCCTAACCTTAACCCCAACCCTAAACCTAACCCTAAACCTAACCCTTACCCTTACCATAACCCTAACCCTAAACCTAACCAAAAACCTTACCCTAACCCTTACCCTAACCCTAACCCTAATCCTAACTCTAACCCTTACCCTTACCCTAATCCTAAGCCTTACCCTAAACCTAACCCTAAACCTAATCCTAACCTTTACCCTCACTCTAACCCTAACCCTATCCTTAACCCCAACCCTAAACCTAACCCTAACCCTAAACCTAACCCTAAACCTCACCCTAACTCTACCCCTAACCCTTACCCTAACCCTAACCCTCACCCTAACCCCTAACCCTAACCCTTATCCTAAATGTAACCCTAACCCTAACCCTAACCCTTACCCTTACCCTAACCCTAAACCTAACTCTAACCCTAACCCTAATCCTAACCCTAACCCTTACCCTAACCCTAACCCTAACCCTAAGCCTACCCTTAGCCCTAACCCTAACCCTAACTCTTACCCTTACCATAACCCTAACCCTAAACCTAAACCTAACCCTAACCCTAACCCTAACCCTAACCCTAACAATTGCCCTTACCCTAATCCCAACCCTAAACCTAACACTAACCTTAACCCTAACCCTAACCCTTACCCTAACCCTAACCCTAACCCAACCCTAACCCTAACAATTGCCCTTACCTAACCCTAACCCTTACACTTACCCTAACCCTAAACCTAACCCTAAACCTAACCCTAACCCTAACCCTTACCCTTACCCTAACCCTAACCCTAACCGTAATCCTAAACCTAAAACTTACCCTTACACTAAACGTAATCCTAACCTTGCCCTTAACATAAACCTAACCCGAACCCTTACCCTTACCTTAACCCTAACCCTAAACCTAACCCTTACTCTTACCCTAACGCTAACCCTAACCCTAACACTAACACTAACACTAACCCTAACACATACCCTTACCCTAACCCTAACCCTAACTGTAACCCTAAACCTATCCATAACCCTAACCCTATCCCTAACCCTAACCCATACCCTAACCCTAACCCTAACCCTAAACCTTACCCTTAACCTCACTCTAACCCTAACCCTAACCTCAACCCCAACCCTAAACCTAACCCTAACCCTAACCATTACCCTTACCGTAATCCTAACCCTAAACCTCACCCTAACCCTTACCCTAACCCTTACCCTAAACCTAACCCTAATCCTAACTCTAACCCTAACCCTACCCTTAACCTAACCCTAACACTAACCCTAAACCTAAATCTTACCCATACCAAAACCCTAACCCTAAACCTTACTCTAAACCTAACCCTAACCCTTACCCTTACCTTAACCCTAACCCTAACCCTAACCCCTACCCTTACCCTAACCCTAACCCTAAACCTCACCCTAACCCTTACCTTAACCCTTACCCTAAACCTAACACTAATCCTAACTCTAACCCTAACCCTACCCTTAACCTAACCCTAACACTAACCCAAACCCTAAATCTTACCCATACCCTAACCCTAACCCTAAACCTTACTCTAAACCTAAGCCTAACCCTAAACCTAACCCTTACCCTAACGGTAACCCTAACCTTAACCCCAACCCTAAACCTAACCCAAACCCTAACCCTAAACCTTACCCTTACCCTATCGCTAATCCTAACACTAACCCAAAACCTTACCCTTACCCTAACGGTAACCCTAACCTTAACCCCAACCCTAAACCTAACCCTAACCCTAACACTAAACCTTACCCTTACCCTAACCCTAACCATAACTCTAACGCTAACCCTAACCCTCACACTTACCCTTACCCTAACCCTAACCCTAACCCTTACCCTAAACCTAACACTAACCCTAACCCTTGCCCTAACAATAAACCTAACCCTAACCCTAACTATTACCCTTACCCTAACCCTAACACTAACCCTAACCCTAAACCTTACCCTTACCCTAAACCTAAACCTAACCCTTACCTTAAACCTAACCCTAACCCTAACAGTAACCCTTAAACTTACCTTGACCCTAACCCTAACCCTAAACTTAACCCTCACCCTAACACTGACCCTAACACATACCCTTACCATAACCCTAACCCTAACCCTAACCGTAACCCTAAACCTAACCGTGTCCCTAACCCTAACCCTAACACTAATCCTTACTCTAACCCTAACCCTAACCCTAACACTTACCCTTACCCTCAACCTAACCCTATCCCTAAACCTAACCCTTACCCTTACCCTCACCCTAACCCTAACCCTAACCTTAACCCCAACCCTAATCCTAACCCTAACCCTAACCCTAAACCTTACCCTTACCCTAACCCTAACCATAACTCTAACGCTAACCCTAACCGTCACACTTACCCTTACCCTAACCCTAACCCTAACCCTTACCCTAACCCTAACCCTAACCCTAACTCTAACCCTTACCCTTACCCTAACCCTAACCCTAACCGTAATCCTAAACCTAAAACTTACCCTTACACTAAACTTAACCCTAACCTTGCCCTTAACATAAACCTAACCCTAACCCTTACCCTTAACTTAACCCTAACCCTAAACCTAACCCTTACTCTTACCCTAACGCTAACCCTAACCCTAACACTAACACTAACACTAACCCTAACACATACCCTTACCCTAACCCTAACCCTAACTGTAACCCTAAACCTATCCATAACCCTCACCCTATCCCTAAACCTAACCCATACCCTAACCCTAACCCTAACCCTAACCCTTACCCTTAACCTCACCCTAACCCTAACCCTAACCCTAACCTCAACCCCAACCCTAAACCTAACCCTAACCCTAACCCTTACCCTTACCCTAATCCTAACCCTAAACCTCACCCTAACCCTTACCCTAACCCTTACCCTAAACCTAACCCTAATCCTAACTCTAACCCTAACCCTACCCTTAACCTAACCCTAACACTAACCCTAAACCTAAATCTTACCCATACCAAAACCCTAACGCTAAACCTTACTCTAAACCTAACCCTAAACCTAACCCTAACCCTTACCCTTACCTTAACCCTAACCCTAACCCTAACCCCTACCCTTACCCTAACCCTAACCCTAAACCTCACCCTAACCCTTACCTTAACCCTTACCCTAAACCTAACCCTAATCCTAACTCTAACCCTAACCCTACCCTTAACCTAACCCTAACACTAACCCTAACCCTAAATCTTACCCATACCCTAACCCTAACCCTAAACCTTACTCTAAAACTAACCCTAACCCTAACCCTAACCCTTACTCTTACCTTAACCTTAACCCTAACCCTAACCCTTACCCTTACCTTATCGCTAATCCTAACCCTAACCCAAACCCTTACCCTTACCCTAACGGTAACCCTAACCTTAACCCCAACCCTAAACCTAACCCTAACCCTAACCCTAAACCTTACCCTTCCCCTAACCCTAACCATAACTCTAACGCTAACATTAACCCTAACACTTACCCTTACCCTAAACCTAACCCTTACCCTAACCCTAAACCTAACACTAACCCTAACCCTAAACCCTAACACTAACCCTTAACCTGGCCCTAACCCTAACCCTACCCTTACCCTAAGCCTAATTCTAACCCTAACCCGAACCCTAACCCTAACCCTAACCCTAACCCTAATCCTAACCCTAACTCTTACCCTTACCCTAACCCTAAACCTTACCTAAAACTAACCCTAACCCTAACCTTAACCCTAATCCTAACGCTAACCCTTACCCTAACTCTAACACTAATCCTAACCCAAACCCTTACCCTTAACCCTAACCCTAATCCTGAAACTAACCCTAACCCTAACCTTACTCCTAACCCTTACCGTTACCCTAACCCGAACCCTAACCCTAAACCTAACCCTAACCCAAACCCTTACCCTTACCCTAACCGTAACCCTAACCTTAACCCCAACCATAAACCTAACCCTAAACCTAACGCTAAACCTTACCCTTACCCTAACCATAACCATAACTCTATCGCTAACCCTAACCCTAACACTTACCCTTAGCCTAACCCTAACCCTTACCCTAACACTAAGCCTAACCCTTACCCTAACCCTAACCCTAACCTTAACCCTAACGCTAACCCTAACGCTAACCCTATTCCTTACCCTTACCCTAACCCTAACCCTAAACATAACCCTAACCCTAACCCTAAACCTAACCTTAACCCTAACCCTAAACCTAACCCTTACACTAACCCTAACCCTAACCCTTACCCTTACCCTAACAATAAACCTAACCCTAACCCTAACCCTTACCCTTACCCTAACCCTAACCCTAACCCTAACTCTAAACCTAAACCTTACCCTTACCCTAAACCTAAACGTAACCCTTACCTTAAACCTAACCCTAACCCTAACCGTAACCCTTAAACTTACCTTGACCCTAACCCTAACCCTAAACTTAACCCTCACCCTAACACTGACCCTAACACATACCCTTACCATAACCCTAACCCTAACCCTAACTGAAACCCTAAACCTAACCGTGTCCCTAACCCTAACCCTAACACTACTCCTTACTCTAACCCTAACCCTATCCCTAACCCTTACCCTTACCCTCACCCTAACCCTAACCCTAACCCTCACCCTAACCTTTACCCTAACCCTAACCTTAACCCTAACCCCTACCCCTAACCCTTAACCTAAACGTAACCCTAACCCTAACCCTTATCCTTACCCTAACCCTAAACCTAACTCTAACCCTAACCCTAATCCTAACCCTAGCCCTTATCCTAACCCTAACCCTAACCCTAACCCTAACCCTAACCTTAACCCTAACCATAACCCTAACTCTTACCCTAACCATAACCCTAACCCTAACCCTAACCCTAGCCCTAACCTTTACCCTAACCCTAACCCAAACCCTAACCCCTAACCCAAACCCTTAACCTAAACGTAACCCTAACCCTAACCCTAACCCTTACCCTTACCCTAACCCTAAACCTAACTCTAACCCTAACCCTAATCCTAACCCTAACCCTTACCCTAACCTAACCCTAACCCAAACCTAACCTTAACCCTAACCCTAACCCTAACTCTTACCCTTACCATAACCCTAACCCTAAACCTAAACCTAACCCTATCCCTTACCCTAACCCTAACCCTAATCCTAACTCTAACCCTTACCCTTACCCTAATCCTAACGCTAACACTAAACCTAACACTAAACCTAACCCTAACCCTTACCCTCACCCTAACCCTACCCCTAACCTTAACCCCAACCCTAAACCTAACCCTAACCCTAAACCTAACCTAAACCTCACCCTAACTCTACCCCTAACCCTTACCCTAACCCTAACCCCAACCCTAACTCTAAACCTAACTCTTATCCTTACCCTAACCCTAAACCTAACCCTAACCCTAACCCTAAACCTTACCCTTACCCTAACCCTAACCCTAACCTTAACCCTAACCCTAAACCAAACCCTAACCCTTACCCTTACCCTAACCCTAACCCTAAACCTCACCCTAACCCTTACCCTAACCCTTACCCTAAACCTAAGCCTAATCCTAACTCTAACCCTAACCCAACCCTTAACCTAACCCTAACACTAACGCTAACCCTAAATCTTACCCATACCCTAACCTTAACCCTAAACCTTACTCTAAACCTAAACCTAACCCTAACCGTAACCCTTACTCTTACCTTAACCCTAACCCTAACCCTAACCCTTACCCTTACCTTATCGCTAATCCTAACCCTAACCCAAACACTTACCCTTACCCTAACGGTAACCCTAACCTTAACCCCAACCCTAAACCTAACCCTAACCCTAACCCTAAACCTTACCCTTACCCTAACCCTAACCATAACTCTAATGCTAACCTTAACCCTAACACTTACCCTTACCCTATCCCTAACCCTAATTGTAACCCTAAACCTATCCATAACCCTAACCCTATCCCCAACCCTATCCCTTACCCTAACCCTAACCCTAACCCTTACCCTTAAGCTCACCCTAAACCTAACCCTAACCTCAACCCCAACCCTAAACCTAACCCTAACCCTAACCCTAACCCTTACCCTTACCCTAACCCTAACCCTAACCGTAACCCTTAAACTTACCTTGACCCTAACCCTAACCCTAAACTTAATACTCACCCTAACACTGACCCTAACACATACCCTTACCATAACCCTAACCCTAACCCTAACCGTAACCCTAAACCTAACCGTGTCCCTAACCCTAACCCTAACACTAATCCTTACTCTAACCCTAACCCTATCCCTAACCCTTACACTAACCCTCACCTAACATTAACCCTAAACCTAACCCTTACCCTTACCCTCACTCTAACCCTAACCATAACCTTAACCCCAACCCTAAACCTAACCCTAACCCTAACCCTTACCCTTACCCTAACCCTAAACCTAACTCTAACCCTAACCAAAATCCTAACCCTAACCCCTAACCCTAACTCTTAACCTAAACCTAACCCTAACCCTAACCCTAACCCTAACTCTTACCCTTACCATAACCCTAACGCTAACCCTAAACCTAACCTTTACCCTAACCCTAACCCTAACCCTAACCCTAACCCTTACCCTTACCCTAACCCTAACCCTAACCCTAACCCTAAACTTTACCCTAACCCTAACCTTACCCCTAACCCCTACCCCTAACCCTTAACCTAAACGTAACCCTAACCCTAACCCTAACCATAACCCTAACCCTTACCCTTACCCTAACCCTAACCCTAACCCTAACCCTAACCTTAACCCTAACCCTAACCCTCACTCTTACCCTTACCATAACCCTAACGCTAACCCGAACCCTAACCTTTACCCTAACCCTAACCCTAACCCTAACCCCTAACCATAACCCTTAACCTAAACTTAACCCTAACCCTAACCCTAACCCTAACCCTTACCCTTACCCTAACCCTAACGCTAACCCTAACCCTAAACTTTACCCTAACCCTAAACTTAACCCCAACCCCTACCCCTAACCCTTAACCTAAACATAACCCTAACCCTAACCCTTACCCTAACCCTAACCCTAAACCTAACTCTAACCCTAACCCTAATCCTAACCCTAGCCCTTACCCTAACCCTAACCCTAACCCTAACCCTAATCTTAACCCTAACCATAACCCTAACTCTTACCCTAACCATACCCTAACCCTAACCCTAACCCTAACCCTAACCTTTACCCTAACCCTAACCCAAACCCTAACCCCTAACCCTAACCCTTAACCTAAACGTAACCCTAACCCTAACCTTAACCATTACCCTTACCTAACCCTAAACCTAACTCTAATCCTAACCCTAATCCTAACCCTAACCCTTACCCTAACCTAACCCTAACCCAACCCTAACCTTAACCCTAACCCTAACCCTAACTCTTACCCTTACCCTAACCCTAACCCTAATTCTAACTCTAACCCTTACCCTTACCCTAATCCTAACCCTAACACTAACCTAACACTAAACCTAACCCTAACCCTTACCCTCACCCTAACCCTAACCCTAACCTTAACCCCAACCCTAAACCTAACCCTAACCCTAAACCTAACCCTAAACCTCACCCTAACTCTACCCCTAACCCTTACTCTAACCCTAACCCCAACCCTAACCCTAAACCTAACTCTTATCCTTACCCTAACCCTAAACCTAACCCTAACCCTAACCCTAAACCTTACCCTTACCCTAACCCTAACCCTAACCTTAACCCTAACCCTAAACCAAACCCTAACCCTTACCCTTACCCTAACCCTAACCCTCAACCTCACCCTAACCTTTACCCTAACCCTTACCCTAAACCTAATCCTAATCCTAACTCTAACTCTAACCCAACCCTTAACCTAACCCTAACACTAACGCTAACCCTAAATCTTACCCATACCCTAACCCTAACCCTAAACCTTACTCTAAACCTAACCCTAACCCTAACCATAACCCTTACTCTTACCTTAACCCTAACCCTAACCCTAACCCTTACCCTTACCTTATCGCTAATCCTAACCCTAACCCAAACACTTACCCTTACCCTAACGGTAACCCTAACCTTAACCCCAACCCTAAACCTAACCCTAACCCTAACCCTAAACCTTACCCTTACCGTAACCCTAACCATAACTCTAATGCTAACCTTAACCCTAACACTTACCCTTACCCTATCCCTAACCCTAACTGTAACCCTAAACCTATCCATAACCCTAACCCTATCCCCAACCCTATCCCTTACCCTAACCCTAACCCTAACCCTAACCCTTACACTTAAGCTCACCCTAAACCTAACCCTAACCTCAACCCCAACCCTAAACCTAACCCTAACCCTAACCCTTACCCTTACCCTAACCCTAACCCTAACCGTAACCCTTAAACTTACCTTGACCATAACCCTAACCCTAAACTTAACCCTCACCCTAACACTGACCCTAACACATACCTTTACCATAACCATAACCCTAAACCTAACCGTAACCCTAAACCTAACCGTGTCCCTAACCCTAACCGTAACACTAATCCTTACTCTAACCCTAACCCTATCCCTAAACCTTACCCTTACCCTCACCCTTACCCTAACCCTAAACCTAACCCTTACCCTTACCCTCACCCTAACCCTAACCATAACCTTAACACCAACCCTAAACCTAACCCTAACCCTAACCCTTACAATTAGCATAACCCTAACCCTAAACCTAACCAAAAACCTAACCCTAACCCTTACCCTAACCCTAACCCTAATCCTAACTCTAACACTTACCCTTACCCTAATCCTAACCCTAACACTAAACCTAACACTAAACCTAACCCTAACCCTTACTCTCACCCTAACCCTAACCCTAACCCCAACCCTAAACGTAACCCTAACCCCAACCCTAACCCTAAACCTAACTCTTATCCTTACCCTAACCCTAAACCTAACCCTAACCCTAACCCTAAACCTTACCCTTACCCTAACCCTAACCCTAACCCTAACCTTAACCCTAACCCTAAACAAAACCCTAACCCTTACCCTTACCTTAACCCTAACCCTAACCCCAAACCTTATCCTAACTCCAACCTTAACCCTAAAGCTTAACCTAACACTAACCCTAACCCTAACCCGTAAAACTTACCCTAACCCTAAACCTAACACTAAACTTTACCCTAACCCTAACCTTAACCCTAACCCCTAACCCAAACCTTAACCTAAACGTAACCCTAACCCTAACCCTAACCCTTACCCTTACCCTAACCCTAAACCTAACTCTAACCCTAACCCTAATCCTAATCCTAACCCTTACCCTAACCCTAACCCTAACCCTAACCCTAACCTTAACCCTAACCCTAACCATAACCCTAACTCTTACCCTTACCATAACCCTAACACGAACCCTAACCCTAACCTTTACCCTAACCCTAACCCTAACCCTAACCCCTAACCCTAACCCTTAACCTAAACGTAACCGTAACCCTAACCCTAACCCTAACCCTAAACCTTACCCTTACCCTAACCCTAACCCTAACCCTAACCCTAACCTTTACCCTAACCCTAACCTTATCCCAACCCCTACCCCTAACCCTTAACCTAAACGTAACCCTAACCCTAACCCTTACCCTTACCCTAACCCTAAACCTAACTCTAACCCTAACCCTAATCCTAACCCTAGCCCTTACCCTAACCCTAACCCTAACCCTAACCCTAACCTTAACCCTAACCCTAACCCTAACTCTTACCCTAACCATAACCCTAACCCTAACCCTAACCCTAAACCTAACCTTTACCCTAACCCTAACCCAAACCCTAACCCCTAACCCTAACCCTTAACCTGAACGTAACCCTAACCCTAACCTTAACCCTTACCCTTACCTAACCCTAAACCTAACTCTAACCCTAACCCTAATCCTAACCCTAACCCTTACCCTAACCTAACACTAACCCAAACCTAACCTTAACCCTAACCCTAACCCTAACTCTTACCCTTACCATAACCCTAACCCTAACCCTAAACCTAACCCTAACCCTTACCTAACCCTAAACCTAATCCTAACTCTAACCCTTATCCTTACCCTAATCCTAACCCTAACACTAAACCTAACACTAAACCTAACCCTAACCCTTACCCTCACCCTAACCCTAACCCTAACCTTAACCCCAACCCTAAACCTAACCCTAACCCTAAACCTAACCCTAAACCTCACCCTAACTCTACCCCTAACCCTTACCCTAACCCTAACCCCAACCCTAACCCTAAACCTAACTCTTATCCTTACCCTAACCCTAAACCTAACCCTAACCCTAACCCTAAACCTTACCCTTACCCTAACCCTAACCCTAACCATAACCTTAACCCTAACCATAAACCAAACCCTAACCCTTACCCTTACCCTAACCCTAACCCTAAACCTCACCCTAACCCTTACCCTAACCCTTACCCTAAACCTAACCCTAATCCTAACTCTAACCCTAACCCAACCCTTAACCTAACCGTAACACTAACGCTAACACTAAATCTTACCCATACCCTAACCCTAACCCTAAACCTTACTCTAAACCTACCCTAACCCTAACCATAACCCTTACTCTTACCTTAACCCTAACCCTAACCCTAACCCTTACCCTTACCTTATCGCTAATCCTAACCCTAACCCAAACACTTACCCTTACCCTAACGGTAACCCTAACCTTAACCCCAACCCTAAACCTAACCCTAACCCTAACCCTAAACCTTACCCTTACCCTAACCCTAACCATAACTCTAATGCTAACCTTAACCATAACACTTACCCTTACCCTATCCCTAACCCTAACTGTAACCCTAAACCTATCCATAACCCTAACCCTATCCCCAACCCTATCCCTTACCCTAACCCTAACCCTAACCCTCTTACCCTTAAGCTCACTCTAAACCTAACCCTAACCTCAACCCCAACCCTAAACCTAGCCCTAACCCTAACCCTTACCCTTACCCTAACCCTAACCCTAACCGTAACCCTTAAACTTACCTTGACCCTAACCCTAAGCCTAAACTTAACCCTCACCCTAACACTGACCCTAACACATACCCTTACCATAAACCTAACCCTAACCCTAACCGTAACCCTAAACCTAACCGTGTCCCTAACCCTAACCGTAACACTAATCCTTACTCTAACCCTAACCCTATCCCTAACCCTTACCCTTACCCTCACCCTAAACCTAACCCTAAACCTAACCCTTACCCTTACCCTCACCCTAACCCTAACCATAAACTTAACCCCAACCCTAAACCTAACCCTAACCCTAAACCTAACCTAAACCTCACCCTAACTCTACCCCTAACCCTTACCCTAACCCTAACCCCAACCCTAACTCTAAACCTAACTCTTATCCTTACCCTAACCCTAAACCTAACCCTAACCCTAACCCTAAACCTTACCCTTACCCTAACCCTAACCCTAACCTTAACCCTAACCCTAAACCAAACCCTAACCCTTACCCTTACCCTAACCCTAACCCTAAACCTCACCCTAACCCTTACCCTAACCCTTACCCTAAACCTAAGCCTAATCCTAACTCTAACCCTAACCCAACCCTTAACCTAACCCTAACACTAACGCTAACCCTAAATCTTACCCATACCCTAACCTTAACCCTAAACCTTACTCTAAACCTAAACCTAACCCTAACCGTAACCCTTACTCTTACCTTAACCCTAACCCTAACCCTAACCCTTACCCTTACCTTATCGCTAATCCTAACCCTAACCCAAACACTTACCCTTACCCTAACGGTAACCCTAACCTTAACCCCAACCCTAAACCTAACCCTAACCCTAACCCTAAACCTTACCCTTACCCTAACCCTAACCATAACTCTAATGCTAACCTTAAACCTAACACTTACCCTTACCCTATCCCTAACCCTAATTGTAACCCTAAACCTATCCATAACCCTAACCCTATCCCCAACCCTATCCCTTACCCTAACCCTAACCCTAACCCTTACCCTTAAGCTCACCCTAAACCTAACCCTAACCTCAACCCCAACCCTAAACCTAACCCTAACCCTAACCCTAACCCTTACCCTTACCCTAACCCTAACCCTAACCGTAACCCTTAAACTTACCTTGACCCTAACCCTAACCCTAAACTTAATACTCACCCTAACACTGACCCTAACACATACCCTTACCATAACCCTAACCCTAACCCTAACCGTAACCCTAAACCTAACCGTGTCCCTAACCCTAACCCTAACACTAATCCTTACTCTAACCCTAACCCTATCCCTAACCCTTACCCTTACCCTCACCTAACATTAACCCTAAACCTAACCCTTACCCTTACCCTCACTCTAACCCTAACCATAACCTTAACCCCAACCCTAAACCTAACCCTAACCCTAACCCTTACCCTTACCCTAACCCTAAACCTAACTCTAACCCTAACCAAAATCCTAACCCTAACCCCTAACCCTAACTCTTAACCTAAACCTAACCCTAACCCTAACCCTAACCCTAACTCTTACCCTTACCATAACCCTAACGCTAACCCTAAACCTAACCTTTACCCTAACCCTAACCCTAACCCTAACCCTAACCCTTACCCTTACCCTAACCCTAACCCTAACCCTAACCCTAAACTTTACCCTAACCCTAACCTTACCCCTAACCCCTACCCCTAACCCTTAACCTAAACGTAACCCTAACCCTAACCCTAACCATAACCCTAACCCTTACCCTTACCCTAACCCTAACCCTAACCCTAACCCTAACCTTAACCCTAACCCTAACCCTCACTCTTACCCTTACCATAACCCTAACGCTAACCCGAACCCTAACCTTTACCCTAACCCTAACCCTAACCCTAACCCCTAACCATAACCCTTAACCTAAACTTAACCCTAACCCTAACCCTAACCCTAACCCTTACCCTTACCCTAACCCTAACGCTAACCCTAACCCTAAACTTTACCCTAACCCTAAACTTAACCCCAACCCCTACCCCTAACCCTTAACCTAAACATAACCCTAACCCTAACCCTTACCCTAACCCTAACCCTAAACCTAACTCTAACCCTAACCCTAATCCTAACCCTAGCCCTTACCCTAACCCTAACCCTAACCCTAACCCTAATCTTAACCCTAACCATAACCCTAACTCTTACCCTAACCATACCCTAACCCTAACCCTAACCCTAACCCTAACCTTTACCCTAACCCTAACCCAAACCCTAACCCCTAACCCTAACCCTTAACCTAAACGTAACCCTAACCCTAACCTTAACCATTACCCTTACCTAACCCTAAACCTAACTCTAATCCTAACCCTAATCCTAACCCTAACCCTTACCCTAACCTAACCCTAACCCAACCCTAACCTTAACCCTAACCCTAACCCTAACTCTTACCCTTACCCTAACCCTAACCCTAATTCTAACTCTAACCCTTACCCTTACCCTAATCCTAACCCTAACACTAACCTAACACTAAACCTAACCCTAACCCTTACCCTCACCCTAACCCTAACCCTAACCTTAACCCCAACCCTAAACCTAACCCTAACCCTAAACCTAACCCTAAACCTCACCCTAACTCTACCCCTAACCCTTACTCTAACCCTAACCCCAACCCTAACCCTAAACCTAACTCTTATCCTTACCCTAACCCTAAACCTAACCCTAACCCTAACCCTAAACCTTACCCTTACCCTAACCCTAACCCTAACCTTAACCCTAACCCTAAACCAAACCCTAACCCTTACCCTTACCCTAACCCTAACCCTCAACCTCACCCTAACCTTTACCCTAACCCTTACCCTAAACCTAATCCTAATCCTAACTCTAACTCTAACCCAACCCTTAACCTAACCCTAACACTAACGCTAACCCTAAATCTTACCCATACCCTAACCCTAACCCTAAACCTTACTCTAAACCTAACCCTAACCCTAACCATAACCCTTACTCTTACCTTAACCCTAACCCTAACCCTAACCCTTACCCTTACCTTATCGCTAATCCTAACCCTAACCCAAACACTTACCCTTACCCTAACGGTAACCCTAACCTTAACCCCAACCCTAAACCTAACCCTAACCCTAACCCTAAACCTTACCCTTACCGTAACCCTAACCATAACTCTAATGCTAACCTTAACCCTAACACTTACCCTTACCCTATCCCTAACCCTAACTGTAACCCTAAACCTATCCATAACCCTAACCCTATCCCCAACCCTATCCCTTACCCTAACCCTAACCCTAACCCTAACCCTTACCCTTAAGCTCACCCTAAACCTAACCCTAACCTCAACCCCAACCCTAAACCTAACCCTAACCCTAACCCTTACCCTTACCCTAACCCTAACCCTAACCGTAACCCTTAAACTTACCTTGACCATAACCCTAACCCTAAACTTAACCCTCACCCTAACACTGACCCTAACACATACCTTTACCATAACCATAACCCTAAACCTAACCGCAACCCTAAACCTAACCGTGTCCCTAACCCTAACCGTAACACTAATCCTTACTCTAACCCTAACCCTATCCCTAAACCTTACCCTTACCCTCACCCTTACCCTAACCCTAAACCTAACCCTTACCCTTACCCTCACCCTAACCCTAACCATAACCTTAACACCAACCCTAAACCTAACCCTAACCCTAACCCTTACAATTAGCATAACCCTAACCCTAAACCTAACCAAAAACCTAACCCTAACCCTTACCCTAACCCTAACCCTAATCCTAACTCTAACACTTACCCTTACCCTAATCCTAACCCTAACACTAAACCTAACACTAAACCTAACCCTAACCCTTACTCTCACCCTAACCCTAACCCTAACCCCAACCCTAAACGTAACCCTAACCCCAACCCTAACCCTAAACCTAACTCTTATCCTTACCCTAACCCTAAACCTAACCCTAACCCTAACCCTAAACCTTACCCTTACCCTAACCCTAACCCTAACCCTAACCTTAACCCTAACCCTAAACAAAACCCTAACCCTTACCCTTACCTTAACCCTAACCCTAACCCCAAACCTTATCCTAACTCCAACCTTAACCCTAAAGCTTAACCTAACACTAACCCTAACCCTAACCCGTAAAACTTACCCTAACCCTAAACCTAACACTAAACTTTACCCTAACCCTAACCTTAACCCTAACCCCTAACCCAAACCTTAACCTAAACGTAACCCTAACCCTAACCCTAACCCTTACCCTTACCCTAACCCTAAACCTAACTCTAACCCTAACCCTAATCCTAATCCTAACCCTTACCCTAACCCTAACCCTAACCCTAACCCTAACCTTAACCCTAACCCTAACCATAACCCTAACTCTTACCCTTACCATAACCCTAACACGAACCCTAACTCTAACCTTTACCCTAACCCTAACCCTAACCCTAACCCCTAACCCTAACCCTTAACCTAAACGTAACCGTAACCCTAACCCTAACCCTAACCCTAAACCTTACCCTTACCCTAACCCTAACCCTAACCCTAACCCTAACCTTTACCCTAACCCTAACCTTATCCCAACCCCTACCCCTAACCCTTAACCTAAACGTAACCCTAACCCTAACCCTTACCCTTACCCTAACCCTAAACCTAACTCTAACCCTAACCCTAATCCTAACCCTAGCCCTTACCCTAACCCTAACCCTAACCCTAACCCTAACCTTAACCCTAACCCTAACCCTAACTCTTACCCTAACCATAACCCTAACCCTAACCCTAACCCTAAACCTAACCTTTACCCTAACCCTAACCCAAACCCTAACCCCTAACCCTAACCCTTAACCTGAACGTAACCCTAACCCTAACCTTAACCCTTACCCTTACCTAACCCTAAACCTAACTCTAACCCTAACCCTAATCCTAACCCTAACCCTTACCCTAACCTAACACTAACCCAAACCTAACCTTAACCCTAACCCTAACCCTAACTCTTACCCTTACCATAACCCTAACCCTAACCCTAAACCTAACCCTAACCCTTACCTAACCCTAAACCTAATCCTAACTCTAACCCTTATCCTTACCCTAATCCTAACCCTAACACTAAACCTAACACTAAACCTAACCCTAACCCTTACCCTCACCCTAACCCTAACCCTAACCTTAACCCCAACCCTAAACCTAACCCTAACCCTAAACCTAACCCTAAACCTCACCCTAACTCTACCCCTAACCCTTACCCTAACCCTAACCCCAACCCTAACCCTAAACCTAACTCTTATCCTTACCCTAACCCTAAACCTAACCCTAACCCTAACCCTAAACCTTACCCTTACCCTAACCCTAACCCTAACCATAACCTTAACCCTAACCATAAACCAAACCCTAACCCTTACCCTTACCCTAACCCTAACCCTAAACCTCACCCTAACCCTTACCCTAACCCTTACCCTAAACCTAACCCTAATCCTAACTCTAACCCTAACCCAACCCTTAACCTAACCGTAACACTAACGCTAACACTAAATCTTACCCATACCCTAACCCTAACCCTAAACCTTACTCTAAACCTACCCTAACCCTAACCATAACCCTTACTCTTACCTTAACCCTAACCCTAACCCTAACCCTTACCCTTACCTTATCGCTAATCCTAACCCTAACCCAAACACTTACCCTTACCCTAACGGTAACCCTAACCTTAACCCCAACCCTAAACCTAACCCTAACCCTAACCCTAAACCTTACCCTTACCCTAACCCTAACCATAACTCTAATGCTAACCTTAACCATAACACTTACCCTTACCCTATCCCTAACCCTAACTGTAACCCTAAACCTATCCATAACCCTAACCCTATCCCCAACCCTATCCCTTACCCTAACCCTAACCCTAACCCTCTTACCCTTAAGCTCACTCTAAACCTAACCCTAACCTCAACCCCAACCCTAAACCTAGCCCTAACCCTAACCCTTACCCTTACCCTAACCCTAACCCTAACCGTAACCCTTAAACTTACCTTGACCCTAACCCTAAGCCTAAACTTAACCCTCACCCTAACACTGACCCTAACACATACCCTTACCATAAACCTAACCCTAACCCTAACCGTAACCCTAAACCTAACCGTGTCCCTAACCCTAACCGTAACACTAATCCTTACTCTAACCCTAACCCTATCCCTAACCCTTACCCTTACCCTCACCCTAAACCTAACCCTAAACCTAACCCTTACCCTTACCCTCACCCTAACCCTAACCATAAACTTAACCCCAACCCTAAACCTAACCCTAACCCTAACCCTTACCCTTACCATAACCCTAACCCTAAACCTAACCAAAAACCTAACCCTAACCCTAACCCTAACCCTAACCCTAATCCTAACCTTAACCCTAACCCTAAACAAAACCCTAACCCTTACCCTTACCTTAACCCTAACCCTAACCCCAAACCTTATCCTAACCCCAACCCTAACCCTAACGCTTAACCTAACACTAACCCTAACCCTAACCCCTAAAACTTACCCTAACCCTAAACCTAACCCTAAACTTTACCCTAACCCTAACCTTAACCCTAACCCCTAACCCAAACCTTAACCTAAACATAACCCTAACCCTAACCCTAACCCTTACCCTTACCCTAACCCTAAACCTAACTCTAAACCTAACCCTAATCCTAACCCTAACCCTTACCCTAACCCTAACCCTAACCCTAACCTTAACCCTAACCCTAACCCTAACTCTTACACTTACCATAACCCTAACGCGAACCCTAACCCTAAACTTTACCCTAACCCTAACCCTAACCCTAACCCCTAACCCTAACCCTTAACCTAAACGTAACCCTAACCCTAACCCTAACCCTAAACCTTACCCTTACCCAAACCCTAACCCTAACCCTAACCCTAACCCTAACCTTTACCCTAACCCTAACCTTATCCCAACCCCTACCACTAACCCTTAACCTAAACGTAACCCTAACCCTAACCCTTACCCTTACCCTAACCCTAAACCTAACTCTAACCCTAAACCTAATCCTAAACCTAGCCCTTACCCTAACCCTAACCCTAACCCTAACCCTAACTCTTACCCTAACCATAACCCTAACCTTTACCCTAACCCTAACCCAAACCCTAACCCCTAACCCTAACCCTTAACCTAAACGTAACCCTAACCCTAACCTTAACCCTTACCCTTACCTAACCCTAAACCTAACTCTAACCCTAACACTAATCCTAACCCTAACCCTTACCCTAACCTAACCCTAACCCAAACCTAACCTTAACCCTAACCCTAACCCTAACTCTTACCCTTACCATAACCCTAACCCTAAACCTAAACCTAACCCTAACCCTTACCCTAACCCTAACCCTAATCCTAACTCTAACCCTTACCCTTACGCTAACCCTAACCCTAACCCTTACCCTTACCATAACCCTAACCCTAAACCTAACCAAAAACCTAACCCTAACCCTTACCCTAACCCTAACCCTAATCCTAACTCTAACATTTACCCTTACCCTAATCCTAACCCTAACACTAAACCTAACACTAAACCTAACCCTAACCCTTACCCTCACACTAACCCTAACCCTAACCCCAACCCTAAACCAAACCCTAACCCCAACCCTAACCCTAAACCTAACTCTTATCCTTACCCTAACCCTAAACCTAACCCTAACCCTAACCTTAAACCTTACCCTTACCCTAACCCTAACCCTAACCCTAACCCTAACCCTAACCTTAACCCTAACCCTAAACAAAACCCTAACCCTTACCCTTACCTTAACCCTAACCCTAACCCCAAACCTTATCCTAACCCCAACCATAACCCTAACGCTTAACCTAACACTAACCCTAACCCTAACCCCTAAAACTTACCCTAACCCTAAACCTAACCCTAAACTTTACCCTAACCCTAACCTTAACCCTAACCCCTAACCCAAACCTTAACCTAAACGTAACCCTAACCCTAACCCTTACCCTTACCCTAACCCTAAACCTAACTCTAACCCTAACCCTAATCCTAACCCTAACCCTTACCCTAACCCTAACCCTAACCCTAACCCTAACCTTAACCCTAACCCTAACCCTAACTCTTACCCTTACCATAACCCTAACGCTAACCCTAACCCTAAACTTTACCCTAACCCTAACCTTAACCCTAACCCCTAACCCTAACCCTTAACCTAAACGTAACCCTAACCCTAACCCTAACCCTAAACCTTACCCTTACCCTAACCCTAACCCTAACCCTAACCCTAACCTTTACCCTAACCTTATCCCAACCCCTACCCCTAACGCTTAACCTAAACGTAACCCTAACCCTAACCGTTACCCTTACCCTAACCCTAAACCTAACTCTAACCCTAACCCTAATCCTAACCCTAGCCCTTACCCTAACCCTAACCCTAACCCTAACCCTAACCTTAACCCTAACCCTAAACCTAACTCTTACCCTAACCATAACCCTAACCCTAACCCTAACCCTAACCCTAACCTTTACCCTAACCCTAACCCAAACCCTAACCCCTAACCCTAACCCTTAACCTAAACGTAACCCTAACCCTAACCTTAACCCTTACCCTTACCTAACCCTAAACCTAACTCTAACCCTAACCCTAATCCTAACCCTAACCCTTACCCTAACCTAACCCTAACCCAAAACTAAACTTAACCCTAAGCCTAACCCTAACTCTTACCCTTACCATAACCCTAACCCTAAACCTAAACCTAACCCTAACCCTTACCCTAACCCTAACCCTAATCCTAACTCTAACCCTTACCCTTACCCTAATCCTAACCCTAACACTAAACCTAACACTAAACCTAACCCTAACCCTTACCCTCACCCTAACCCTAACACTAACCTTAACCCCAAACCTAAACCTAACCCTAACCCTAAACCTAACCCTAAACCTCACCCTAATTCTAACCCTAACCCTTACCCTAACCCTAACCCCAACCCTAACCCTAAACCTAACTCTTATCCTTACCCTAACCCTAAACCTAACCCTAACCCTAACCCTAAACCTTACCCTTACCCTAACCCTAACCCTAACCATAACCTTAACCCTAACCATAAACCAAACCCTAACCCTTACCCTTACCCTAACCCTAACCCTAAACCTCACCCTAACCCTTACCCTAACCCTTACCCTATACCTAACCCTAATCCTAACTCTAACCCTAACCCAACCCTTAACCTAACCCTAACACTAACGCTAACCCTAAATCTTACCCATACCCTAACCCTAACCCTAAACCTTACTCTAAACCTAACCCTAACCCTAACCGTAACCCTTACTCTTACCTTAACCCTAACCCTAACCCTAACCCTTACCCTTACTTTATCGCTAATCCTAACCCTAACCCAAACACTTACCCTTACTCTAACGGTAACCCTAACCTTAACCCCAACCCTAAACCTAACCCTAACCCTAACCATAACCCTAAACCTTACCCTTACCCTAACCCTAACCATAACTCTAATGCTAACCTTAACCCTAACACTTACCCTTACCCTATCCCTAACCCTAACTGTAACCCTAAACTTATCCATAACCCTAACCCTATCCCCAACCCTATGTCTTACCCTAACCCTAACCCTAACCCTAACCCTTACCCTTAAGCTCACCCTAAACCTAACCCTAACCTCAACCCCAACCCTAAACCTAACCCTAACCCTAACCCTTACCCTTACCCTAACCCTAACCCTAACCGTATCCCTTAAACTTACCTTGACCCTAACCCTACCCTAAACTTAACCCTCACCCTAACACTGATCCTAACACATACCCTTACCATAAGCCTAACAATAACCCTAACCTTAACCCTAAACCTAACCGTGTCCCTAACCCTAACGCTAACACTAATCCTTACTCTAACCCTAACCCTATCCCTAACCCTTACCCTTACCCTCACCCTAACCCTAACCCTAAACCTAACCCTTACCCTTACCCTCACAGTAACCCTAACCATAACCTTAACCCCAACCCTAAACCTAACCCTAACCCTAACCCTTACACTTACCATAACCCTAACCCTAAACCTAACCAAAAACCTAACCCTAACCCTTACCCTAACCCTAACCCTAATCCTCTCTAACACTTACCCTTACCCTAATCCTAACCCTAACACTAAACCTAACACTAAACCTAACCCTAACCCTTACCCTCACCCTAACCCTAACCCTAACCTTAACCCCAACCCTAAACCTAACCCTAACCCTAAACCTAACCCTAAACCTCACCCTAACTCTATCCCTAACCCTTACCCTAACCCCAACCCTAACCCTAAACCTAACTCTTATCCTTACCCTAACCCTAAACCTAACCCTAACCATAACCCTAAACCTTACCCTTATCCTAACCCTAACCCTAAACTTAACCCTAACCCTAAACAAAACCCTAACCCTTACCCTTACCTTAACCCTAATCCTAACCCCAAACCTTATCCTAACCCCAACCCTAACCCTAACGCTTAACCTAACACTAACCCTAACCCTAACCCCTAAAACTAACCCTAACCCTAAACCTAACCCTAAACTTTACCCTAACCCTAACCTTAACCCTAACCCCTAACCCTAACCCTTATCCTAAACGTAACCCTAACCCTAACCCTAACCCTAACCCTCACCCTTACCCTAACACTAAACCTAACTCTAACCCTAACCCTAATCCTAACCCTAACCCTTACCCTAACCCTAACCCTAACCTTAACCCTAACCCTAACCCTAACTCTTACCCTTACCATAACCCTAACGCTAACCCTAAACCTAACCTTTACCCTAACCGTAACCCTAACCCTAACCCCTAACCCTAACCCTTAACCTAAACGTAACCCTAACTCTAACCCTAACCCTTACCCTTACCCTAAACCTAACCCTAACCCTAACCCGAAACTTTACCATAACCCTAACCTTAACCCTAATCCCTAACCCTAACCCTTAACCTAAACGTAACCCTAACCCTAACCCTTATCCTTACCCTAACCCTAAACCTAACTCTAACCCTAACCCTAATCCTAACCCTAGCCCTTACCCTAACCCTAACCCTAACCCTAACCCTAACCTTAACCCTAACCCTAACCCTAACTCTTACCCTAACCATAACCCAAACCCTAACCCCTAACCCTAACCCTTAACCTAAACGTAACCCTAACCCTAACCCTAACCCTTACTCTTACCATAACCCTAAACCTAACTCTAACCCTAACCCTAATCCTAACCCTAACCCTTACCCTAACCTAACCCTAACCCAAACCTAACCTTAACCCTAACCCTAACCCTAACTCTTACCCTTACCATAACCCTAACCCTAAACCTAACCCTAACCCTAACCTTTACCCTAACCCTAACCCAAACCCTAACCCCTAACCCTAACCCTTAACCTAAACGTAACCCTAACCCTAACCTTAACCCTTACCCTTACCTAACCCTAAACCTAACTCTAACCCTAACCCTAATCCTAACCCTAACCCTTACCCTAACCTAACCCTAACCCAAAACTAAACTTAACCCTAAGCCTAACCCTAACTCTTACCCTTACCATAACCCTAACCCTAAACCTAAACCTAACCCTAACCCTTACCCTAACCCTAACCCTAATCCTAACTCTAACCCTTACCCTTACCCTAATCCTAACCCTAACACTAAACCTAACACTAAACCTAACCCTAACCCTTACCCTCACCCTAACCCTAACACTAACCTTAACCCCAAACCTAAACCTTACCCTAACCCTAAACCTAACCCTAAACCTCACCCTAACTCTAACCCTAACCCTTACCCTAACCCTAACCCCAACCCTAACCCTAAACCTAACTCTTATCCTTACCCTAACCCTAAACCTAACCCTAACCCTAACCCTAAACCTTACCCTTACCCTAACCCTAACCCTAACCATAACCTTAACCCTAACCATAAACCAAACCCTAACCCTTACCCTTACCCTAACCCTAACCCTAAACCTCACCCTAACCCTTACCCTAACCCTTACCCTATACCTAACCCTAATCCTAACTCTAACCCTAACCCAACCCTTAACCTAACCCTAACACTAACGCTAACCCTAAATCTTACCCATACCCTAACCCTAACCCTAAACCTTACTCTAAACCTAACCCTAACCCTAACCGTAACCCTTACTCTTACCTTAACCCTAACCCTAACCCTAACCCTTACCCTTACTTTATCGCTAATCCTAACCCTAACCCAAACACTTACCCTTACTCTAACGGTAACCCTAACCTTAACCCCAACCCTAAACCTAACCCTAACCCTAACCCTAACCCTAAACCTTACCCTTACCCTAACCCTAACCATAACTCTAATGCTAACCTTAACCCTAACACTTACCCTTACCCTATCCCTAACCCTAACTGTAACCCTAAACTTATCCATAACCCTAACCCTATCCCCAACCCTATGTCTTACCCTAACCCTAACCCTAACCCTAACCCTTACCCTTAAGCTCACCCTAAACCTAACCCTAACCTCAACCCCAACCCTAAACCTAACCCTAACCCTAACCCTTACCCTTACCCTAACCCTAACCCTAACCGTATCCCTTAAACTTACCTTGACCCTAACCCTACCCTAAACTTAACCCTCACCCTAACACTGATCCTAACACATACCCTTACCATAAGCCTAACAATAACCCTAACCTTAACCCTAAACCTAACCGTGTCCCTAACCCTAACCCTAACACTAATCCTTACTCTAACCCTAACCCTATCCCTAACCCTTACCCTTACCCTCACCCTAACCCTAACCCTAAACCTAACCCTTACCCTTACCCTCACAGTAACCCTAACCATAACCTTAACCCCAACCCTAAACCTAACCCTAACCCTAACCCTTACACTTACCATAACCCTAACCCTAAACCTAACCAAAAACCTAACCCTAACCCTTACCCTAACCCTAACCCTAATCCTCTCTAACACTTACCCTTACCCTAATCCTAACCCTAACACTAAACCTAACACTAAACCTAACCCTAACCCTTACCCTCACCCTAACCCTAACCCTAACCTTAACCCCAACCCTAAACCTAACCCTAACCCTAAACCTAACCCTAAACCTCACCCTAACTCTATCCCTAACCCTTACCCTAACCCCAACCCTAACCCTAAACCTAACTCTTATCCTTACCCTAACCCTAAACCTAACCCTAACCATAACCCTAAACCTTACCCTTATCCTAACCCTAACCCTAAACTTAACCCTAACCCTAAACAAAACCCTAACCCTTACCCTTACCTTAACCCTAATCCTAACCCCAAACCTTATCCTAACCCCAACCCTAACCCTAACGCTTAACCTAACACTAACCCTAACCCTAACCCCTAAAACTAACCCTAACCCTAAACCTAACCCTAAACTTTACCCTAACCCTAACCTTAACCCTAACCCCTAACCCTAACCCTTATCCTAAACGTAACCCTAACCCTAACCCTAACCCTAACCCTCACCCTTACCCTAACCCTAAACCTAACTCTAACCCTAACCCTAATCCTAACCCTAACCCTTACCCTAACCCTAACCCTAACCTTAACCCTAACCCTAACCCTAACTCTTACCCTTACCATAACCCTAACGCTAACCCTAAACCTAACCTTTACCCTAACCGTAACCCTAACCCTAACCCCTAACCCTAACCCTTAACCTAAACGTAACCCTAACCCTAACCCTAACCCTTACCCTTACCCTAAACCTAACCCTAACCCTAACCCGAAACTTTACCATAACCCTAACCTTAACCCTAATCCCTAACCCTAACCCTTAACCTAAACGTAACCCTAACCCTAACCCTTATCCTTACCCTAACCCTAAACCTAACTCTAACCCTAACCCTAATCCTAACCCTAGCCCTTACCCTAACCCTAACCCTAACCTTAACCCTAACCCTAACCCTAACTCTTACCCTAACCATAACCCAAACCCTAACCCCTAACCCTAACCCTTAACCTAAACGTAACCCTAACCCTAACCCTAACCCTTACTCTTACCATAACCCTAAACCTAACTCTAACCCTAACCCTAATCCTAACCCTAACCCTTACCCTAACCTAACCCTAACCCAAACCTAACCTTAACCCTAACCCTAACCCTAACTCTTACCCTTACCATAACCCTAACCCTAAACCTAAACCTAACCCTAACCCTTACCCTAACCCTAACCCTAACCCTAACCTTAACCCTAACCCTAAACAAAACCCTAACCCTTTCCCTTACCTTAACCCTAACCCTAACCCCAACCCTAACCCTAAACCTAACTCTTATCCTTACCCTAACCCTAAACCTAACCCTAACCCTAACCCTAAACCTTACCCTTACCCTTACCCTAACCCTAACCCTAACCCTAACCTTAACCCTAACACTTACACTTACCCTATCCCTAACCCTAACCCTAACCCTAACCCTATCCCTAACCCTTACCCTTACACTAACCCTAACCCTAACACTAACACTTCCCCTTACCCTCACCCTAACCCTAACCCTAACCCTTACCCTAACCCTAACCCTAATCCTAACCCTAACTCTTACCCTTACCCTAATCGTAAACCTTAAATAAAACTAACCCTAACCCTAACCTTAACCCTAATCCTAACGCTAACCCTTACCCTAACCCTAACACTAATCCTAACCCTAACCCTTACACTTAACCCTAACCCTAATCCTGAAACTAACCCTAACACTAACCTTTCTCGTAACCCTTACTGTTACCCTAACCCGAACCCTAACCCTAAACCTAACCCTAACCCAAATCCTTACCCTTACCCTAACTATAACCCTAACCTTAACCCCAACCCTAAACCTAAACCTAACCCTAACGCTAAACCTTACCCTTACCCTAACCATAACCATAACTCTATCGCTAACCCTAACACTAACACTTACCCTTAGCCTAACCCTAACCCTTTCCATAACCCTAAGCCTAACCCTTACCCTAACCCTAACCCTAACCTTAACCCTAACGCTAACACTAACGCTAACCCTATTCCTTACCCTTACCCTAACCCTAACCCTAAACCTAACCCTAACCCTAACCCTAAACCTAACCTTAACCCTAACCCTAAACCTAACCCTTACACTAACCCTAACCAAACCCTTACCCTTACCCTAAAAATAAACAAACCCTAACCCTAACCCTTACCCTTACCCTAACCCTAACCCTAACTCTAAACCTAAACCTTACCCTTAACCTAAACCTAAACCTAAACCTTACCCTTACCCTAAACCTAAACCTAACCCTTACCTTAAACCTAACCCTAACCCTAACCGTAACCGTTAAACTTACCTTGACCCTAACCCTAACCCTAAACTTAACCCTCACCCTAACACTGACCCTAACTCATACCCTTACCATAACCCTAACCCTAACGCTAACCGTAACCCTAAACCTAACCGTGTCCCTAACCCTAACACTAATCCTTACTCTAACCCTAATCCTATCCCTAACCCTTACCCTTACCCTCACCCTAACCCTAACCCTAAACCTAACCCTTACCCTTACCCTCACCCTAACCCTAACCCTAACCTTAACCCCAACCCTAAACCTAACCCTAACCCTAACCCTTACCCTTACCATAACCCTAACCCTAAACCTAACCAAAAACGTAACCCTAACCCTTACCCTAACCCTAACCCTAACCCTAATCCTAACTCTAACCGTTACCCTTACCCTAATCCTAACCCTAACACTAAACCTAACACTAAACCTAACCCTAACCCTTACCCTCACCCCAACCCTAACCCTAACCTTAACCCCAACCCCAAACCTAACCCTAACCCTAAACCTAACCCTAAACCTCACCCTAACTCTACCTCTAACCCTTACCCTAACCCTATACCAAACCCTAACCCTAAACCTATCTCTTATCCTTACCCTAGCCCTAAACCTAACCCTAACCCTAACCCTAAACCTTACCCTTACCCTAACCCTAACCCTAACCCTAATCTTAACCCTAACCCTAAACCAAACCCTAACCCTTACCCTTACCCTAACCCTAACCCTAATCTTAACCCCAACCCTAAACCTAAAACTAACCCTAACACTTACCCTTACCTCAACCCTAACCCTAACCCCAAACCTTATCCTAACCCCAACCCTAACCCTAACGCTTAACCTAACACTAACCCTAAACCTAACCCCTAAAACTTACACTAACCCTAACCCTAACACTAACCCTAACCCTTACCCTTACCCTAACCCTAACCCTAACCCTAACCCTAACCTTTACCCTAACCCTAACCTTAACCCTAACCCCTAACCCTAACCCTTAACCTAAACGTAACCCTAACCCTAACCCTTACCCTTACCCTAACCCTAACCCTAACTCTACCCTATCCCTAATCCTAACCCTAACCCTTACCCTAACCCTAACCCTAACCCTAACTCTAACCTTAACCCTAACCCTAACCCTAACTCTTACCCTTACCATAACCCTAACCCTAAACCTAACCCTAAACTTTACCCTAACCCTAACCGTAACCCTAACCCCTAACCCTAACCCTTAACCTAAATGTATCCCTAACCCTAAATCTAACCCTTACCCTTACCCTAACCCTAAACCTAACTCTAACCCTAACCCTAATCCTAACCCTAACCCTTACCCTAACCCTAACCCTAACCCAAACCTAACCTTAACCCTAACCCTAACCCTAACTCTTACCCTTACCATAACCCTAACCCTAAACTTAATCCTAACTCTAACACTAACAATTGCCCTTACTCTAACCCTAACCCTAAACCTAACACTACCCCTAACCCTAACCATAATCCTAACACTTACCATTACCCTAACCCTAACCCTAAACTTAACCCCTAAACCTAACCCTAACCCTTACACTTATTCTAACCCTAACCCTAACACTACCCCTTACTCTAACCCCTAACCTAACCCTAACCCTAACCCTAAACCTTACCCTAACCCTAACCCTAACCCTTACCCTTACCCTAACAATAAACCAATCCCTAACCCTAACCCTTAACCTTACCCTAACCCTAACCTTAACCCTAACCCTAACCCAAAACCTAAACCTTACCCTTACCCTAAACCTAACCCTAACCCTTACCTTAAACCTAACCCTAACCCTAACCGTAACCCTTAAACTTACCTTGACCCTAACCCTAACCCTAACCCTAACCCTAACCTAACCCTAACCCTAACCCTAACCCTAACCCTTACCCTAACCCTAACCCTAACCCTTACCCTTACCCTAACAATAAACCAATCCCTAACCCTAACCCTTAACCTTACCCTAACCCTAACCTTAACCCTAAACCTAACCCAAAACCTAAACCTTACCCTTACCCTAAACCTAACCCTAACCCTTACCTTAAACCTAACCCTAACCCTAACCGTAACCCTTAAACTTACCTTGACCCTAACCCTAACCCTAAACCTAACCCTAACCCTAACACTGACCCTAACACATACCCTTACCATAACCCTAACCCTAACCCTAACCGTAACCCTAAACCTAACCGTGTCCCTAACCCTAACCCTAACACTAACCCTTACCCTAACCCTAACCCTAACCCTAACCATTACCCTTACAATTACCCTAACCCTAACCATATCCCTAACCCTTACCCTTACCCTCACCCTAACCCTAACCCTAACCTTAACCCCAACCCTAAACCTAACCCTAACCCTAACCCTTACCCTTACCATAACCCTAACCCTAAACCTAACCAAAAACGTAACCCTAACCCTTACCCTAACCCTAACCCTAACCCTAATCCTAACTCTAACCGTTACCCTTACCCTAATCCTAACCCTAACACTAAACCTAACACTAAACCTAACCCTAACCCTTACCCTCACCCCAACCCTAACCCTAACCTTAACCCCAACCCCAAACCTAACCCTAACCCTAAACCTAACCCTAAACCTCACCCTAACTCTACCTCTAACCCTTACCCTAACCCTATACCAAACCCTAACCCTAAACCTATCTCTTATCCTTACCCTAGCCCTAAACCTAACCCTAACCCTAACCCTAAACCTTACCCTTACCCTAACCCTAACCCTAACCCTAATCTTAACCCTAACCCTAAACCAAACCCTAACCCTTACCCTTACCCTAACCCTAACCCTAATCTTAACCCCAACCCTAAACCTAAAACTAACCCTAACACTTACCCTTACCTCAACCCTAACCCTAACCCCAAACCTTATCCTAACCCCAACCCTAACCCTAACGCTTAACCTAACACTAACCCTAAACCTAACCCCTAAAACTTACACTAACCCTAACCCTAACACTAACCCTAACCCTTACCCTTACCCTAACCCTAACCCTAACCCTAACCTTTACCCTAACCCTAACCTTAACCCTAACCCCTAACCCTAACCCTTAACCTAAATGTAACCCTAACCCTAACCCTTACCCTTACCCTAACCCTAACCCTAACTCTACCCTATCCCTAATCCTAACCCTAACCCTTACCCTAACCCTAACCCTAACCCTAACTCTAACCTTAACCCTAACCCTAACCCTAACTCTTACCCTTACCATAACCCTAACCCTAAACCTAACCCTAAACTTTACCCTAACCCTAACCGTAACCCTAACCCCTAACCCTACCCCTTAACCTAAATGTATCCCTAACCCTAAATCTAACCCTTACCCTTACCCTAACCCTAAACCTAACTCTAACCCTAACCCTAATCCTAACCCTAACCCTTACCCTAACCCTAACCCTAACCCAAACCTAACCTTAACCCTAACCCTAACCCTAACTCTTACCCTTACCATAACCCTAACCCTAAACTTAATCCTAACTCTAACACTAACAATTGCCCTTACTCTAACCCTAACCCTAAACCTAACACTACCCCTAACCCTAACCATAATCCTAACACT
>JANJXV010000048.1:1795000-1815000 GCA_024803745.1 Megascapheus bottae
CTAACACTAACCCTAACCCTAACCTTAACCCTAACGCAAACCCTAACAATTGCCCTTACCCTAACCCTAACCCTAAACCTAACACTAACCTTAACCCTAACCCTAACCCTAAACCTTAAACTAACCCTAACCCTAACCCTAACCCTAACTCTAACCCTAACAATTGCCCTTACCTAACCCTAACCCTTACCCTTACCCTAACCCTAAACCTAACCCTAACCCTAACCCTAACCCTTACCCTTACCCTATTCCTAACCCTAACCGTAATCCTAAACCTAAACCTTGCCCTTACACTAAACCTAACCCTAACCTTGCCCTAAACCTAAACCTAACCGTAACCCTTACCCTTACCCAAACCCTAACCCTAACCCTAAACCTAACCCTAAACTTAACCCTAACCGTAACCCTTACCCTAACCATAACACAAATCCTAACCCTTACCCTAACCATAACCCTAACCCTAACCCAAACCCTTCCCCTAACCCTAACCCTAACCCTAACACTTACCCTAACCCTAAACCTAACCCTAACCCTTACCCTAACCCAAACACTAACCCTAAACTTAACCCTTATCCTAACACTATCCCTAACCCTAAAATTAACCCTAACCCTTAACCTAACCGTAACACTAACACTAACCCCTAACCCTAACCCATACCCTAACCCTAACCCTAACCCTAACCCTAACCCTAACCCCTAACCCTAACCCTAACCCCTAAACCTAACCCTAACCCTAATAACACTTACCCTTATCCTAAACCTAACCCTAACCGTAACACTTACCCTAACTCCTACCCTAACCCTAACCATAAACTTTACCCTAACCCTAACCCTAAATCTAACACTAACCCTTACACTTACAATAACCCTAAACCTAACCCTAACTCTAACCCTAATCCTTAACCTTACCCTAAACCTAACCCTAAACCTAACCTAACCCTAACCCTAACTCTTACCCTAAAACTAACCCTAATCCTAACCCTAACCTTACCATTATTCTAACCCTAACCCTAACCCTAAAACTAACCCTAACCCTAACCTTAACCCTAACCCTAACCCTTACACTAACCCTAACCCTAATCCTAACGCTTACCCTAACCCTGACACTAACCCTAACCCTAACACTTATCCTAACACTCACTCTAAACCTAAAACTTACCCTAACCCTAACCCTTACCCTAAACCTAACCAAACCCTAACCCTAACCCCTAACCCTAACCGTAACCCTAAACCATACCCTAATACTTACCTTACCTTTATCCCTAAACCTAACACTTACCGTTACCCTCACCCTAACCCTAACCCTAACACTTACTCTAACCCTAACACTAACCATAACCCTAAACCTAACTCTTATCCTTACCCTAACCCTAACCCTAACCCTAACACTAACCCTAACCCCTAACCCTAACCTAACCCTAACCCTAACCGTAATCCTTACCCTTACCCTAATCCAAACCCTAACCTTAATGCTAACCCTAACACTAACCCTTACCCTAAACCAAACCCTAACACCATTCCTTACCCTAACCCTAACTCTTACCCTTTCATTAACCCTAACCCTAACCCTAACCCTATCCCTTACCTTACCTTAACCCTAACCCTAATCCTAGCCCTAAACCTAACCCTAACACTTACCCTAACCCTAACCCTAACCGTAACCCTTAACCTAAACCTAACCCTAATCTTAAACCCAACCCTAACCCTAACCTCAACCCTAACCCTAACCCTTACCCTAACCCTAACTCTAACCCTAACCCTTACCCTTACCCTAACCCTACGCTAACCTTAACCCCAACACTAGACCTAACCCTAACCCTAACCCTAACACTTACCATTACCCTAACCCTAACCCTAAACCCAACCCTTTTCCTAGCCCCAACCCTAACCCTAACCCTTAACCTAACCCTAACCCTAACCCTAACCCCTAACCCTTCACCTAATCCTAACCCTAACCCCTAACCCTTACCCTTAGCCTTACCCTAACCCTAACCCTAACTCTAACCCTAATCCTAAACCTAACCCTAGCCCTTACCCTAACCCTAACCCTAACCCTTACCCATACCCTAACCCAAACCCTAAACCTTACGCGAACCCTAACCTTAACCCTAACCCTTACCCTTACCCTAACCCTAACCCTAAACCTAACCCTAACCCTAACCCTAACACCTAACCCTAACCATAACCCTTACCCTTATCCTAACCCTAACCCTAATCCTAACCCTAACACTTACCCTAATCCTTACCCTTACCCTAACCCTAACCCTAACGCTAAATCTAACCCTAAATTTTACCCTAACTGTAACGCTAAACCTAACCCTAAAACTTACCCTTACCCTAACTGTAACCCAAACCCTAACCCTAACCCTTACCCTAACCCTAACCCTAATCCTAACCCTAACTCTGCCCCTTACCCTAAGCCTAACCTAACCCTAACCCTTACTGTTACCCTAACCCTAACTCAAAACCTTAAGCTAACCATAACCCTAACCCTAAGACTAACACTAACACTAACACTTACCCTAACCAATACACTAACCCTAACCCTTACCCTAACTCTAACCCTAACCCTTGTCTTAACACTAACCCTAACCCTAACCCCTAACCCTAACCCTTAATCTGACCCTAACCCAAACCCTAACCCTAACCCTTACACTTACCCTAAACCTAACTCTAACCCTAACCCTAACCCTTACCCTAAACCTAACCCTTATCCTAACCCTATCACTAACCCTAAACCTAATCTTAACCCTAACACTAACCCTAACCCTTACCCTTACCCTAACCTTAACCCTAAACCTAACCCTAACCCTATCCTTAACCGTGACCCTAACCCTAACAATTGCCCTTACCCTAACGCTAACCATAAACCTAACACTAACCCTAACCCTAACCCTGACCCTTACTCTTAACCTAACCCTAACCCTAAACCTAAAACTAACCCTAACCATAACCCTAACACCTAACCCTAACCCTAACCCTAAACTTACACTTATTCTAACCCTAAACCTAACTCTTACCCTTAACCTATCCCCTACCCTAACCCTAACCCTAACCCTAACCCTTAACCTAACCCTAACCCTAACCCTTACCCTAACCCTAAACCTAACCCTAACCCTTACCCTAACCCTAACCCTAACCCTAACACTAAACCTAAACCTTACCCTTACCTAAAGCATAACCCTAACCCTAACCCTAACCCTAACCCTAACCCTAATCCTAACACTAATCCTAACCCTAACACTTATCCTTACCCTAAGCCTAACCTAACCCTAAACCTAACCCTAACCCTTACTGTTACCCTAACCCTAACTCAAAACCTTAGCCTAACCATAACCCTAACCCTAAGACTAACACTAACACTAACACTTACCCTAACCAATACACTAACCCTAACCCTTACCCTAACTCTAACCCTAACCCTTGTCTTAACACTAACCCTAACCCTAACCCCTAACCCTAACCCTTAATCTGACCCTAACCCAAACCCTAACCCTAACCCTTACACTTACCCTAAACCTAACTCTAACCCTAACCCTAACTCTAACCCTAACCCTAACCCTTACCCTAAACCTAACCCTTACCCTAACCCTATCACTGACCCTAAACCTAATCTTAACCCTAACACTAACCCTAACCCTTACCCTTACCCTAACCTTAACCCTAAAACTAACCCTAACCCTATCCTTAACCGTGACCCTAACCCTAACAATTGCCCTTACCCTAACGCTAACCATAAACCTAACACTAACCCTAACCCTAACCCTGACCCTTACTCTTAACCTAACCCTAACCCTAAACCTAAAACTAACCCTAACCATAACCCTAACACCTAACCCTAACCCTAACCCTAATCTTACCCTTATTCTAACCCTAAACCTAACTCTTACCCTTACCCTATCCCCTACCCTAACCCTAACCCTTAACCTAACCCTAACCCTAACCCTTACCCTAACCCTAAACCTAACCCTAACCCTTACCCTAACCCTAACCCTAACCCTAAACCTAAACCTTACCCTTACCTAAAGCCTAACCCTAACCCTAACCCTAACCCTAATCCTAACACTAATCCTAACCCTAACACTTATCCTTACCCTAAGCCTAACCTAACCCTAACCCTAACCCTAACCCTTACTGTTACCGTAACCCTAACTCAAAACCTTAACCTAACCATAACCCTAACCCTAAGACTAACACTAACACTAACACTTACCCTAACCAAAACACTAACCCTAACCCTTACCCTAACTCTAACCCTAACCCTTGTCTTAACCCTAACCCTAACCCTAACCCCTAAACCTAACCCTTAATCTGACCCTAACCCAAACCCTAACCCTAACCCTTACACTTACCCTAAACCTAACTCTAACCCTAACCCTAACTCTAACCCTAACCCTAACCCTAACCCTTACCCTAAACCTAACCCTTACCCTAACCCTAACCCTAATCTTAACCCTAACACTAACCCTAACCCTTACCCTTACCCTAACCTTAACCCTAAACCTAACCCTAACCCTGTCCTTAACCGTGACCCTAACCCTAACAATTGCCCTTACCTAACGCTAACCATAAACCTAACACTAACCCTAACATCAACCCTGACCCTTACTCTTAACCTAACCCTAACCCTAAACCTAAAACTAACCCTAACCATAACCCTAACACCTAACCCTAACCCTAACCTTACCCTTATTCTAACCCTAAACCTAACTCTTACCCTTACCCTATCCCCTACCCTAACCCTAACCCTAACCCTAACCCTTAACCTAACCCTAACCCTAACCCTTACCCTAAACCTAAACCTAACCCTAACCCTTACCCTAACCCTAACCCTAACCCTAAACCTAAACCTTACCCTTACCTAAAGCCTAACCCTAACCCTAACCCTTACCCTTACCCTAAAGCTAACACTAACCCTAACACTAACCCTAACACATACCCTTACCCTAACCCTAACTCTAACCCTACCTGTACCCCTAAACCTAACCCTTACCCTAACCCTAACCCTAACCCTAACCTAACCCTTACCCTAACCCTAACCCTTACGCTAACCCTTACCCTAAACCTAACCCTAACCCTAACCCTTACCCTAACCCTAACCCTAACCCTAACCCTAAACCTAACCCTTACCCTAACCCTAATCCTAACCCTTACCCTTACCCTGACCCTAAACCTAAACCTAACCCTAACCTTTACCCTTAGCATAACCCTAACCCTAACCCTAAACCTAAACCTTACCGATACCCTAAACCTAACCCTAACCTTGCCCTAAACCTAACCCTAACCCTAACCCTTACCCTTACCTTAACCCTAAACCTAACCCTAACCCGTACCCTTACCCTAACGCTAACCCTAACCCTAACACTAACACTAACCCTAACACATACCCTTACCCTTACCCTAACCCTAACCCTAACCGTAACCCTAAACCTAACCGTAACTCTAAACCTATCCCTAACCCTAACCCTTACCCTAACCCTAACCCTAACCCTTATCCTTACCCTCACCCTAACTCTAACCCTAACCTCAACCCCAACCCTAAACCTAAACCTAACCCTAACCCTTACCCTTACCCTAACCCTAACCCTAAACCTCACCCTAACCCTAACCCTAAACCTAACCCTTACCCTAAACCTAACCATAATCCTAACCCTAACCCTAACACTAACCCTTACCCTTAACCTAACACTAAAACTAACCCCTACCCTAAAACTTACCCATACCCTAACCCTAACCCTTATCCTAACCCTAACCCTAACACTAACCCTAACCCTTACTCTTACCTTAACCCTAACCCTAACCCAAACCCTTACCCTTACCCTAACCGTAACCCTAATCTTAACCCCAACCCTAAACCTAACCCTAACCCTAACCCTTACCCTTACCATAACCCTAACCCTAAACCTAACCAAAAACCTAACCCTAACCCTTAACCTAACCCTAACCCTAAACCTAACCCTAACACGTACCCTTACCATAATCCTAACCCTAACCTTATATCTAATCCTAATCCTAACCCCAACCCTTACCCTCACCCTAACCCTAACCCTACCCTTAACCCTAACCCTAAACCTAACGCTAACCCTAACCCTCACCCTAACCCTAACCCTAACCCTTACCATAACCCTAACCCTAACCGTAACCCTAAACCTAATACTTATCCTTAACCTAACCCTAACCCTAACCCTAACACTAACCCTAACCCCTAACCCTAACAGTAACCCTAACCCTAACCGTAACCCTTACTCTTACCCTAACCCTAACCTTAAACTTAATGCTGACCCTAAACCTAAACCTTACCCTAAACCAAACCCTAACCCCAATCTTTAACATAACCCTAACCCATACCATTTCCCTACCCCTAATCCTAACCCTAACCCTTACCCTAACCTTAACCCTAACCCTAAACCTAACCCTTATCTTACCCTAACCCTAACCCTAAACCTAAACCTAACCCTAACCCTAACCATGACCCTAACCCTTAAGCTTAACCCTAAACCTAACCCTACCCCTTACCCTAACCCTAACACTAATCCTAACCCTGACCCTTACCCTTATTCTACCCCTAACCCTAACACTTACCCTTAACCTAACCCCTACCGTAACCCTAACCCTAACCCTAACCCTCACCCTAAACCTAACCCTACGCTTAACCCCAACCCTAAACCTAACGCTAACCCTAACCCTCACCCTAAACCTAACCCTAACCCTTACCCTAACCCTAACCCTAACCCTAACCCTAAACCTAACACTTATCCTTAACCTAACCCTAACCCTAACCCTAACCCTAACACTAACCCTAACCCCTAACCCTAACAGTAACCCTAACCCTAACCGTAACCCTTACTGTTACCCTAACCCTAACCCTAACCTTAATGCTGACCCTAAACCTAAACCTTACCCTAAACCAAACCCTAACCCCAATCTTTAACATAACCCTAACCCTTACCCTTTCCCTACCCCTAACCCTAAGCTAACCCTTACTCTAACCTTAACCCTAACCCTAAACCTAACCCTTACCCTTACCCTAACCCTAACCCTAAACCTAAACCTAACCCTAACCCTAACCCTTAAGCTTAACCCTAAACCTACCCCTACCCCTTACCCTAACCCTAACACTAATCCTAACCCTAAACCTTACCCTTATTCTAACCCTAACCCTAACACTTACCCTTAACCTAACCCCTACCGTAACCCTAACCCTAACCCTAACACTTACCCTAACCCTAATCCTAACCCTGACCCTTACCCTAACCCTAAACCTAACCCTAACCCTAACCCTTACCCTTACCATAACCCTCAACCTAACCCTAACCCTTACCCTTCACCTAACGCTAACCCTAACCCTAACACTAACACTAAACCTAACACATACCCTTACCCTAACCGTAACCCTAAACCTAACCGTAACCCTAAACCTGACCGTAACTCTAACCCTATCCCTTACCCTAACCCTTACCCTAACCCTAACCCTAACCTTACCCCTTACCCTTACCCTCACGCTAACCCTAACCCTAACCTCAACCCCAACCCTAAACCTAACCCTAAACCTAACCCTTACCCTTACCCTAACCCTAACCCTAAACCTCACCCTAATCCAAACCCTAACCCTAACCCTTACCCTAAACCTAACCCTAATCATAACCCTAACCCTAACACTAAGCCTTACCCTTAACCTAACCCTAACCCTAACCCCTACCCTAAAACTTACCCATACCCTAACCCTAACCCTAACCCTTACCCTAAACCTAACCCTAACACTAACCCTAACCCTTACTCTTACCTTAACCCTAACCCTAACCCTAATCCTTACCCTTAACTTATTGCTAATCCTAACCCTAACCCAAACCCTTCCCCTTACCCTAACCGTAACCCTAATCTTAACCCCAACCCTAAACCTAACCCTAACCCTAACCCATACCCTTACCCTAACCCTAACAATAACTCTAACGCTAACCCTAACCCTAACACATACCCTTACCCTAACGCTAACCCTTACCCGAACCCTAACCCTAACGCTAAACCTAACCCTAAACCCTAACCCAAAACCTTAACCTAACCCTAACCCTAACACTACCCTTACCCTAAGCCTAACTGTAACCCTAACCCTAACCCTAAACCTAACCCTTATCCTAACCCTAACCCTAACCCTAACTCTAACCCTAAACCTAACTCTTATCCTTATCCTAACCCTAACCCTAACACTAACTCTAACCCTACCCCTAACCCTAACCGTAACCCTAACCCTAATAGTAAATCTTACCCTTACCCTAACCCTAACCCTTACCTTAATGCTGACCCTAAACCTAAACCTCACCCTAATCCAAACCCTAACCCCAATCCTTACCATAACCCTAACCCTTACCCTTTCCCTAAACCTAACCCTAACCCTAACCCTTACCCTAACCTTAACCCTAACCCTAAACCTAACCCTTACCCTTACCCTAACCCTAACCCTAAACCTAAACCTAACCCTAACCCTTACCCTTACTCTAACCATAACCATAAAACTAAAACTAACCCTAACCTTAACCCTAACACCTAACTCTAACCCTAACACTATCCTTTAACCTTACCCAAACCCTAACCCTAAACCTAGCCCTAACCCTAACCCTAACACTTACCCTAAACCTAACCCTAACCCTAACCCTTACCCTAAACCTAAGCCTAATCTTTAACCCAACCGTAAACCTAACCCTACCCTAACGCTAACCCTTACCCTAACCATAACCCTAACCCTAACCCTAACCTTAACCCTAACTCTAACCCTAACCCTGACCCTTAACCTTACCCAAACCCTAACCCTAACCTTAACCCCAACCCTAAACCTAACCCTAACCCTAACACTTACCCTTACCTTAACCCTAAACCTAACCCCAACCCTTATCCTAACCCCAATCCTAACCCTAACCCTTAACCGAACACTCACCCTAACCCTAACCCCTAAACCTTCCCATAACCCTAACCCTAACACTTGCCCTTACTCTAACCCTTACCCTAACTGTAACCCTAACCCTAAATCTAACCCTAACCCTTACCCTAAGCCTAACCCTAAGCCTTACCCTAACCCTAACTTCAGCCTTAACCCTAACCCTATCCCTAACCCTAACCCTAATCCTTACCCTTACCCTAACCCTAACCCTAACCCTAACACTTACCCTTACCCTAACCCTAACCCTCAAACTAACCGTAACCCTAACCCTAACAACTAAACCTAAACCTAACCCTAACCCTTACCCTTACCCTAACCCTAACCATAACACTAACACTTATCCTTACCCTAACCCTAACCCTCAACCTAACCCTAACCCTAACCCCTACCCTAACCTTAACCCAAAGCCTAACCCTTACCGTAACCCTAACCCTAACCCTACGCCTAAACCTAAACCTTACCCTTACGCTAAACCTAATCCTAACACTTACCCTAACTCTAACATTAACCCCAACACAAAACCTAACCCTAACCCTAACACTAACACTTATCCTTACCCTAACCAAAACCCTAAACCTAACACTAACCTTAAACCTAACCCTAACCCTTACACTAACCCTAACCCCAATCCTAACCCTAACCCTTACGCTTACCCTAACCCTAACCCTAATCCTAAACCTAACCCTAACTCTAAACTTATCCATAACCCTTACCCTTGCCCTAACCCTAAGCATAACCCTAACCCTAAACCTAATCTTAACCCCAACCCTAAACCTAACCCTAACCCAAAACCTAAACCTAACCCTAACCGTAACCCTAACCCTAATCCTAAACCTAACCATAAACCTTACTATTACACTTACCCTTACCATAACCCTAAACCTAACCCTAAACCTAAACCTAACCATAACTCTTACCCTTACCCTAACCGTAACCCTAAACCTAACCCTAACCCAAAACCTTACCCTTACCCTAAACCTAACCCTAACCCTTACCCTAACCCTAACCTTAACCACAACACTAAATCTAACCCTAAACCTAACCCTAACCCTTACCCTTACTCTAACCGGAACCCTAAAACTAAGCGTATCCCTAACCCTAACCGTAACCCTTACCCTAAACCTATCCCCAATCCTAACCCTAACCCTTACCCTTATCCTAACCCTAACACTAAACCTAAACCTAACCCTAACCTTAACCCTAACGCTAACACTTACCCTAACCCTAACCCTAAACCTAAACCTAACCCTAACCCTAAACCTAACCCTTACCCTAACCCACACCCTTCCCCTAACCCTAACACTAACCCTAACCCTAACCCTAACTCTTACCCTTACCTTAAACCTAACCCTAACCCTAAACCTAACACTTACCCTAACCCTAACCTTAACCCCAACACTAAACCTAACCTTAACCCTAACCCTAACCCTTACCCTTACCCTAAACCTTACCCTAAACCTAACCCTAACCCTAACCCTAACCCTTACCCTTACCCTAACCCTAACCCTAACACTTACCCTTGCCCTAACCCTAACCCTCAAACTAAATACAACCCTAACCCTAAAACTAAACCTAACCCTTACCCTTACCCTAACCCTAACCCTAACCCTAACACTTACTCTAACCCTAACACTAACACTGACCCTAAGCCTTAACCTAAACCTAACCCTAACCCCTAACCCTAACCCTTACCCTAACCCTAACCATAACGATAACCCTAACTACTATCCCTAACCCTAACCCTAACCGTAACCCTTATCCTTATCATAACCCTAACCCTAAGCCTACCACTTACACTTTCCCTAACCCCTACCCTAACCCTAAGCCTAACCCTTAACCTAACCCTAACCCTAACCCTACCCCTAACCCTAAACCTAACCCTTAACCTAAACATAATCCTAAAATTTACCCTAACACTAACACTAACCCTAAACCTTACCCTTACCCTAAACCTAACCCTAACCCTAACCCAAACCTTTCACCTAACCCTAACACTAACCCTAACCCCTAAACCTAACCCATACCCTAACACTAATCCTAACCCAAACACGTAACCCTAACCCTAACCCTAACCCCTAAACCTAACCTTAACCCTAACTCTAACACTTACCCTTATCCTAACCCTAACCCTAACCCTAACACTTACTCTAACCCCTACCCTAACCCAAACCCTAACCCTAACCCTTACCCTAACCCTAACCCTAACCCTAACCATAACACTTACACTTACAATAACCCTAAACCTAACCCCAACCCTAACCTTAACCCTAAACCTTACCCTTACCCTATCCCTAACCCTAACCCTAAACCTTACCCTTACCCTAAACCTAACCCTAACCATTACAATAAACCTATCCCTAACCCTAACCCTAACTCTTACCCTTACCTTAAACCTAACCCTAACCCTAACACATACCCTTACCCTCACCATAACCCTAACCCTAAACTTAACCCTAAACCGAACCCTAACCATAACCCTAAATCTAACCCTAACCCTCACAATAACCCTAATCCTTACCCTTACCCTGACCCTAACCCTAACCCTAACCCTTACCCTAACCCTAACCCTAACCCTATCCCTTACCTCTACCCTAACCCTAACCCTTACCCTAAAACTAACCCTTACCCTAACCCTAACCCTAAATCTAACCCTAACCCTAACCCTAAACCTTACCCTAACCCTAACCTTAACCAAACACTAAACCTAACCCTAACCCTATCCCTAACTCTATCCCTAAACCTAAACCTAACCCTAACCCTTACCCTAAACCTAACCTAAACCTAACCCTTACTCTAACCCTAACACTAACAATGACCCTAAGCCTTAACCTAAACCTAACCCTAAGCCCTAACCCTAACCCTTACCCTAATCTTAACCCAACCCTAAACCTAACCCTAAACCAAACCCTAAACCTAACCCTAACCCTTACCCTAACCCTAACCCTAACCCTAACCCCAAACCTACCCTAACCCTTCCCCTAACCCCAACCCTAACCCTAACCCTAACACTTACCCTAACCCTAACCCTAACCCTAACCCTACCCCTAAACCTTATCCTAACCCTAACACTAACCCTAAACCTAACCCTAACCCCTAACCCTAACCCATACCCTAACCCTAACCCTAACCCAAACACCTTACCCTAATCCCTAAACGCAACCCTAACCCTAAATCTAACACTTACCCTTATCCTAACCCTAACCCTATCCCTAACACTTACCCTAACCCATACCCTAACCCTAACCCTAACCCTAACCCTTACCATAACCCTAACCCTTACCCCAACCCTAACACTGACCCTTACAATAACCCTAAACCTAATCCTAAACCTAACCTTAACCCTAAACCTTACCCTTACCCTAACCCTAACCCTAAACCTTACCCTTACCCTAAACCTAAACCTAACCCTTACAATAAACCTATCCCTAACCCTAACCCTAACTCTTACCCTTACCTTAAACCTAACCCTAACCCTAACACATACCCTTACCCTAACCATAAGCCTAGCCTTAACCCCAACACTAAAACTAACCCTAACCCTAACCCTAAACCTTACCCTTACCCTAACCCTAACGCTAAAGCTAACCCTAAACCTAACCCTAACCCTAACTCTTACCCTAAACCTAATCCTAGTCCTAACCTTAACCCTTACCCTTACCCTAAACCTAACCCTAACCCTAACCTTAACCCTAACACTTACCCTTACCCTAACCCTAACCCTAACAGTAAACCTAAACCTAACCCTAACCCTAACCCTAACCCTTACCCTAACCCTAACACTAATCCTAACGCTTACCCTAACCCTGACCATAAACCTAACCCTAAACCTTACCCTAACCCTAACCCTAACCCTTACCGTAACCCTAACCAAACAATAACCCTAACCCCTAACCCTTACCCTAACCAAAACCCTAATCCTTAACATAACCCTAACCCTAACCCTGACCCTAAACCTAACCCTTACCCTTAGCCTAACACTAACCCTAAACCTAACCCTAATCCTAACCCTAAAACTTTCTCTAAACCCAACCCTAATCCTAACCATAACTCTTACCCTTACCCTAACCCTAACCTTAACACTACCCCTAACAATAAACCTAACCTTATCCCTAACCCTTATAATTTCCCTAACTCTAACCCTAACCCTAACCCTAAACCTAAGATTAACCCTAAACCTAACCCTTACCCTTACCCTTATCCTAAACCTAACCCTAACCCTAACCCTAACCTTAACCCTAACCCTTACCCTTACCCTAAACCTAACCCTAACCCTAACCCTAACCCTTACCCTAACCCTAACCCTAACCCTAAACTAACCCTTACCCTAACCCTAACCCTAACCTTAACCCTAAACCTAACCCTAAACCTAACCCTTACCCTAACCCTAACCCTAACCCTAACCTAACACTTACCCTTACCCTAACGCTATCCCTAACCTTAACCCTAACCCTAACCCTTACCCTACCCCAACCCTAATCCAAAACATAACTCTTACCCTTACCCTAACCCTAACAATAACCTTAACACTACCCCTAACCCTAAACCTAACCTTATCCCTAACCCTTATAATTACCCTAACTCTAACCGTAACCCTAACCCTAAACCTAAGATTAACCCTACCCTTATCCTAACCCTAAAACTAACCCTAACCCTAACTCTAACCATAACCCTATCCCATACCCTTACCCTAACCCTAACCCTAACCCTAAACCTAACCCTAACCCTAACCCTAACCCGTACCCTAATCCTAACCCTAACCCTAACCTAACCATTACCCTTACCCTAACCCTAACGCTTACCTTAACCCTAAACCTAAACCTAAACCTAACCCTTACCCTAACCCTAACCCTAACCCTAACCTAACCCTTACCCTAACCCTAACCCTTACCCTAACCCTAACCCTAACCCCTAACCCTAACCCTTAACCTAACCCTAATCCTAACACTAAATCTAACCCTTAGCCTTAACCTAACCCTAAACCTAACTCTAACCATAACCCTAACCCTAAACTTAACTCTTATCCTAACCCTAATCCTTGCTCTAACCCTAACCCTTACCTTACCCTAAACCTAACGCTAACCTTAACCCCAATCTTAAACCTAACCCTAACCCTAACCCTTACCCTTACCCTAACCCTATCCCTAAACCTAACCCTAACTATAACCCTAACCCTAACCCTTACCCTAACCCTAACTCTAATCCTAACCCTAACCCTTACCCTTACCCTAATCCTAACTCTAACCCTAAACCTAAGACTAACGCTAACCTTAACCCTAACCCTGACCCTAACCCTAACCCTAAATCTAATCCGAACCCTAACCTTATAACTAACCCTAACTCTTATTCTAACTCTAAGCCTAACTCTGAACCTAACCCTAACCATAACCCCTAACCCTAACCGTAACCCTAACCCTAACCCTAACCCTTATCCTTGCCGTAACCGTAACCTTAATGCTAACCATAACCCTAACAGTAACCCTTAACCTAAAACTAACCCTAAACCTAACCCTAAAACTAACCCTAAACCTAACCCTAATCCTTACCCTAACCCAAGCCCTAACCCTAACCCTTACCCTTAACCTTTCGCTAAACCTAACCCTAACCATAACTCTAACCCTTACCCTTACCCTAACCGTAACCTAAACTTAACCCCAACCCTAAACCTAACCCTAACTCTAACACTAACCCTTACCCATACCCTAACCGTAACGCTAACCCTAACGCTAACCCTTAACCTAAGACTAACCCTAACCCTAACCCTATACCTTACCCTAACCCAAAGCCTAAATTTAACCCTAACCCTTACCCTGACCCTACCCCTTACCCTAACCCTAAACCTAAACCTTACCCTAACCCTAACCCTAACCCTAAGTCTAACCCTAACCCTAACCCTTACCCTTACCCTAACCCTAACCCTAACACTAACCCTAACCCTTACCCTAACCCTAAGCCTAACCCTTACCTAAACCTAACCCTAACCCTTAACCTAACCCTAACCCTAACACTAACCCTTAACCAAACCCTAAACCTAACTCTAAACCTAACCCTAAACCTCACCCTAACCCTAACCCTAACCATTACCCTAACCCTAACCTTAACCCTTACCTTAACCCTAACCCTAACACTAACCATAAACTTAACCCTAACCCTAACACTTACCCTTACCCTAAACCTAACCCTAACCCTAACCTTAACCCTAAACCTAACCCTAAACCTTGCCCTTACCCTCAACCTAACCCTAAACCAAATCTAAGCCTAACCCTAATCCTAACCCTAACCCTTAACCTTACCTTAAACCTAACCCTAACCCTAACTCTTACCCTTACCCTACCTAAACCCTAACCCTAACCCTAAAACTTACCCTTACCCTAAACTTAACCCTAACCCCTACCCTAAACCTAACACTAACCCTAACACTTACCATAACCTTAACCCTAACCATAACCCTTACCCTTACCCTAAAGCTAACCCTAACACTAACCCTAACCCTAACACTAACGCTAACACATACCCTTACCCTAACCCAATCATAACCCTAACTGTAATCCTAACCTTAACCCTAACCCTAACACTTACCCTAATCCTAACCCAAACCCTAACCCTTCCCCTTACCCTAACGCTAAACCGAACAATAACCCTCAGCTTAACCATAACCCTTACCATTACCCTAACCCTAACCCAAACCCTTACCTTAATGCTAACCCAAACCCTTACCCTAACCCTTACCTTAGCCCTAACCCTAACCCTAATCCTTACCCTAAACCTAAACCTAACCCTAACCCTTACCCTTACCCTAACCCCAACCCTAACCCTGACGCTAACCCTTACCCTTACCCTAAACCTAACCCCAAACCTAAAATTAACCCTAACCCTAACCCTAACCTCAACCCTACCCTAACCCTAAACCTAACCCTAACCCTTACCCTTACCCTAACCCTAACCCTAAACCTAACCCTAACCCTAACCCTAACCCTTATCCTAACCTTAACCGTATACCTAATCCTAATCCTAACCCTTACCCTAATACCTAACCCTAGTCCTAACCCTAACCCTTACCCTTACCCTAACCCTAACCCTAACCCTTACCCTTACCCTAACCCTAAACATAACCCTAACCATAAACCTAACCCTTACCCTTACCCTTACCCTAACCCCTACCCTAACCCTAACCCTTATCCTAAACCTAACCCTAACCCTAATCCTTACCCTTACCCTTTCCCTAACCCTAAACCTAACCCTAACTCTAATCATAACCCTAACCCTAAACCTAACCCGAAACCTAACCCTATCCCTAACCTTAACTCTTATCCTTACCCTAAACCTAACCCTAAAACTAACGCTAACACTAACCCCTAACCCTAACCCTAACCCTAACCCTAAACCTTATCCCTACCCTAACCCTAACCTTAATGCTAACCCTAACCCTAACCCTAAACCTTACCTTAGCCCTAACCCTAACCCTAATCCTTACCCTAACCCTAACCCTAACCCTTACCCTTTCCCTAACCCTAAACCTACCCTAACTCTAACCCTTACCCTTACCCTAAACCTAACCCTAACGCTAAACCTAACCTTAACCCTAAACCTACCTCTAACCCTTACCCTAACACTAACACTAATCCTAACCCTAACCCTTACCCTTACCCTAACCATAACCCTAATCCTAAAACTAACCCGAACCCTAACCCTAACATTTATCCTTACCCAAAGCCTAACCCTAACCCTAACCCTTACCCTAACATTAACCCTAACCCTAACCCTAACACTAACACTTACCCTAACCCTAACCCTAAACCTTACCCTAAACCTAACCCTAACCCTAAGCCTTACCCTAACCCTAACCCTAACCCTAACCCCTAACCCGAACCCATAACCTAACCCTAACCCTAACTCTAAACCTAACCCTTACCCTTAACCTAACCCTAACCTAACTCTGACTGTAACCCTAAACCTAACCCTAACACTTACCCTAACCCTAACCCTAACCCTAAACTTAACCCTAACCCTAACCCTAACCCTTACCCTTACCCTAACCCCAACCCTAAACCTAAACCTAACCCTAACCCTAACCCTAACCTTAACCCTAACCCTGACCCTAAAAATTGCCCTTACCCTAACCCTAACCCTAAACCTAACCCTAACCCTAACCCTAACCCCTACCCTTACCCTAACTCTAACCCCAAACCTAACCCTAACCCTAACCCCTAAATCTAATCCTAACCCTAACCCTACCCTTATTCTAACACTAACCCTAACAATTACCCTTAACCTAACCCCTACCCTAACCCTAACCTTAACGCTTACCCTTACCCTAATGCTAACCCTAACCCTTAACCTTACCCTAACCCTAAACCTAAGCCTAACCCTAACCCTTACCCTTACCCTTACCCTAACCCTAACCCTCACCCTAAACCTAAACCTTACCCTTACCCTCAACCTAACCCTAACCTTGCCCTAAAAATAACCCTAACCCTAACCCTTACCCTTACCTTAACCCTAACCCTAAACCTAAACCTTACCCTTACCCTAACGCTAAACCTAACACTAACCGTGACCCTAAACCTAACCGTAACCCTAAGCCTATCCCTAACCCTAATCCTTACCCTAAACCTAACCCTAACCCTTACCCTTATCCTCACTCTAACCCTAACCCTAACTTCAATCCCAACCCTAAACCTAACCCTAAACCTTACCGTTACCCTAACCCTAATCCTAAACCTAAACCTAAACCTAACCCTAACCCTAACCCTTACCCTAAACCTAACCCTAATCCTAACCCTAACCCTAACAGTAACCCTTACCCTTAACCTAACATTAACATTAACCCTAACCCTAAACCTTACCCATACCGTAAAACTAACCCTAACCCTTACCTTAAACCTAACCCTAATGCTTACTCTTACCTTAACCCTAACCCTAACCCTAACCCTAAACCTAACCCTAACCCTAAGTCTAACCCTTACCCTTACCTAACACTAACAAAAAACCTAACCCTAACCCTTACCCTTACCCTCACCCTAACCCTAACCTTAACCCTAACCCTAACCCTAACCCTAACCTTAACCTACCCTTATCCTTACCCTAACCCTAACACTAAACCTAACACTAACCCTAAACCTAATCCTTACCCTTACCATAACCCTAATCCTAACCCTTACCCATAACCTAACCCTAACCCTAACCTTAACCATAACCCTAACCCTAACCCTAGCCCTTACCCTAACCCTAACCCTAAACCTAACCGGAACCCTAACCCTATCCCTAACCCTAACACTTATCCTTAACCTAACCCTAAGCCTAAACCTAACACTAACCCTAACACCTAACCCTAACCATAATCCTAACCCTAACTTTAACCCTAACCGTAAATCTAACCCTAACCCTTACCCTTACCCTAACCCTAACACAAACCCTAAACCTAAACCTAACCGTAACCCTAACATTATCCCTAAGGCTAACCCTTACCCTAACCCTAACCCTAACCCAACCCTTACCCTTACCCTAAACCTAAACCTAACCCTAACCCTAACCCTTACCCTAAACCTAACCCTAATCCGAACCCTAACCCTAACCTCAATCCCAACCCTTAACCTAACCCTAACCCTAACCCTTACCCTTACCCTTACCCTAAACCTAAACCTAACCCTAACCCTAACCCTTACCCTGAACCTAACCCTAATCCTAACCCTAACTCTAAACCTTACCCTTAACCTAACCCTAACACTAACCCTAACCATAACCTTACCCATACCCTAATCCTAACCCTACCAATTACCTTAACCTAAACCTAACCCTAACCCTAACCCTAACACTTACCTTAGCCATAACCCTAACCATAATCCTTACCCTAACCCTAACCCTAACCCTTACCCTTTCCCTAACCCCATCCTTAACCCTAACTCTAACCCTTACCCTTACCCTAAACCTAACCCCAAATCTAAACCTAAACCTAACCCTAACCCTAACCTCAACCCTACCCTAACCCTAAACCTAACCCTAACCCTTACACTTACCCTAAACCTAACCATAAACCTAACCCTAAACCTAACCCTAACCCTTATCCTAAACTTAACCGTATACCTAACCCTAACCCTAACCCTTACCCTAACAATTAACCCTAGTCCTAACCCTAACCCTTACCCTTACCCTAACCCTAACCCTAACCCTAACCCCAACCCTTACCCTTCACCTAACCTTAAATCTAACCCTAATCCTAACCCTAACCCTAACCCTTACCCTTACCCTAACCCCTACCCTAACCCTAACCCTAACCCTTACTTTAAACCTAACCCTAAACCTAATCCTTACCCTTACCCTAACCCTAAGCCTAACACTAACCATAACCCTAACCCTTACCATTACCCTAAACCTAACCCTAACCCTAACCATAAACCTTACCCTTACACTAACCCTAACCCTTATCCTTACCCTAATCCTAACCCTAAACCTACACCTAAACGTAAACCTAACCCTAACCCTTACCCTTACTCTTACACTACCCTAACCCTAACCCTAAACCTAACCTTTACCCTAACCTTAACCCTAACCCTTACCCTTCCCCTAACCCTAACCCTAAACCTAACCCTAAATCTAACCCTAACCCTAACCCTTACCCTTACCCTAACGTTAACCCTAAACCTAACACTAACCCTTACACTTGCCCTCACCCTAACCCTAACCTTAAACCTAACCGTAACCCTAACCCTAACTCTAACACTAACACTTACCCTAACCCTAACCCGAAACCTAACCCTTACTCTAACCCTAACACTAACCCTAACCCTTACCCTAACCCTTACGCTAACCCTAACGCGAACCCCTAAGAATAATCCTTAACCTAACCATAACCCTAACCCTTACCCTTACCCTAACCCTAAACCTAACTCTAACCCTAACCATAACCCTAACCCTAACCCTAACCCTTACCCTAACCCTAAACCTAACCCTAACCCTAACCTTAACCCTAACTCTAACCCTAACCCTTACCCTAACACTAACCCTAAACCTAAACCTAACCCTAAACCTAACACTAAAATTAACCCTAACCCTAACCCTAACAATTGCCCTT
>JANJXV010000048.1:1820000-1957500 GCA_024803745.1 Megascapheus bottae
CCCCAAACCTAAACCTTACCCTTACAATAACCCTAACCCTAACCATAAACTTAACTCCTACCCTAACCCTAACCCTAAACCTTACCCTAAACCTAACCCTAACCCTAATCCTTACCCTTACCCTAACCCTAAGACTAACCATAACCCTAACCCTTACCCTTACCCTAAACCTAAACCAAACCCTAACCATAAAACTTACCCTTACCCTAACACTAACCCCTAAACCTTACCCTAATCCTAACCCTAAGCCTAAACCTAACCTAACCCTAAACATTACCCTTAACCTAACCTTAACCCTAACCCTTACCCTTACCCTAACCCTAACCCTAAACCTAACCTAAACCTTACCCTAACCCTAACCCTTACCCTAACCCTAACCCTAAACCTAACCCTAACCCTTAGCCTAACCCTAAACCTAACCGTAACCCTAACCTTAACCCTAACCTTTACCCTTACCCTAACCCCTACCCTAACCCTAACCCTTACCCTAAACCTAACCCTAACCCTAATCCTTACCTTTACCCTAACCCTAATCCTAACCATAACCCTAACCCTTACCCTCACCCTAAACCTAACCCTAACTCTTACCCTTACCCTAACCCTAACCCTAAACCTAACCCTAACCCTAACCCTTACCCTAACACCTAACCCTAGTCCTAACCCTAACCATTAATCTTACACTAACCCTAACCCTAACCCTTACACTAACCATAACCCTTACCTTAACCTAACTCTAACCCTTACCTAACCCGAACCCCAACCCTAACCATAAACCTTATCCTTAACCAAACCCTAAACCTAACTCTAAACCTAACCCTAACCCTAACCCTTACCCTAACCCTAACCTTAACCCTTACCCTTACCCTAACCCTAACCCTAACCCTAACCCTCACCTTAACCCTAACCCTAACCCTTACCCTTACCCTAACCCTAACCCTAAACCTAACCCTAACCCTAACCTTAACCCTAAACCTAACCCTAAACCTTGCCCTTACCCTAACACTAACCCAAAGTCTAATCTAACCCAGACCCTAATCCTAGCCCTTACCCTTACCCTTACCTTAACCCTAACACTAACACAAACTCTAACCCTAACCGCTAACACTAACCCTTACCCTTATCCTAACACTACTTCTAACCCTAACCCTTACCCTAAATCTAACCCTAACACTAACCTTACACTTAACCTAACCCTAAACCTAACCCAAACCCTAACCCTAACCCACACCCTAACCCTAACCCTAAACCTAACCCTAACCGTTATCCTAACCCTAACCCTAACCCTAACCCTTAACCTCACCCTAACCCTAACACTAACCCTTACACATACCTTAACCCTAACCCTAACCCTTACCCTAACGCTAAACCTAACCCTAACCTTAACCCTAACCTTAACCCTAACCGTAACCCTAAACCTAACCCTGAACCTAACTCTAAACCTAACCCTAACCCTAACCCTTACCCTAACCCTAACCCTAACCTTAACCATAACCCTAAACCTAACCCTAACCCTTACCCTAACCATAACCCTAAATCTAACGGGAAACCTAACCCTACCCCTAACCCTAACTCTTATCCTTACCCTAACAATAAGCCTAAACCTAACACTAACCCAAACACCTAACCCTAACCATAACACTAAACCTACCCTTAACCCTAACTTTAACACTAATTCTAATCCTTAATGCTAACCCTAAACCTAACCGTAACCCTTACCTAGCCCTAAGCCTAAACCTAATCCTTACCCCTACCCTAACCCTAACCCTAACCCTAACCCTAACCCTTACCCTTTCCCCAACCTTAAACCTAAACCAGACTCTAACCCTTACACTTACCCTAAACCTAACCCTTACCCTAATCCTAACCGTAACCCACACCATAACATTAACCCAAACCCTAACCCTAACCATAACCCTAACCCTTACCCCTACCCTAACCCTAAACCTAAACCTAACCCTAACCCTAACCCTAACCCTTAAGCTATCATTCACCGTATACCTAACCCCTACCCTAACCCTCACCCTAACACCTAACCCTAACCCTTACCCTTACGCCAACCCTAAACCTAACCCTAACCCTAAACCTAACACTAACACTAACCCTTACCTTTACCCTAACCCTATCCCTAACCCTAAACTTAACCCTAACCCTAACCTAACCCAAACCCTTACCTTTACCCTTATCGTAAAACTAACCCTAACCCTAATCCTTACCATAACCATAACCCTAACTCTAACACTTACCATAACCCTAACCCTAACCCTTACACTAACACTAACCTTAACCCTTACCCTAACCCTAACCTAAACCTAACCTTAACCCTAACCCTAACCCTTACCCCTACCCTAACCCTAAACCTAACCCTAACCCTAACCCTAACCCTAACCCTAATCCTTACCCTTACCCTAACCCTAATCCTAACCATAACCCTAACCCTTACCCTCACCCTAAACCTAACCCTAACTCTTACCCTTACCCTAACCCTAACCCTAACCCAAACCCTAACCCTAAACCTTATCCTTAACCAAACCCTAAACCTAACTCTAAACCTAACCCTAACCCTAACCCTAACCCTAACCCTTACCCTTACCCTAACCTTAGCCCTTACCCTTACCCTAATCCTAACCCTAACCCTAACCTTAACCCTAACCCTATCCCTTTCCGTTACCCTAACCCTAACCCTAAACCTAACCCTAACCCTAACCTTAACCTAAACCTAACCCTAAACCTTGCCCTTACCCTAACACTAACCCAAACTCAAATCTAACCCAGACCCTAATCCTAACCCTTACCCTTACCCTTACCTTAACCCTAACACTAACACTAACCCTAACCCTAACCCCTAACCCTAACCCTTACCCTCATCCTAACACTAATTCTAACCCTAACCCTTACCCTAACTCTAACCCTAACCGTAACCCTTACACTTACCCTAACCCTAAACCTAACCCAAACCCTAACCCTAACCCACACCCTAACCCTAACCCTAAACCTAACCCTAACCGTTATCCTAACCCTAACCCTAACCATAACCCTTAACCTCACCCTAACCCTAACACTAACCCTTACCCATACATTAACCCTAACCCTAACCTTACCCTAACCCTAACCCTTACCCTAACCCTAACATTAACCCCAACACTAAACCTAACCCTAACCCTAACCCTAACGCTACCCCTTACCCTTACCCTAAAACTATCCCTAAACCTAAGCCTAACCCTAACACATACCCTTACCTAACCCTAACCCCTAACCCTAACACTTACCCTTATCCTAACACTAACTCTAACCCTAACTCTTGCCCTAACTCTAAACCTAACCCTAACCCTTACACTTACCATAACCCTAAACCTAACCCACACCCTAACCCTAACACACACCCTAACCCTAACCCTAAACCTAACCCTAACCGTTATCCTAACCCTAACCCTAACCCTAACCCTAACCCTAACCCTAACCCTTACACTTACCCTAACCCTAAACCTAACCCAAACCCTAACCCTAACACACACCCTAACCCTACCCTAAACCTAATCCTAACCATTATCCTAACCCTAACCCTAAACATAACCCTAACCCTAACCCTAACCCTAAACCTAACACTAACACTAACCCTAACCTTTACCCTAACCCTATCCCTAACCCTAACCCTAACCCTAACCCTAACCCTAACCTTAACCCTAACCGTAACCCTAAACCTAACCCTAAACCTAACCCTAAACCTAATCCTAACCCTAACACTTACCCCAACCCTAACCTTAACCCCAACACTAACCCTAACCCTAACCCTAACCCTAACCCTTACCCTAAAATTAACCCTAAACCTAAGCCTAACCCTAACACATACCCTTACCCTAACCCTAACCCTAACCCTTAAACTTACCCTAACCGTAACGCTAACCCATACACTAACCCTAACCCTAACCCTAACCCTAACACTTACCCTAACCCTAAACCTAACCCTAAAACTAACCCTTACCCTAACCATAACCCTAACACTTACCCTTACCCTAATACTAACCCTAACTTTAACCCCAACCTAAACCTAACCCTAACCCTGACCCTAACCCTGACCCTTACCCTAACGTTAACCCTAAATCTAAACCTAAACCTAATCCTAACCCTTACCCTTACCCTAACCCTAACCCTAATCCTAACCCTAACATTTACCTTACCCCAACCCTAACCCTAGTCCTAACCCTAATCCTAACCCTAAAAATAACCCTAACCTTTACCCTAACCATTACCCTAACCCTAAACCTAACCCTAACCCTTACCCTTACCCTTACCCTAACCCTGCCTTTACCCTAACCCTAACGCTAACCAAAACTCTAACCCTAACCCTCATCCTTACCCTAACCCTAACCCTAACCCTAAACCTAACCCTAACCTTAAAACTAACCCTTAACCTTACCCTAACCCTAACCCTAAACCTAACCATAACCCTTATCATTACTATAACCCTAACACTAACCTTAACCCTAACCTAAACCCTAATCCTTACCCTTACCTTAACCCTAACTTTAACCCTAACCCTAACCCTTACCCTTACCCTAACAATAACCCTAACCTTAACCCTAACCCTAACCCTAAATCTAACCCTTACCCTTACACTAAACCTAACCCCAAATCTAAACCCAACCCTCACCCTAACCCTAAACTCAACCCTACCCTAACCCTAAACCTAAACCTAACCCTTACACTTACCCTAACCCTAACCATAAACCTAACCCTAAACCTAACCCTAACCCTTACCCTAACACCTAACCCTAGAGCTAACCCTAACCCTTACCCTTATGCTAACCCTAACCCTAACCCTAACCCTTGCCCTAACCCTAACCCTAACCCCAACCCTTACCCTAACCTTTAATCTAAACCTAATCCTAACCCTAACCCTAACCCTAACCCTTACCCTTACCCTAACCCCTACCCTAAACCTAACCCTAACCCTTACCCTAAACCTAACTCTAAATCTAATCCTTACCCTTACCCTAACCCTAAGCCTAACCCTAACTATAACCCTATCCCTTACCATTACCCTAAACCTAACCCTAACCCTAACCATAAACCTTACCCTTACACTAACCCTAAACCTTATCCTTACCCTAACCCTAACCGTAACTCTTACCTAGCCCTAAGCCTAACCCTAATCCTTACCCCTACCCTAACCCTAACCCTAACCCTAACCCTAACCCTTACCCTATCCCCAACCCTAAACAAAACCCTGACTCTAACCCTTACTCTTACCCTAAAACTAACCCTTACCCTAATCCTAACCCTAACCCACACCATAACATTAACCCAAACCCTAACTCTAACCCTAACCCTAACCCTTACCCCTACCCTAACCCTAACCCTAAACCTAACCCTAACCCTAACCCTAACCCTTACGCTAACCTTCACCGTATACAACCCCTACCCTAACCCTTACCCTAACACCTAACCATAACCCTTACCCTTACGCTAACCCTAAACCTAACCCTAACCCTAAACTTAATACTAACACTAACCCTTACCTTTACCCTAACCCTATCCCTAACCCTAAACCTAACCCTAAGCCTAACCTTAAACCTAACCCTTACTTTTACCCTAACCATCACACTAACACTCACCCTAAACCTAACCCTAACCCTTAACCTTGCCCTCACCCTAACCCTAAACTTAAAACTAACCCTAACCCTAACCCTAACCTTAACCCTAACCATTATCCTTACCCTAACCCTAACCCTAACCCTAACACTTATCCTAACCCTAACCCTAACCCTTACCTTAACCGTAACCCTAACCCTCACCTAACCGTAAACCTAAGCCTAACCCTAAACCTTACCTTTAACCAAACCCTAAAGCTAACTCTAACCCTTACCATAACCCTAACCCTAACCTTAACCTACCACTAACCTTAACCCTTACCCTAACCCTAACCCTAACCCTAACCTTAACCCTAATCCTAACCCTTACCCCTACCCTAACCCTAACCCTAAACCTAACCCTAACCCTAACCTTAACCCTAAACCTAAACCTAACCCTTGCCCTTACCCTAACCCTAACCCTAAACCTAACACTAACCCTAAATCTAACCCTAACCCTAACCCTTACTCTTATCCTAACCCTAACCCTAACCCTAACACTTATCCTTACCCTACCCCCTACCCTAACCCTAACCCTAACCCTTAGCCTAACTGTAACAATAACCCTTACCCTTACTCTACCGCTAACCCTTACACTAAGTCTAACCCTAACCCTAACCCCAAACCTAACACATACCCCTACCCTAACCCTAACCCTAACCCTAACCCTTAGCCTTAAACTAAACCTAACCCTAACCTTAACCCCAACCCTAAACCTAACCCTAACCCTAACCCTAACCCTAACCCTAACCTAATCCTAACCTTAACCCTAACGCTTAACCTTACCCTAACCCTAACCCTAACCTCAACCTTACCCTCACCCTAAACCTAACCCTAACTCTTACCCTTACACTAACCCTAACCCTAAACCTAACCCTAACCCTAACCCTAACTCTTACCCTAACACCTAACCCTAGTCCTAACCCTAACCATTAATCTTACACTAACCCTAACCCTAACCCTTACACTAACCCTAACCCTAACCCTTACCCTTACCCTAACCCTAACACTAACCCTAAACCTAAACCTAACCCTTACCCTTACCCTAACCCCTACCCTAACCCTAACCCTAACCCATACCCTAAACCTAACCCTAACCCTAATCCTTACCCTTACCCTAACCCTAAGCCTAACCATAACCCTAACCCTTACCCTTACCCTAAACCTAACCCAAACCCTAAACATAAACCTTACCCTTACCCTAACCCTAACCCCTAAACCTTACCCTAATACTAACCCTAAGCCTAAACCTAAACCTAACCCTAAACCTTACCCTTAACCTAACCTTAACCCTAACCTTTACCCTAATCCTATCCCTAACCCTAACCCTAACCCTAACCCTAACCTTAACGCTAACCGTAACCCTAAACCTAACCCTAAACCTAACCCTAAACCTAATCCTAAACCTAACACTTACCCCAACCCTAACCTTAACCCCAACACTAACCCTAACCCTAACCCTAACCCTAACCCTTACCCTTACCCTAAAATTAATCCTAAACCTAAACCTAACCCTAACACATACCCTTACCCTAACCCTAACCCTAACCCTTAAACTTACCCTAACCGTAACGCTAACCCATACACTAACCCTAACCCTAACCCTAACACTTACCCTAACCCTAAACCTAACCCTAAAACTAACCCTTACCCTAACCATAACCCTAACACTTACCCTTACCCTAATACTAACCCTAACTTTAACCCCAACCTAAACCTAACCCTAACCCTGACCCTAACCCTGACCCTTACCCTAAGGTTAACCCTAAATCTAAACCTAAACCTAATCCTAACCCTAACCCTTACCCTAACCCTAACCCTAATCCTAACCCTAACATTTACCTTACCCCAACCCTAACCCTAGTCCTAACCCTAATCCTAACCCTAAAAATAACCCTAACCTTTACCCTAACCATTACCCTAACCCTAAACCTAACATTTACCCTTAAACTAACCGTAACCCTAAACCTAACCTTAACCCTTACCCTTACCCTAACCCTAAACCTGCCTTTACCCTAACCCTAACGCTAACCAAAACTCTAACCCTAACCCTTATCCTTACCCTAACCCTAACCCTAACCCTAAACCTAACCCTAACCTTAAAACTAACCCTTAACCTTACCCTAACCCTAACCCTAAACCTAACCATAACCCTTATCATTACTATAACCCTAACACTAACCTTAACCCTAACCTAAACCCTAATCCTTACCCTTACCTTAACCCTAACTTTAACCCAAACCCTAACCCTTACCCTTACCCTAACAATAACCCTAACCTTAACCCTAACCCTAACCCTAAATCTAACCCTTACCCTTACACTAAACCTAACCCCAAATCTAAACCCAACCCTCACCCTAACCCTAAACTCAACCCTACACTAACCCTAAACCTAAACCTAACCCTTACACTTACCCTAACCCTAACCATAAACCTAACCCTAAACCTAACCCTAACCCTTACCCTAACACCTAACCCTAGTCCTAACCCTAACCCTTACCCTTATGCTAACCCTATCCCTAACCCTAACCCTTGCCCTAACCCTAACCCTAACCCCAACCCTTACCCTAACCATTAATCTAAACCTAATCCTAACCCTAACCCTAACCCTAACCCTTACCCTTACCCTAACCCCTACCCTAAACCTAACCCTAACCCTTACCCTAAACCTAACTCTAAATCTAATCCTTACCCTTACCCTAACCCTAAGCCTAACCCTAACTATAACCCTATCCCTTACCATTACCCTAAACCTAACCCTAACCCTAACCATAAACCTTACCCTTACACTAACCCTAAACCTTATCCTAACCCTAACCCTAACCGTAACTCTTACCTAGCCCTAAGCCTAACCCTAATCCTTACCCCTACCCTAACCCTAACCCTAACCCTTACCCTATCCCCAACCCTAAACAAAACCCTGACTCTAACCCTTACTCTTACCCTAAACCTAACCCTTACCCTAATCCTAACCCTAACCCACACCATAACATTAACCCAAGCCCTAACTCTAACCCTAACCCTAACCCTTACCCCTACCCTAACCCTAACCCTAAACCTAACCCTAACCCTAACCCTAACCCTTACGCTAACCTTCACCGTATACCTAACCCCTACCCTAACCCTTACCCTAACACCTAACCATAACCCTTACTCTTACGCTAACCCTAAACCTAACCCTAACCCTAAACTTAAGACTAACACTAACCCTTACCTTTACCCTAACCCTATCCCTAACCCTAAACCTAACCCTAAGCCTAACCTTAAACCTAACCCTTACTTTTACCCTAACCATTACCCTAACCCTCACCCTAAACCTAACTCTAACCCTTAAACTTGCCCTCACCCTAACCCTAACCTTAAAACTAACCCTAACCCTAACCCTAACCTTAACCCTAACCATTATCCTTACCCTAACCCTAACTCTAACCCTAACACTTATCCTAACCCTAACCCTAACCCTTACCTTAACCATAACCCTAACCCTCACCTAACCGTAAACCTAAGCCTAACCCTAAACCTTACCTTTAACCAAACCCTAAAGCTAACTCTAACCCTTACCATAACCCTAACCCTAACCCTTAACCTACCACTAACCTTAACCCTTACCCTAACCCTAACCCTAACCCTAACCTTAACCCTAACCCTAACCCTTACCCCTACCCTAACCCTAACCCTAAACCTAACCCTAACCCTAACCCTAACCTTAACCCTAAACCTAAACCTAACCCTTGCCCTTACCCTAACCCTAACCCTAAACCTAACACTAACCCTAAATCTAACCCTAACCCTAACCCTTACTCTTATCCTAACCCTAACCCTAACCCTAACACTTATCCTTACCCTACCCCCTACCCTAACCCTAACCCTAACCCTTAGCCTAACTGTAACAATAACCCTTACCCTTACTCTACCGCTAACCCTTACACTAAGTCTAACCCTAACCCTAACCCCAAACCTAACACATACCCTTACCCTAACCCTAACCCTAACCCTAACCCTTAGCCTTAAACTAAACCTAACCCTAACCTTAAACCCAACCCTAAACCTAACCCTAACCCTAACCCTAACCCTAAACCTAACCTAATCCTAACCTTAACCCTAACTCTTACCCTTACCCTAACCCTAACCCTAAACCTAACCCTAACCCTAACCCTAACCCTTACCCTAACACCTAACCCTAGTCCTAACCCTAACCATTAATCTTACACTAACCCTAACCCTAACCCTTACACTAACCCTAACCCTAACCCTTACCCTTACCCTAACCCTAAAACTAACCCTAACCCTAAACCTAACCCTTACCCTTACCCTAACCCCTACCCTAACCCTAACCCTAACCCATACCCTAAACCTAACCCTAACACTAATCCTTACCCTTACCCTAACCCTAAGCCTAACCATAACCCTAACCCTTACCCTTACCCTAAACCTAACCCAAACCCTAAACATAAACCTTACCCTTACCCTAACCCTAACCCTAAACCTAACCTAACCCTAACCCTAACCCTAACCCTTACCCTAAATCTAACCCTAAACCTAACCCTAACCCTTAGCCTTGCCCTCACCCTACCATAACATTAAACCTAACCGTAACCCTAACCCTAACCCTAACCTTAACCCTAACCCTTATCCTTACCCTAACCCTAACCCTAACACTAACCCTAATCCTTTCCCTAACCCTAACCCTAACGCTTACCTTAACCTAACTCTAACCCTTAACCTAACCCTAACCCTAAACATAACCCTAAACCTTATCCTTAACCAAACCCTAAACCTAACTCTAAACCTAACCCTAACCCTAACCCTAAACCTTAACCTAACCCTAACCTTAACCCTTACCCTTACCCTTACCCTAACCCTAACCCTAACCGTAACCCTAACCTTAACCCTAACCCTAACCCTAACCCTTACCCTAACCCTAACCCTAAACCTAACCCTATCCCTAACCTTAACCCTAAACCTAAACCTAAACCTTGCCCTTACCCTAACACTAACCCAAAATCAAATCTCACCCAGACCCTAATCCTAACCCTTACCCTTACCCTTACCTTAACCCTAACCCTAACACTAACCCTAACCCTAACCCTAACCCTAACCTTAACCCTAACCGTAAACCTAAACCTAACCCTGAACCTAACCCTAAACCTAACCCTAACCCTTACCCTAACCCTAACCTTAACCCCAACACTAAACCTAACCCTAACCCTAACCCTTACACTTACCCTAAAACTAACCCTAAACCTAAGACTAACCCTAACACATACCCTTACCCTAACCCTAACCCCTAACCCTAACACTTACCCTTATCCTAACACTAACTCTAACCCTAACCCTTACCCTAACTCTAACCCTAACCCTAACTCTTACACTTACCCTAACCCTAAACCTAACCCAAAACCTAACCCCAACCCACACCCTAACCCTAACCCTAAACCTAACCCTAAACGTTATCCTAACCCTAACCCTAACCCTAACCCTTAACCTAACCCTAACCCTAACACTAACCCTTAGCCATACTTTAAGCCTAACCCTAACCCTTACCCTAACGCTAAACCTAACCCTAAACCTAACCCTAACCTTAACCGTAACCTTAACCCTAACCGTAACCCTAAACCTAACCCTGAACCTAACCCTAAACCTAACCCTAACCCTAACCCTTACCCTAACCCTAATCTTAACCCCAACACTAAAGCTAACCCTAACCTTAACCCTAACCCTAACCCTTAACTTTACCCTAAAACTAACCCTAAACCTAAGCCTAACCCTAACACATACCCTTACCCTAACCCTAACCCCTAACCCTAACCCTTACCCTAACGCTAAACCTAACCCTAAACCTAACCCAAAACCTAACCCTAACCCACACCCTAACCCTAACCCTAAACCTAACCCTAACTGTTATCCTAACCCTAACCCTAACCATAACCCTTAACCTAACCCTAACCCTAACATTAACCCTTACCCATACCTTAACCCTAACCCTATCCCTTACCCTAACGCTAAACCTAACCCTAACTTTAACCCTAACCGTAACCCTAAACCTAACACTGAAACTAACCCTAAACCTAACCCTAACCCTAAACCTTACCCTAACCCTAACCTTAACCCCAACACTAACCCTAACCCTAACCCTAACCCTTACCCTTACCCTAAAACTAACCCTAAACCTAAGCCTAACCCTAACACATACCCTTACCCTAACCCTAACCCTAACCCTAAACCTTAAACTTACCCTAACCCTAACGCTAACCCATACACTAAACCTAAACCTAACCCTAAACCTAACACTTACCCTAACCCTAAACCTAACCCTAAAATAACCCTTACCCTAAACCTAACCCTAACACTTACCCTTACCCTAATACTAACCCTAACTTTAACCCCAACCTAAACCTAACCCTAACCCGAACCCTAACCCTTACCCTTACCCTAACGCTAACCTAAATCTAAACCTAACCCTAATCATAAACCTAACCCTTACCCTAACCCTAACCCTAACCCTAACCCTAACCCTAACTCTAACCTTTACCCTAACCATTACCCTAACCCTAAACCTAACCCGAACCCTAAACCTAACATTTACCCTTACCCTAACCGTAACCCTACACCTAACCCTAAGCCTTACCCTTACTCTAACCCTAACCCTGCCTTTACCCTAACCCTAACGCTAACCAAAACCCTATCCCTAACCCTTATCCTTACCCTAACCCTAACCCTAACCCTAAACCTAACCCTAACCTTAAAACTAACCCTTAACCTTACCCTAACCCTAACCCTAAACCTAACCATAACCCTTATCATTACTATAACCCTAACACTAACCTTAACCCTAACCTAAACCCTAATACTTACCCTTACCTTAACCCTAACTTTAACCCTAACCCTAACCCTTACCCTTACCCTAACAATAACCCTAACCTTAACCCTAACCCTAACCCTAACCCTTACCCTAACCGCAACCCTAAACCTAACCCTAACCATAACCCTAATCCTTACTCTAACCCTAACCCTAACCCTTACCCTTACAATAATGCTAAACCTAACCCTAACCCTAAACTTAACCTAACCCTTAACCTTACCCTAACCCTAACTCTAACCCTAAACCTTACCCTTACCCTAAACCTAACCCTAACCCTTATCCTAAACCTATCCTTAACCCTAAGCCTAACTGTTACCCTTAGCTTAACCCTAACCCTAACCCTAACACATACCTTACCCTAACCATAACCCTAACACTTACCGTAACCCTAAACCTAACACTAAACCTAACCCTAACCCTAAACCTAACACTAAGTCTAACCCTAAAGCTTTCCCTTACCCCAACCCTAATCCTAAACTAACCCTAATCCTAAACCTAAACCTAACCCCTAACCATAACCCTAACCCTAACCCTAATATTTACCGGCACCCAAACCCTAAACATAACCCTTACCCTAACCCTAACCCTAATCTTAAACCCAACCCTAAACCTAACCCTAACACTAACCACAAACTTTACACTAACCCTAACCCTAACCCTTACCCTTACCCTAACCCTAACCCTAAACTTATCCCCAAACCTAAACCTAACCCTAACCCTAACCCTAACACTTACCCTTTCCCTAACCCTAACCCTAACCCCAAACTTTATCCTAACCCCAACCCTAACCCTAACCCTTAACCTTACCCTAACCCTAACCCTTACCCTTACCCTAACCCTAACCCTAAACCTAACACTTACCCTTAACCTAAAACTAGCCCTAACCCTAACCCTAACGGTAACCCTTACCGTTACCCTAACCCTAACCCTAACACTTACCCTAACACCTTACCCTAATCCTAACGCTATCACTTACCTTTACCCTAACCCTAACCCTAACCCTTACCCTAACCCTAACCCTAACCCTTACCCTTACATTAACCCTAAACCTAACCCTAAACCTAACCCTAACACTTACACTTACCCTAACCCCTACCGTAACCCTAACCCTAACCCTTACCCTAACCCTAAGCCTAACCCTAACCCTAACTCTAAACCTTACCCTTACCCTAAACCTAACCCTACCCCTTACCATAAACTTACCCTTACCCTAAACCTAACCCTAACCCTTACCCTAACCCTAAACCTAAACCTAACCCTAACCCTAAACCTTACCCTTAACCTAACCCTAACCCTAACTTTAACCCTCAACCTTAACCTTAACCTAACCCTAACCCTAACCCTAACCCTAACCTTAAACCTAACCCTTACACAAACCCTAACCCTAACCCTAACCAAAACCCTCAACCTAACCCTAACCGTAACCCTTACCCTAACCCTAAGCCTAACCCTAAACCTAACTCTAAACCTTACCCTTACCCTAAACCTAACCCTTACCCTTACCCTAACCCTAATGCTAAAACTAAACCTAACACTAACCCTAACCCTTACCTTTACCCTAACCCTAACCCTAACCCTAAACTTAACCCTAACCCTAACCTTAACCCTAAACCTTAACCTTAAACTAACCCTAACCCTAACCCTAACCCTAATCTTAAAACTAACCCCAAACCAAACCCTAACCCTAACCCTAACCCTAACCCTTACCCTAACCCTAACACTAACCCTTACCTTCACCCTAACCCTAACCCTTAACCTAACCCTAAACCTAAGCCTAACCCTAACCCTTCCCCTTAACAAAACCCTAAACCTAACTCGAACCCTTACCCTAAACCTAAACCTAACACTTACCCTATCCTTAACCCGAACCCTAAACCTAACCCTTACCCTTACACTAGCCCTAACCCTAAACCTAACCCTAACCCTAATCCTAACCCTTACCCTTACTCTAACCCTAACCCTAAATTTAAACCTACCCTAACCTTAACCCTAACACCTAACCCTAACCCTAACCCTATTCCATACCCTTACAATAACCCTAACCCTAACTCTAGCCCTAACCCTAACCCTAACACTTACCCTAACACTAACCCTAACCCTTACCCTAACTTTAACCCTAATCTTAAACCCAACCCTAAATCTAACCCTAACCCTAACCATAAACCTTACTCTAACCCTAACCCTAACCCGAACACTAACCCTAAACTTAACCCTAACCCTAACCTTAACCCTTACACTTACCCTAACCCTAACCCTAAACCTAATCCCAAAGCTAAACCTAACCCTAACCCTAACCCTAACACTTACCCTTACACTAACCCTAACCCTAACCCCAACCCTTATCCTACCCCTAACCCTTACGCTTACCCTAACCCTAACCCTAAACCTAACACTTACCCTTACCTAAACCTAACCCTAACCCTAAACCTAACCGTAACCCTTACCGTTACCCTAACACTAACCCTAACACTTACCCTAACACCTTACCCTAATCGTAACGCTATCACTTACCCTTACCCTAACCCTAACCCTAACCCTTACCCTAACCCTAACCCTAACCCTTACCCTTACCCTAACCCTAAACCTAACCCTAACCCTAAACCTAACCCTAACACTTACACTTACCCTAACCCCTACCGTAACCCTAACCCTAACCCTTACCCTAACCCTAAGCCTAACCCTAACCCTAACTCTAAACCTTACCCTTACCCTAAACCTAACCCTACCCCTAACCATAAACTTACCCTTACCCTAAACCTAACCCTAACCCTAACCCTAACCCTAACCCTAAACCTAACCCTAACCCTAAACCTTACCCTTAACCTAACCCTAACCCTAAACCTAACCTTAACCCTAAACCTTAACCTTAACCTAACCCTAACCCTAACCCTAACCCTAACCTTAAACCTAACCCTAACGCAAACCCTAACCTTAACCCAAACCCTAACCCTCAACCTAACCCTAACCCTAACCCTTACCCTAACCCTAAGCCTAACCCTAACCCTTACTCTAAACCTTACCCTTACCCTAAACCTAACCCTTACCCTTTCCCTAACGCTAATGCTAAACCTAAACCTAACACTAACCCTAACCCTTACCTTTACCCTAACCCTAACCCTAACCCTAAACTTAACCCTAACCCTAACCTTAACCCTAAACCTTAACCTAACCCTAACCCTAACCCTAACCCTAACCCTTATCTTAAAACTAACCCTAACCCAAACCCTAATCCTAACCCTAACACTAACCCTTACCCTAACCCTAACACTAACCCTTACCTTCACCCGAACCCTAACCCTTAACCTAACCCTAAACCTAAGCCTAACCCTAACCCTTCCCCTTAACAAAACCCTAAACCTAACTCGAACCCTTACCCTAAACCTAAACCTAACACTTACCCTAAACTTAACCCTAACCCTAAACCTAACCCTTACCCTTACACTAGCCCTAACCCTAAACCTAACCCTAACCCTAACACTAATCCTAACCCTTACCCTTACTCTAACCCTAACCCTAAATTTAAACCTACCCTAAACTTAACCCTAACACCTAACCCTAACCCTAACCCTATCCCATACCCTTACACTAACCCTAACCCTAACTCTAGCCCTAACCCTAACACTAACACTTACCCTAGCACTAACCCTAACCCTAACCCTTACCCTAACTTTAACCCTAATTTTAAACCCAACCCTAAACCTAACCCTAACCCTAACCATAAACCTTACCCTAACCCTAACCCTAACCCGAACACTAAACCTAAACTTAACCCTAACCCTAACCTTAACCCTTACCCTTACCCTAACCCTAACCCTAAACTTAATCCCAAAGCTAAACCTAACCCTAACCCTAACCCTAACACTTACCCTTACCCTAACCCTAACCCTAACCCCAACCCTTATCCTACCCCAACCCTAACTCTAACCCTTAAACTAACCCTAATCCTAACACTAACCCTAATCCTTACCCTTACCCTAACCCTAAAAATAACTCTAAACCTAACCCTAACCCTTACCCTAACCCTACCCCTAACCCTTACCCTAACCCTAACTTCAGCATTATCCCTAACCCTAACCCTAACCCTTACACTTACTCTAACCCTAACCCTAACCCTAACACTTACCCTTACCCTAATCCTAACCTTCATCCTAACCCTAACCCTTACCCTATCCCCTAACCCTAAAACTAACCCTAACCCTTATCCTTACCCTAACCCTAACCCTAAACCTACCACTTACCCTTAACCTAAACCTAACCCTAACCCTAACAATAACCCTAACCCTAAACCTTACCCTTACCCTACCCTAAACCTTACCCTAAACCTAACCCTAACCCTAAACCTAATCCTAACTCTAACCATAACCATTACCCTAACACTAACCCTAATCTTAACCCTAGCCCTTACCGTTACCCTAACCCTAAACCTAACCCTAACCCTAATCCTTACCCTAAACTTAACCGTATACCTAACCCTAACCCTAACCCTAACCCTTACCCTAACTCCTTACCCTAATCCTAAAGCTATCACATACCCTTACCCTAACCCTAACCTTAACCCTTACCTTAAACCTAACCCTAACCCTTACCCTTACCCTAACCCTAAACCTAAAACTAACCCTAACCCTAACCTTTACCCTTACCCTAACCCCTACCGTAACCCTCACCCTAAACCTTACCATAACCCTAAACCTAACCCTAACCCTAACCCTTACCCTAACCCTAAACCTAACCCTAACCCTAACTCTAAACCTTACCCTTACCCTAAACCTAACCCTACCCCTAACCATAAACTTACCCTTACACTAAACCTAAGCCTTAGCCTTACCCTAACCCTAAACATAAACCTAACCCTAACCCTAACCCTTAGCCTTAACCTACCCCTAACCCTTACCCTAAACCTAACCCTAACCCTAACCATAAACCTTACCCTTACCCTAACCCTAACCCTTACCCTTACCCTAACCCTAATGCTAAACCTAAACCTAACACTAACCCTAACCCTTACCTTTACCCTAACCCTAACCCTAACCTAAACCTAACCCTAACACTAACCTTAACCCTAAAACTTAACCTTAACCTAACCCTAACCCTAATCCTAACCCTAACCTTAAACCTAACCCTAACCCAAACACTAACCCTAACCCTAACCCTTACCTTTACCCTAACCCTAAACCTTAACCTAACCCTAAACGTAAGGCTAACCTTAATCCTTCCCCTTAACAAAACCCTAAACCTAACTCGAACCCTTACCCTAACTCTAACCCTAAACCTTACCCTAACCTTAACCCTAACCCTAAACCTAACCGTTCCCTTACCCTAGCCCTAACCCTAAACCTAACCCTATCCCTAACCCTAACCCTAACCCTTACCCTTACTCTAACCCTAACCCTAAATTTAAACCTACCCTAACCTTAACCCTAACACCTAACGCTAACCCAAACCCTATCCCATACCCTTACCCTAACCCTAACCCTAACCCTAGCCCTAACCCTAACCCTAACACTTACCCTAACCCTAACCCTAACCCTAACCCTTACCATAACTTTAACCCTAATATTAAACCCAACCCTAAACCTAACCCTAACCCTAACCCTTACCATAACCCTAAGCTAGCCCTAACCCTAAGCTTATCCCTAAACCTAACCCTAACCTTTACCCTTACCCTAACCCTAATCCTAACCTTAACCCCAAACCTAACCCTAACGCTAACCCTAAACCTGACACTTACCCTAACCCTAACCCTAACCCTAACCTTACCACTTACCCTTACCCTAACCCTAACCCTCAACCTAACCCTAACCCTAACCCTAACCCTTAACCCTAAACCTAACCCTAACTCTTCCCCTTACCTTAACCCTAACCCTAACCCTAACACATACCCTTACCCTAACCATAAACCTAACCCTAACCGTAACCCTAAACCTAACCCTAAACCTAACCCTAAGCCTAACCCTAACCCTTACCCTAACCCTAACCTTAACCACAACACTAAATCTTACCCTAACCCTAACCCTAACCCTAACCCTAACTCTAGCCCTAACCCTAACCCTAACACTTACCCTAACCCTAACCCTAACCCTAACCCTTACCCTAACTTTAACCCTAATCTTAAACCCAACCCTAACCCTAACCCTAACCCTAACCATAAACCTTAGCCTAACCCTAACCCTAACCCAAACACTAACCCTAACCTTATCCCTAACCCTAACCCTAAACCTTACCCTTACCCTAACTCTAAACTTAAACTTAATCCCAAAGCTAAACCTAACTCTAACCCTAACCCTAACACTTACCCTTACCCTAACCCTAACCGTAACCCCAACCCTTATCCTACCCCAACCCTAACCCTAACCTTTAACCTAACCCTAATCCCAACACTAACCCTAACCCTTACCCTTACCCTAACCCTAAAAATAACTCTAAACCTAACCCTAACCCTGACTCTAAATCTAACCCTAACCCTAACCCTAACCCTTACCCTTACCCTAACCCCTACCGTAACCCTAACCCTAACCCTTACCCTAACCCTAAACCTAACCCTAACCCTAACCCTTACCCTAAACCTAAACCTAACCCTAACCCTAACTCTAAACCTTACCCTTAACCTGAACCTAACCCTACCCCTAACCATAAACTTACCCTTACCCTAAACCCAACCCTTACCCTTACCCTAACCCTAAACCTAACCCTAACCCTAACCCTAACCCTTACCCTTAACCTAACCCTAACCCTTACCCTAAACCTAACCCTAACCCTAACTATAAACCTTACCCTTACCCTAACCCTAACCCTTACCCTTACCCTAACCCTAATGCCAAACCTAAACCTAACACTAACCCTAACCCTAACCCTAATCCTAACCCTAACCTTAAACCTAACCCTAACCCAAACACTAACCCTAACCCTAACCCTAACCCTTACCCTAACCCTAACCGTAACCCTTACCTTTACCCTAACCCTAAACCTTAACCTAACCCTAAACGTAAGCCTAACCTTAATCCTTCCCCTTAACAAAACCCTAAACATAACTCGAACCCTTACCCTAACTCTAACCCTAACCCTTACCCTAACCTTAACCCTAACCCTAAACCTAAACCTTACCCTTGCCCTAGCCCTAACCCTAAACCTAACGCTATCCCTAACCCTAACCCTCACCCTTACTCTAACCCTAACCCTAAATTTAAACCTACCCTAACCTTAACCCAAACACCCAACGCTAACCCAAACCCTATCCCATACCCTTACTCTAACCCTAACCCTAACCCTAGCCCTAACCCTAACCCTAACACTTACCCTAACCCTAACCCTAACCCTTACCCTAACTTTAACCCTAATCTTAAACCCAACCCTAAACCTAACCCTAACCCTAACCCTTACTGTAACACTTACCCTAACCCTAACCCTAACCCTAACACTTACCCTTACCCTCAACCTCACCCTAACCCTAACCCTTACCCTAACCCTAACACTAAACCAAACACTAACCCTAAACCCTAACCCTAACCGTAACCCTTACCCTTACCCTAACCCTAACCCTAACCCTAACCTTAATGCTAACCCTAACACTAACCCTTACCCTAAACCAAACCCTAACCCCTATCCTTACCCTAAACCTAACCCTTACCCTTTCCCTAACCCTACCACTAACCCTAACCCTTACCCTAACCTTAACCCTAACCCTAAACCTAACCCTTAACCATACCATAGCCCTAACCCTAACCCTAACCCTAACCCTAACCATAAACCTAAACCTTACCCTTACTCTAACCCTAACCCTAAATCTAAACCTACCCTAACCCTAACCCTAATACTTACCCTTACCTTTACCCTAACCCTAACCCTAACCCCAACCCTTATCCTAACCCCAACCCTAACCCTAACCCCAATCCTAACCCTAACCCTTAACCTAACCCTAACCCTAACACTAACCCTAACCCTTACCCTAACCCTAACCATAACCCTACCCCTAACCCTATACCTTACCCTTACCCTACACCTAATCCTAACACTTACCCTAACCCTAACCTTAACCCCAACACTAAACCTAACCCTAACCATAACCCTTATCCTTACCCTAACCGTAACCCTAAACCTAACACTAACCCTAAACCAAACCCTAACCCTTACCCTAACCCTAACCCCAATCCTAACCCTAACCCTTAAACTTACCCTAACCCTAACCCTAACTCTAAACCTAAACCTAACCCTAATCCTAAAGTTAACCCTAACCCTTACCCTTGCCCTTCCCCTAACCCTAACCCTTACCCTAATCTTAACCCCTACCGTAAACCTAACCCTAACCCAAACCCTTAACCTAACCCTAACCGTAATCCTAAACTTCATCATAATCCTAACCATAACCCTTACCCTTACCGTTACCATAACCCTAGCCGTAATCCTAACCCTAACCCTAAACCAACCATAACCCTTACCCTAACCCTTACCCTAACCCTAACCCTAACCCTAACCCAAAACCTTACCCTTACCCTAAACCTAACCCTAACCCTTACCCTAACCCTAACCTTAACCACAACACTGAATCTAACCCTAAATCTAACCCTAATCCTTACCCTTACCCTAACTGTATCCCTAAACCTAACCGTAACCCTAACCCAAACCCTAACCCTTAACCTAACACTACCCCCAGTCCTAACCCTAACCCTTACCCGTACGTTAACCCTAACACTAAACCTAAACCTAACCCTAACCTTAACTTTAACCCTAACCCTTACCTAACCCTAACCCTAACAAAACCTAAACCTAACCCTAACCCTTACCCTAATGGTAACCCTAACCCAAACCCTTCCCCTAAACCTAACCCTAACCATAACCGTAACAGTTACCCTACCCCTAACCCTAACCCTACCCCTAACCCTTACCGTAACCCTAACACTTACCCTAAACCTAACCCTTATCCTAACACTATCCCTACCCCTAACCCTAACCCTAACCCTTAACCTAACACTAACACTAACCTCAACCCCTAACCCTAACACATACCCTAACCCTAACCCTAACCCTAACCCTAACCCCTATCCTTAACCCTAACCCTAACCCCTAAAACTAACCCTAACCCTAACTCTAACACTTACCCTTATCCTAACCCTAAACCTAACCGCAACACTAACCCTAACCCTAACCCATACCCTAACCCTAACCCTTACCCTTACCCTTACCATAACCCTAAACCTAACCCTAACCCTTACCTTAACCCTAACCCTTACCCTTACCCTAACCCTAAACCTTACTCTTACCCTAAACCTAACCATTTTCCTAAACCTATCCCTAACCCTAACCCTAACTCTTACCCTTACCTTAACCATAACCCTAACCCTAACACATACCCTTACCCTAACCATAACCCTAACCCTAACCGTAACCAAAAACTTAACCCTAAACCTAACCCTAAGCCTAAACCTAACCCTTACCCTAACCTTAACCTTAAACAAAGCACTAAACCTAACCCTAACCCTAACCCTAACCCTTACCCTTACCCTAACCCTAACCCTAAACCTAACACTAACCCCTAATCCTAACCCTTACCCTAACCCTAACCATAACCATAACCCTAACCACTAAACCTAACCCTAAACCTAACCCTAACCCTTACCCTTATTCTAACCCTAGCCCTAACCCTAACACTTCCCCTTACCCTAACCCCTACCCTAAACCTAACCCTAAGCCTAACCCTTACCCTAACCCTAACCCTAACCCTACCCCTAAACCTAAACCTTACCGTTACCCTACACCTAATCCTAACACTTACCCTAACCCTAACATTAACCCCAACACTAAACCTAACCCTAACCCTAACCCTTATCCTTACCCTAACCGTAACCCTAAACCTAACACTAACCCTACCCCTTACCCTAAACCTAACCCCAACCCTAACCCTAACCCTAACCCTAACCCTAAACCTTACCCTTACCCTAAACCTAACCCTAAACCTTATCCTAAACCTATCCCTAGCCCTAACCCTAACTCTTACCCTTACCTTAACGCTAACCCTAACCCTAACACATACCCTTACCCTAACCATAACCCTAACCCTAACCATAACCCTAAACCAAACACTAAACCTAACCCTAAGCCTAACCCTAACCCTTACCCTAACCCTAACCTTAACCACAACACTAAAGCTAACCCTAACCCTAACCCTAACCCTTACGCTTACCCTAACCCTAACCCTAAACCTAACCCTAACCCTAACCCTAACTCTTACCCTAAACCTAACCCTAATCCTAACCCTAACACTTACACTTACCCTATCCCTAACCCTAACCCTAAAGCTAACCCTAACCCTAAACTTAACCCTAACCCTTACCCTTACCCTAACCCTAACCCTAAACCTAAACCTAAACCTAAACCTAACCCTAACCCTAACCCTAACCCTGACCCTTACCCTAACCCTAACCCTATTTCTAATGCTTAACCTGACCCTGACCCTAACCTTAACCCTAACACTTATCCAAACACTCACCCTAACCCTAACCCTTACCCTAACCGTAACCAAACCCTAACCCTAACCCTAAACCTAACCCTACCCAATCCCTTACCCTAAACCTAACCCTAACCCTTACTCTAACTCTAAACCGAACCCTAAACCGAACCCTAACCCTTACCCTAACCCTAACCCTATTTCTAATGCTTAACCTAACCCTGACCCTAACCTTAACCCTAACACTTATCCAAACACTCACCCTAACCCTAACCCTTACCCTATCCCTAACCCTAACCCTAACCCTAACCCTTACCCTAACCATTACCAAACCCAAACCCTAACCCCTAACCCAAACCCTACCCAAACCCTTACCCTAAACCTAACCCTAACCCTTACTCTAACCCTAAACCGAACCCTAACCCTAAACCTACCCCTAACCCTAACCTTAACCCTAATCCTTACCCTAAACCTAACCCTAACCCTAACGCTAACCTTTACCCTTACTTTAACTCAAACCCTAAAACTAACCCTTACCCTTACCCTAACGCTAACCCATACCCAAACCCTAACCCTAACCCTAACCCTTACCCTTACCGTAACCCTAACCCTAACCCTAACCCTAAACCTAACCCTAACCCTTACTCTAACCCTAAACTGAACCCTAACCATAACCCTTACCCTTACCCTAACCGTAACCCTGACCCTAAACCTAACCCTTACCCTTATCCTAAACCTAACCCTAAACCTAACACTAACCCTGCCCCTTAACCCTAACCCTAACCCTAACCCTAACCCTTACCCTTACCCTTACCCTAACACTAACTTTAATGCTAAACCTAACCGTAACCCTAACCCTTACCCTAAACCTAACACTAGCCCTAAAACTAACCCTAACCCAAACCCTTACACTTTCCCTACCCCTAACCCTAATTCTAGCACTAAACCTTACCTTTAATCTAAACCTAAACCTAAACCTAAACCTAAACCTAAACCTAACCCTAACCCTAACCCTAGCCCTAGCCCTAACCCTAACCCTTACACTTACCCTAACCCAAACCCTAAACCTAACCCTAACCCTAACCTTAACCCTAACCCTAACACTTACCCTAACCTTACCCTAAACCTAACCCTAACCAAAATGCTTACCCTAACCCTAAGGCTAACCCTAACCCTTACCCTAAACCTAACCCTAACCCTTTCTCTAACCCTAACCCTAACGCTTAACCTAACCCTCATCCTAATCCTAAACCTAACCCTTACCCTTACCCTAACCCTAAACCTACCTCTAAACCTAACCCTAACCCTAAACCTTACCCTAACCCTAACCCTAACCCTTGCTCTAACCCTAACCCTAACCCTAACCCTAACCTTAACCTTAACCCTAACCCTAACCCTTACCCTTAACCTAAGCCTAAACCTAACCGTAACCCTAACCGTAACACTTACACTTACCCTAACCCTAACCCTAACCCTAACCCGAACTCTAAACCTTACCCTTACCCTAAACCTAACCCCAAACCTTAACCTAACCCTAACCCTAACCCTAACCCTTACCCTTACCTTAATCCTAACCCTAACTCTAACCCTTGCCCTTACCCTAACGCTAACCCTAAACCTAACCCTAAACCTAACACTAACCCTAACACATAACCTTACCCTAACCCTAACCCTAACCCTAACCGTAACCCTAAACCTAACCCTAAACCTAATCTAACCCTAACCCTTACCCTAACCCTAACCCTAACCCTTACACTTACCCTAAACCTAACCGTAACCTTAACCCCAACCTTAAACCTAACACTAAACCTAACCCTTACCCTTACCCTAACCCTATCCCTGACCCTAACTCTAACCCTAACCCTTACCCTAACCCTAACTCTAATCCTAACCCTAACCCTTATCCTTATCCTAATCCTAACCTTAACCCTATACCTAAGACTAACACTAACCTTAAAATTACCCTTATCCTAACCCTAACCCTAAACCTAATCGGAACCCTAAACTTATCCCTAAACCTAACTCTTATCCTTACCCTAACCCTAACCCTAAACATAACCTAAACCATAACCCCTAACCCTAACTGTAACCCTAAGCCTAACCCTAACCCTTAACCTTGCCGTAACCCTAACCTTAATGCTAAACCATAACCCTAACCCTAACCCTTACCCTAAACCTAAACCTAACCCTAACCCTAAACTTAACTCTAACCCTAACCCTAACCACTAACCCTAACCCTAACCCTAACCTTATTCCTAACCGTAACTATTACACTTAGCCTAACCCTAACCCTAACCCTAAAATTAACCCTAACCCTAAAATTAACCCTAAACCTAACCCTAACCCTTACCCTAACCCTAACACTAATCCTAAACCTAACCCTTACCCTTACCCTAACCCTAACCCTAATCCTAAAACTAACGCTTACCCTAACCTTAACCCTAACCTTTACCCTTACCCTAACACTAACCCTATCCCTAACGTTAATCCTTACTCTTACCCTAACCCTAACCCTAACCCTTACGCTAACCCTAACCCAAACCCTAACACTAACCCTAACACTAACACTTACCCTAACCCTAAACCTAACCCTAACCTTTACCCTAACCCTAACCCTAACCCTAACGCCTAACCCTAACCCTATCCCTTACCACTACCCTAACCCTAAACCTAACTCTAACCCTAACCGTAACCCTAACCCTTACCCTAACCCTAAATCTAACCCTTACCCTAACCTTAACCCTAAACCTAACCCTAACTCTTACAGTTACCCCAACGCTAACCCTAAACCTAAACCTAACCCTAACCCTAACCCTAAACCTAACCCTAACCCTAACAATTGCCCTGACCCTTACCCTAACCCTAAACCTATCACTAACCCTAACCCTAACCCTAACCTTAACCCTTACCCTTACCCTAACCCAAACCCCAACCCTAACCCTAACACTAACACTTACCCTAACCCTAACCCTAACCCTAACCTTAAACCTAACCCTAACAATTGCCCTTACCCTAACCCTAATCCTAAACCTAACACTAACCCTAGCCCTAACACTAACCCTTACCCTTACCCTAACCCTAACCCTAAACCTAACCCTAACCCTAACCCCTAACCTAACCCTAACCCTTACCCTTATTCTAACCCTAACCCTAACACTTCCCCTTACCGTAACCCCTACCCTAACCTTAACCCTAACCCTAAACCTAAACCTAACCCTAACCCTTACCCTTACCCTAACCCTAAATCTAACCCTAAGCCTAACCCTTACCCTTACCCTAACCCTAAACCTAAACCTAAACCTTACACTTACCCTAAACCTAACCCTATCCCTTACCCTAAACCTAACCCTAAACGTAAACCTTACCCTTACCTTGACCCTAACCCTAACCCTAACCCTAACACTAACACTAACCCTAACACATACCCTTACCCTAACCGTAACCCTAACCCTAACCGTAACCCTATACCTAACCGAGAACCTAAGCCTAAGCCTAACACTAACCCTTAACCTAACCCTAACCCTAACTCTAACCCTTACCCTTACCCTCAGCCTAACCCTAACCCTAATCCTAACCTTAACCTTAACTTTAAACCAAACCCTAACACTTACCCTTACCCTAACCCTAAACCTAACCGTAACCCTAACCGAAACACTTACCCTTACCCTAACCCTAACCCTAACCCTAACCCGAACCCTAAACCTTACCCTTACCCTAAACCTAACCCCAACCCTTACCCTAAACCTAACCCTAACCTTAACCCTAACCCTAACCCTAACCCTTACCTTAATCCTAACCCTAACCCTAACCCTTCCCCTTACCCTAACGCTAACCCTAAACCTAACCCTAAACCTAACACTAACCCTAACACATAGCCTTACCCTAACCCTAATCCTAAACCTAACTGTAACCCTAAACCTAACCCTAAACCTAATCTAACCCTAACGCTTGCCCTAACCCTAAACGTAACCCTTACCCTTACCCTAACCCTATCCCTAACCCTAACTGTAACCCTAACCCTTACCCTAACCCTAACTCTAATCCTAACCCTAACCCTTATCCTTAAACTAATCCTAACCCTAACCCTATACTTAAGACTAACACTAACCTTAAACTTACCCTTACCCTAACCCTAACCCTAAACCTAATCGGAACCGTAACCTTATCCCTAAACCTAACTCTTATCCTTACCCTAACCCTAACCCTAAACCTAACCCAAACCATAACCCCTAACCCTAACCGTAACCCTTACCCTAACCCAAACCCCAACCCTAACCCTAATCCTAACCCTAACCCTAAGCCTAAAACTAACACTTACCCTAACCTTAAACCTAACCTTTACCCTTACCCTAACACTAACCCTAACCCTAACGTTAATCCTTACTCTTACCCTAACCCTAACCCTAACCCTTACCCTAACCCTAACCCAAACCCTAACACTAACCCTAACACTAACACTTACCGTAACCCTAAACCTAACCCTAACCTTTACCGTAACCCTAACCCTAACCCTAACCTTTACCCTAACCCTAACCCTAACCCTAACGCCAAACCCTAACCCTAACCCTTACCCTTACCCTAACCCTAAACCTAACTGTAACCCTAACCCTAACCCTTACCCTAACCCTAAATCTAACCTTTACCCTAACTCTTACCGTTACCCCAACGCTAACCCTAAACCTAATCCTAACCCTAACCCTAACCTTAACCCTAACCCTAACCCTAACAATTGCCCTGACCCTTACACTAACCCTAAACCTAACACTAACCCTAACCCAACCTTAACCCTTACCCTTACCCTAACCCAAACCCCAACCCTAACCCTAACACTAACACTTACCCTAACCCTAAACCTAACCCTAAACTTTACCCTAACCCTAACCCTAACACTAACCTTTACCCTAACCCTAACCCTTACCCTAACCCCTAAACCTAACCCTAACCCTTACCCTTACCCTTACCCTAAACCTAACTCTAACCCTAACCCTAACCCTTACCCTAACCCTAAATCTAACCCTTACCCTAACCTTAACCCTAACCCTAACCCTAACTCTTACCGTTACCCCAAACCTAACCCTAAACCTAAACCTAACCCTAACCCTAACCCTAACCTTAACCCTAACCCTAACAATTGCCCTTACCCTAACCCTAATCCTAAACCTAACACTAACCCTAGCCCTAACCCTAACCCTTACCCTTACCCTTACCCTAACCCTAACCCTAAACCTGACCCTAACCCTAACCCTAACCCTTACCCTAACACTAACTCTTACCCTAACCCTAATCCTAACACTAACACTAACCCTAACACATACTCTTACCCTAACGCTAACCCTTACCCTAACTCTAACCCTAAACCTAAGTGTAACCCTAAGCCTATTGATAACCGTAACCCTTACCCTAACCCTAACCCTAACCCTAACCGTTACCCTTATCCTCAACCTAACCCTAACCCTAACCTCAACCGCAACCCTAAACCCAACCCTAGCCCTAACACTTACTCTTACCCTAACCCTAACCCTAAACCTCACCCTAACCCTAACCCTAACCCTAATCCTTACCCTAAACCTAACCCTAATTCTAACCCTAACCCTAACCCTAACCCTTACCCTGAACCTAACCCTAACATTAACCCTAACCCTGAACCTTACCCATACTCTAACCCTAACCCTAACCCTTACTTTAACCCTAACCCTAACCTAACCCTTACCCTTACACTATCGCTAGTCCTAACCCTAACCCAAACCCTTACCTTAACCTAACCGTAACCCTAACCTTAACCCCAACCGTAAACCTAACCCTAACCCTAACCCTTACCCTAACCATAACCATAACTCTAACGCTAACCCTACCCTAACACTTTCCCTTACCCTAAACCTAACCCTTACCCTAAACCTAACCCTAACCCTAAACCCTAACCCTAATCCTTAACCTAACCCTAACCCTAACCCTACCCTTACCCTAAGCCTAAATCTAACCCTAACCCGAACCCTAACCCTAACCCTTACGCTAACCGTGTCCCTAACCCTTACACTAACACTAACCATAACCTTAACCTTAACCCTAACGCTAACACTAATCCTAACCCTATACCTTACCCTTGCCCTAACCCTAACCCTAAACCTGACCCTAACCCTAACCCTAACCCTTACCCTAACACTAACTCTTACCCTAACCCTAATCCTAACACTAACACTAACCCTAACACATACTCTTACCCTAACGCTAACCCTTACCCTAACTCTAACCCTAAACCTAAGTGTAACCCTAAGCCTAGTGATAACCGTAACCCTTACCCTAACCCTAACCCTAACCCTAACCGTTACCCTTATCCTCAACCTAACCCTAACCCTAACCTCAACCGCAACCCTAAACCCAACCCTAGCCCTAACACTTACTCTTACCCTAACCCTAACCCTAAACCTCACCCTAACCCTAACCCTAACCCTAATCCTTACCCTAAACCTAACCCTAATTCTAACCCTAACCCTAACCCTAACCCTTACCCTGAACCTAACCCTAACATTAACCCTAACCCTGAACCTTACCCATACTCTAACCCTAACCCTAACCCTTACTTTAACCCTAACCCTAACCTAACCCTTACCCTTACACTATCGCTAGTCCTAACCCTAACCCAAACCCTTACCTTAACCTAACCGTAACCCTAACCTTAACCCCAACCGTAAACCTAACCCTAACCCTAACCCTTACCCTAACCATAACCATAACTCTAACGCTAACCCTACCCTAACACTTTCCCTTACCCTAAACCTAACCCTTACCCTAAACCTAACCCTAACCCTAAACCCTAACCCTAATCCTTAACCTAACCCTAACCCTAACCCTACCCTTACCCTAAGCCTAAATCTAACCCTAACCCGAACCCTAACCCTAACCCTTACGCTAACCGTGTCCCTAACCCTTACACTAACACTAACCATAACCTTAACCTTAACCCTAACGCTAACACTAATCCTAACCCTATACCTTACCCTTGCCCTAACCCTAATCCTAAACCTAACCCTAACCCTAACCCTAACCCTAACCTTAACCCTAACCCTAACCCTATCCCTAACCATTACCCTTACTCTAACCCTAACCCTAAACCTAACACTAACCCTAACCCTTAACTTTACCCTAACCCTAAACCTTACCCTAACACTAACCTTAACCCCTAACCCTAACCCTAAACCTAACCCTTACCCTTATCCTAACCATAACCCTAACCCTAACACTTTCCCTTACCCTAACCCGAACCCTAACCCTTACCCTAAACCTAACCCTAATCCTAACCCTAACTCTTACCCTTACACTAACCCTAACCCTAACCCTAAAACTAAACCTAACTCTAACCTTAATCCTAACCCTAACCCTAACCCTTACCCTAACCCTAACATTAATCCTAAACCTAACCCTTACCCTTACCATAACCCTAACCCTAATCCTAAAACTAACCCTAACCCTACCTTTACCCCTAACCCTTAGTGTTACCCTAACCCTAAACCTAAACCTAACCCTTACTCTAACCCTTTCCCTAACCCTAACCCTAACCCTAACCTTAACACTTACCCTAACCCTAACCCTTACCCTAACCCTAACCCAAAACCTAACCGGAACCTTAACCATAACCGTAACCCTAACCCTTACCCTTACAGTAACCCTAACCCTAAACTAACCCTAACCCTAGCCCTAACTCTAAACTTAACCCAAACTTTAACCCTAACAAATGTCCTTACCCTAACCCTAACCCTAAACCTAACACTAACCCTAACCCTAAGACTAACCCTTACCCTTACCCTAACCCTAACCCTAACCCTAACCCCTAACCTAACCCTAACCCTTACCCTTATTCTAACCCTAACCCTAACACTTCCCCTTACCCTAACCCCTACCCTAACCTTAACCCTAACCCTAAACCTAAACCTAACCTAACCCTTACCCTTACCCAAACCCTAAACCTAACCCTAAGCCTAACCCTTACCCTTACCCTAACCCTAACCCTAACCCTAACCCTAAACCTAAACCTTACACTTACCCTGAACCTAACCCTAACCCTTACCCTAAACCTAAACCTAACCCTAACCGTAACCCTTACCCTTTCCTTGACCCTAACCCTAACCCTAACAGTAACCCTAACACATACCCTTACTCTAACCGTAACCCTAACCCTAACCGTAACCCTAAAACTAACCGTGACCCTAAGCCTAACCCTAACACTAACCCTTACCCTAACCCTAACCCTAACCCTAACCCTAACCCTTACCCTTACCCTCACCCTAACCCTAACCCTATCCTTAAACCCAACCCTAAACCTAACCCTAACCCGTACCCTTACCCTAACCCTAACCCTAAACCTAACCCAAAACCTAACCCTAACCCTTACCCTAACCCTAACCCTAATCCTAAACCTAGCTCTAAACCTAACCCTAAACCTTACCCTTACCCTAACCCTAACCCTAACCCTAAACCTAACCCTAACCCTATCCCTTACCCTTACCCTATCCCTAACCCTAAACCTAACCCTAAACCTTACCTTTACCCTTACCCTCACCATTACCCTAACCTTAACCCTAACCTTAACACTAAACCTAACCTTACCTTTGCCCTAACCCTTATCCTTACCCTAACCCTAACCCTAACCCTAACCCAAAACCTAATCTAACACTTACCCTAAACTTAACCCCCACCATAACCCTAACCCTTACCCTTACCCTAACCCTAACCCTAAACTTAAGCTTAACCCTAACCCTAACCCTAACCCTTAACCTAACCCTAACCCTAATCCTAATCCGATCCCTAACCCTATCCCCAATCCTAACTCTTATCATTACCCTAAACCTAACCCTAAACCTAACCCTAACCATAACCCCTAACCCTAACCATAACCTAACCCTAAACCTAACCCTTACCCTTACCCTTACCATAACCTTAATACTAACCCTAACCCTAACTGTAACCCTTACCCTTACCCTAACTGTAAACCTAAACCTAACCCTAACCCTGACCCTAGTCCTTACCCTTTTCCTAACCCTTACCCTAATCCTAAACCTAACCCTTATCCCAACCCTAACCGTAACCCTAAACCTAACCCTTATCCTAACCCTAACACTAACCCTAACCCCTAACCCTCACCCTTACCCTTACCCTAACTGAAAACCTAAACCTAAACCTAACCCTAACCCTAACCCTAACCCTAAAACTTACCCTTACCCTAACTCTAAACCTAACCCTAACCCTAACCCTAACTTTATCCTAACCCTAACACTAACCCTAAACTTTACCCTAACCCTAACCCTTACCCTAACCGTAAACCTAAACCTAACCCTAACCCTAAAACTTACCCGTACCCTAACTCTAAACCTAACCCCTAACACTCACCCTAAACCTAACCCTAACCCTAATACCTAACCGTAACCCTAACCTTAACCCCTACCCTAACCCTAACCCTTACCCTTACCCTAACCCTAACCCTAACCCTAAACTTTACCCTTATCCTAACCCTAAACCTAACCCTAATCCTAACCCTAACCATAACCCTTACCCTTACCTTAACCATAACCCTAACACTAACCCTAAACCTTACCCTAACACTAACCCTAACACATACCCTTACCCTAACCCTAACCCTAACCCCTAACCCTAACCTGTATCCTAACCCTAACCCTAAACCTAAACATAACCCTTACCCTAACCTAAATCTAAACCTAAACCGAACCCTAACCCTAACCCTTACCCTAACCTAAACTTTACCCTAACCCTAACCCTAACCCTAACCCTAACCCTTACCCTAAACCTAACCCTCACCCTAACCCTTACCCTTACCCTAACCGTAAAGCTAAACCTAACCATAATCCTGACCCTAACCCTTACCCTTTTCCTAACCCGAACCCTAATCCTAAACCTAACCCTTATCCCAAACCTAACCGTAACCCTAACCCTAACCCTTATCCTAACCCTAACACTAACCCTTACACTTACCCTAACCTAAACCCTAAACCTAACACTAACCCTAACCCAAACCCCAACCCTTACCTTTACCCGAACACTAAACCTAACGCTAACCCTAACCCTAACCCTAACCCTAACCCTAACCCGTAACCCTAACCCTAAACTTAACCCTTACCCTTACACTAAACCTAACCCTAACCGTTACCCTAACCATAACCCTAACACTAACCCTAACCTTTACCCTTACCTTAACCCTAAACCTAACCCTTACCCTTACCCTAACGCTAACCCTAACCCTAACCTTAACCCTAACACTAACCCTACACCTTAACCTTACCTTAAACTGAACCCTAATTCTAACCCTAACCCTAACCCTAACCTTTACCCTAACCCTCACCCTAACCATTAACCTAACCGTAACCCTAATCCTAAACTTAACCCTAACCCTAACCCTAACCCTAACCCTTACCCTTACCCTAACCCTAACCCTAAACCTAACCCTAACTCGAACCCTAACCCTAACCCTAACTCTAACCCTATCCCTAACCCTTACCCTTACCCTAACCCTAACCCTAAACGTAAAACTAACCCTAACCCTAACCGTAACCATTACCCTTACCCTAATCCTAACCCTAAACTTAACTCTAAACCTGACCCTAACCTTTACCCTGAACCCTAACCCTAACCCTAAACCTAACCCTAACCTTAACCCTAACTCTAACCCTAACCCTAATCTTAACCCTAACCCGTATCTTTACCCTAACCCTACCCATAACCCTAACCCTAACCCTAACCCTAACCCTTACCCTTACCTAACCCTAACCTTAACCATAACACTAACCCTAGCCCTAACCCTTAATCTAACACTAACCCTAAACCTAATCCGAACCCTAACCCTATCCCTAACCCTAACTCTTATCCTTACTCTAAACCTAACCCTAACATTAACCCTAAACATAAGCCCTAACCCTAACCATAACCCTAACCCTAACCCTAACCCTTACCCTTACCCTAACCCTAACCTTAATACTAACCCTAACTCTAACCCTAACACTTTCCCTAGCCCTAACCCTAACCCTAATCCTTACCCTAACACTAACCCTAACCCTAACCCTAACCCTAACCCTTACCCTTTCCCTGACCCTAAACCTAACCCTTACCCTTAACCTAATCGTAAACCTAAACCTAAACCTAACCCTAACCATAACCCTAACCCTAACGCGAACCTTGACCCTAACCCTAGCCCTTACCCTTACCCTAACCCTAACCTTAAACCTAACACTAACCTTAACTTTAACCCTAACCCTTACCTAACCCTAACCCTAACGTTAACCCTTAGCTTACCCTAACACTAACCCTAACCTTAACCCCAACGCTAAATCTACCAATAACTTTTACCCTAACCGTAACACTAACCCTAACCCTAAAACTTACCCTTACCCTAACTCTAACCCTAACCTTAACCCTAACCCTTACCCTAACCCTAATCCTAATCCTAACCCTAACTCTTCCCCTTACTCTAACCCTAACCCTAAAACTAACCCTAAACCTAACCTTAACCCTAACCCTAACCCTAACGCTAACCCTTACCCTAACCCTAACCCTAATCGTATCCCTAACCCTTACCCTTACCCTAACCATAACCCTAATATTAAAACTAACTCTAACCCTAACCTAAACCCTAACACTTACCCTTACCCTAACACTAACTCTAACCCTAACCCTAATCCTTACCCTAACACTAACCCTAACCCTAACCCTTACCCTTTCCCTAACCCTTACCCTTACCCTAACAGTAAACCTAACCCTAAACCTAAACCTAACCCTAACCCCAACCCTTACCCTTACCCTAACCCAAAGCCTAAATCTTACGCGAACCCTGACCCTAATCCTAACCCTTACCCTTACCCTAACCCTAACCCTAAAGCTAACCCTAACCCTAACCCTAACCCTAACCCTTATTGTTACCCTAACCCTAACCCTAACCCTAACCCTAACCCTTATCCTAACCGTAACCCTAACCCTAACCCTAACCCTAACACTAACCCTAACCAAAACTCTAACCCTAAACCTTACCCTAAACCTAACCCTAACCCTTGTCCTAACACTAAGCCTCACCCTCACCTCTAACCCTTAACCTAACCCTAACCCTAACCCTAACAGTTACCCTTACACTAACCCTAAACCTAACTCTAACCCTAAACCTAACTCTAACCCTAACCCTAACTGTTACCCTAAACCTATCCCTTACCCTAACCCTAACCCTAACCCTAATCTTAACCCTAACCCTAACCCTAACCCTTACCCTTACCCTAACCCTAGACCTAAACCTAACCCTAACCCTAACCCTAACCGTAACCTTAACCCTGACCCTAACAAAATAATTGCCCTTACCCTAACCCTAACCCTAAACCTACCCCTTACCCTAATCCTAACCCTAAACCTTACCCATACCCTAACCCTAAACCTAACCCTAAACCTACCCCTAACCCTTACCCTTACCCTAAACCTAACCCTAACCCTAAAACTTACCCTTACCCTAAACCTAACCCTAACCCTTACACTAAACCTAACCCTAACCCCAACACTAACCCTTACACTAAACTTAAGCCTAACCCTAACCCTAACCCATACCCTTACACTAACGCTAACCCTAACCCTAAACCTTACCCTAACACATACCCTTACCCCAACCCTAACCCTAACCTAACCCTTACCTAAACCTAACCCTAACTCTAACCCTTACCCTAACCCTTACCCTAACCCTAACCCTAAACCTAACAATAACCCTTACCCTTACCCTAACCCTAACTCTAACCCTAACCCTTTCCCTTACCCTCACCCTAACCCTAACCCTAACCTTAACCCCAAACCTAAACCTAACTCTAACCCTAACACCTACCCTTACCCTAACCTAACTCTAATCCTAACCAGAACCCTAGCTCTAACCCTTACCCTAACCCTAACCCTAATCCTAACCCTAACCCTAAACCTAACCCTAACCCTAACCCTTATTCTTACGTTACCGCTAACCCTAACCCTAACCCTTACCCTTACCCTTTCGCTAACCCTAACCCTAACCCTAACCCTAACCCTTACAACAACCGTAAACCTAACTTTAACACCAACCCTAAACCTAACCCTAACCCTTACCCTTACCCTAACCCTAAACACAACCCTAACCCTAACCCTAACCCTAACACTTACACTAACCCCTACCGTAACCCTAACCCTAACCCTTACCCTAACCCTAAGCCTAACCCTAACCCTAACTCTAAACCTTACCCTTACCCTAAACCTAACCCTTCCCCTAACCATAAACTTACCCTTACCCTAAACCTAACCCTAACCCTTACCCTAACCCTAAACCTAAACCTAACCCTAACCCTAAACCTTACCCTTAACCTAACCCTAACCCTAAACCTAACCTTAACCCTAAACCTTAACCTTAACCTAACCCTAACCCTAACCCTAACCCTAACCCTAACCCTAACCTTAAACCTAACCGTAACCCAAACCCTAACCCTAACCCTAACCCTAACCCTCAACCTAACCCTAACCCTAACCCTTACCCTAACCCTAAGCCTAACCCTAACCCTAACTCTAAACCTTACCCTTACCCTAAACCTAATCCTTACCCTTACCCTAACGCTAATGCTAAACCTAAACCTAACACTAACCCTAACCCTTACCTTTACCCTAACCCTAACCCTAAACCTAAACTTAACCCTAACCCTAACCTTAACCCTAAACCTTAACCTTAACCTAACCCTAACCCTAACCCTAATCTTAAAACTAACCCTAACCCATACCCTAACCCTAACCCTAACCCTTACCCTAACCCTAACACTAACCCTTACCTTCACCCTAACCCTAACCCTTAACCTAACCCTAAACCTAAGCCTAACCCTAACCCTTCCCCTTAACAATACCCTAAACCTAACTCGAACCCTTACCCTAAACCTAAACCTAACACTTACCCTAACCTTAACCCTAACCCTAAACCTAACCCTTACCCTTACACTAGCCCTAACCCTAAACCTAACCCTAACCCTAACCGTATTCCTAACCTTTACCCTTACTCTAACCCTAACCCTAAATTTAAACCTACCCTAACCTTAACCCTAACACCTAAACCTAACCCTAACCCTATCCCATACCCTTACACTAACCCTAACCCTAACTCTAGCCCTAACCCTAACACTAACACTTACCCTAACACTAACCCTAACCCTAACCCTTACCCTAACTTTAACCCTAATCTTAAACCCAACCCTAAACCTAACCCTAACCCTAACCATAAACCTTACCCTAACCCTAACCCTAACCCAAACACTAACCCTAAACTTAACCCTAACCCTAACCTTCACCCTTACCCTTACCCTAAACCTAACCCTAAACTTAATCCCAAAGCTAAACCTAACCCTAATCCTAACCTAAAACTTACCCTTACCCTAACCCTAACCCTAACCCCAACCCTTATCCTACCCCAACCCTAACCCTAACCCTTAACCTAACCCTAATCCTAACACTAACCCTAACCCTTACCCTTACCATAACCCTAAAAATAACTCTAACCCTAACCCTAAACCTAACCCTAAAACTTACCCTAACCCTAACCCTAACCCTTAACCTAACCCTAACTTCAACATTATCCCTAACCCTAACCCTAACCCTTACCCTTACCCTAACCCTAACCCTAACCCTAACACTTACCCTTACCCTAACCCTAACCCTCATCCTAACCCTAACCCTTACCCTATCCCCTAACCCTAAAACTAACCCTAACCCTTATCCTTACCCTAACCCTAACCCTAAACCTACCACTTACCCTTAACCTAAACCTAACCCTAACCCTAACACTAACCCTAACCCTAAACCTTACCCTTACCCTACCCTAAACCTTACCCTAACCCTAACCCTAACCCTAAACCTAATCCTAACTCTAACCATAACCATTACCATAACACTAACCCTAATCCTAACCCTAGCCCTTACCGTTACCCTAACCCTAACCCTAATCCTAACCCTAATCCTTACCCTAAACTTAACCGTATACCTAACCCTAACCCTAACCCTTACCCTAACACCTTACCCTAATCCTAAAGCTATCACATACCCTTACCCTAACCCTAACCCTAACCCTTACCCTAAACCTAACCCTAACCCTTACCCTTACCCTAACCCTAAACCTAAACCTAACCCTAACCCTAACCCTTACCCTTACCCTAACCCCTACCGTAACCCTCACCCTAACCCTTAACCTAACCCTAAACCTAACCCTAACCCTAACCCTTACCCTAACCCTAAACCTAACCCTAACCCAAACTCTAAACCTTACCCTTACCCTAAACCTAACCCTACCCCTAACCATAAACTTACCCTTACACTAAACCTAACCCTTACCCTTACCCTAACCCTAAACCTAAACCTAACCCTAGCCCTAACCCTTAGCCGTAACCTAACCCTAACCCTTACCCTAAACCTAACCCTAACCCTAACCATAAACCTTACCCTTACCCTAACCCTAACCCTTAACCTTACCATAACCCTAATGCTAAACCTAAACCTAACACTAACCCTAACACTTACCTTTACCCTAACCCTAACTCTAACCCTAAACCTAACCCTAACACTAACCTTAACCCTAAAACTTAACCTTAACCTAACCCTAACACTAATCCTAACACTAACCTTAGACCTAACCCTAACCCAAACACTAACCCTAACCCTAACCCTTACCCTAACCCTAACCCTTACCTTTACCCTAACCCTAAACCTTAACCTAAACCTAAACGTAAGCCTAACCTTAATCCTTCCCCTTAACAAAACCCTAAACCTAACTCGAACCCTTACCCTAACTCTAACCCTAACCCTTACCCTAACCTTAACCCTAACCCTAAACCTAACCCTTACCCTTACCCTAGCCCTAACCCTAAACCTAACCCTATCCCTAACCCTTACCCTTACTCTAACCCTAACCCTAAATTTAAATCTACCCTAACCTTAACCCTAACACCTAACGCTAACCCAAACCCTATCCCATCCCCTTACCCTAACCCTAACCCTAACCGTAGCCCTAACCCTAACCCTAACACTTACCCTAACCCTAACCCTAACCCTAACCCTTACACTAACTTTAACCCTAATATTAAACCCAACCCTAACCCTAACCCTAACCCTAACCCTTACCCTAACCCTAACCCTAGCCCTAACCCTAACCTTATCCCTAAACCTAACCCTAACATTTACCCTTACCCTAACCCTAATCCTAACCTTAACCCCAAACCTAACCCTAACGCTAACCCTAACCCTGACACTTACCCTAACCCTAACCCTAACCGTAACCGTAACACTTACCCTTATCCTAACCCTAACACATACCCTTACCCTAACCATAACCCTAACCCTAACCGTAACCCTAAACCTAACCCTAAACCTAACCCTAAGCCTAACCCTAACCCTTACCCTAACCCTAACCTTAACCACAACACTAAATCTTACCCTAACCCTAACCCTAACCCTAACCCTAACCCTAAATCTAGCCCTAACCCTAACCCTAACACTTACCCTAACCCTAACCCTAACCCTAACCCTTACCCTAACTTTAACCCTAATCTTAAACCCAACCCTAAACCTAACCCTAACCCTAACCATAAACCTTAGCCTAACCCTAACCCTAACCCGAACACTAACCCTAACCTATCCCTAACCCTAACCCTAACCCTTACCCTTACCCTAACTCTAACCTTAAACTTAATCCCAAAGCTAAACCTAACCCTAACCCTAACCCTAACACTTACCCTTACCCTAACCCTAACCCTAACCCCAACCCTTATCCTACCCCAACCCTAACCCTAACCCTTAACCTAACCCTAATCCTAACACTAACCCTAACCCTTACCCTTACCCTAACCCTAAAAATAACTCTAAACCTAACCATAAACCTAACCCTAACCCTTACCCTAACCCTAACCCTAACCCTTACCCTAACCCTAATTTCAACATTATCCCTAACCCTAACCCTTACCCTTACCATAACCCTAACACTAACCCTAATCCTAACACTTACCCTTATCCTAACCCTAACCCTCAACCTAACCCTAACCCTAACCCTATCCCCTAACCCTAAAACTAACCCTAACCCTTATCCTTACCCTAACCCTAACCCTAAAGCTACCACTTACCCTTAACCTAAACTTAACACTAACCCTAACCCTAACCCTAACCCTAAACCTTACCCTTACCCTACCCTAAACCTTACCCTAACCCTAACCCTAACCCTAAACCTAATCCTAACTCTAACCCTAACCATTACCCTAACACTAACCCTAATCCTAATCCTAACCCTAGCCCTTACCATTACCCTAACCCTAAACCTAAACCTAACCCTAATCCTTACCCTAAACTTAACCGTATACCTAACCCTAACCCTAACCCTTACCCTCACACCTTACCCTAATCCTAAAACTATCACATACCCTTACCCTAACCCTAAACCTAACCCTTACCCTAACCCTAACACTAACCCTTACCCTTACCCTAACCCTAAACCTAACCCTAACCCTAACCCTAACCCTTACCCTTACCCTAACCCCTACCGTAACCCTAACCCTAACCCTTACCCTAACCCTAAACCTAACCCTAACCCTTACCCTAACCCTAAACCTAACCCTAACCCTAACTCTAAACCTTACCCTTAACCTAAACCTAACCCTACCCCTAACCATAAACTTACCCTTACCCTAAACCTAACCCTTACCCTTACCCTAACCCTAAACCTAAACCTAACCCTAACCCTAACCCTTACCCTTAACCTAACCCTAACCCTTACCCTAAACCTAACCCTAACCCTAACCATAAACCTTACCCTTACCCTAACCCTAACCCTTACCCTTACCCTTACCCTAACCCTAATGCTAAACCTAAACCTAACATTAACCCTAACCCTTACCTTTACCCTAACCCTAACCCTAAACCTAACGCTAACACTAACCTTAACCCTAACCTTAAACCTAACCCTAACCCAAACACTAACCCTAACCCTAACCCTAACCCTTACCCTAACCCTAACCCTTACCTTTACCCTAACCCTAAACCTTAACCTAACCCTAAACGTAAGCCTAACCTTAATCCTTCCCCTTAACAAAACCTTAAACATAACTCGAACCCTTACCCTAACTCTAACCCTAACCCTTACCCTAAACTTAACCCTAACCCTAAACCTAAAGCTTACCCTTACCCTAGCCATAACCCTAAACCTAACGCTATCCCTAACCCTAACCCTAACCCTCACCCTTACTCTAACCTTAACCCTAAATTTAAACCTACCCTAACCTTAACCCTAACACCCAACGCTAACCCAAACCCTATCCCATACCCTTACCCTAACCCTAAACCTAACCCTAGCCCTAACCCTAACCCTAACCCTAAAACTAACCCTAACCCTAACCCTAACCCTTACCCTAACTTTAACCCTAATCTTAAACCCAACCATAAACCTAACCCTAACCCTAACCCTTACTGTAACACTTACCCTAACCCTAACCCTAACCCTAACACATACCCTTACCCTCAACCTCACCCTAACACTAACCATTACCCTAACCCTAACACTAAACCTAACACTAACCGTAAACCCTAACCCTAACCGTAACCCTAACTCTATCCGTAACCCTTACCCTTACCCTAACCCTAACCCTAACCCTAACCTTAATGCTAACCCTAACCCTAACCCTTACCCTAACCCAGCCCTAACCCCAATCCTTACCCTAAACCTAACCCTTACCCTTTCCCTAACCCTAACACTAACCCTAACCCTTACCCTAAACTTAACCCTAACCCTAAACCTAACCCTTACCCTTACCCTAGCCCTAACCCTAAACCTAACCCTAACCCTAACCCTCAACCTTACCCTTACCCTAAACCTAACCCTAAACCTTATGCTAAACCTATCCCTAGCCCTAACCCTAACTCTTACCCTTACCTTAACGCTAACCCTAACCCTAACACATACCCTTACCCTAACCATAACCCTAACCCTAACCCCAACCCTTATCCTAACCCAACCCTAACCCTAACCCCAAACCTAACCCTAACACTTAACCTAACCCTAACCCTAACACTAACCCTAACCCTTACCCTAACCCTAACCCTAACCCTTACCCTTACCCTTACCCTAACCCTAACCCTAAACCTAACCCTAACCCTAACCCTAACTCTTACCCTAAACCTAACCCTAATCCTAACCCTAACACTTACCCTTACCCTATCCCTAACCGTAACCCTAAAACTAACCCTAACCCTAACCCTAACCCTTACCCTAACTTTAACCCTAATCTTAAACCCAACCCTAAACCTAACCCTAACCCTAACCCTTACTGTAACACTTACCCCAACCCTAACCCTAACCCTAACACTTACCCTTACCCTCAACCTCACCCTAACCCTAACCCTTACCCTAACCCTAACACTAAACCTAACACTAACCCTAAACCCTAACCCTAACCGTAACCCTAACCCTAACCGTAACCCTTACCCTTACCCTACCCTAACCCTAACCCTATCCTTAATGCTAACCCTAACACTAACCCTTACCCTAAACCAAACCCTAACCCCAATCCTTACCCTAAACCTAACCCTTACCCTTTCCCTAACCCTAACACTAACCCTAACCCTTACCCTAACCTTAACCCTAACCCTAAACCTAACCCTTACCCTTACCCTAGCCCTAACCCTAAACCTAACCCTAACCCTAACCCTAAACCTAACCCTTACCCTTACTCTAACCCTAACCCTAAATCTAAACCTACCCTAACCCTAACCCTAATACTTACCCTTACCCTTACCCTATCCCTAACCCTAACCCCAACCCTTATCCTAAGCCAACCCTAACCCTAACCCCAAACCTAACCCTAACCCTTAACCTAACCCTAACCCGAACACTAACCCTAACCCTTACCGTAACACTAACCCTAACCCTACCCCTAACCCTATACCTTACCCTTACCCTACACCTAATCCTAACACTTACCCTAACCCTAACCTTAACCCCAACACTAAACCTAACCCTAACCATAACCCTTATCCTTACCCTAACCGTAACCCTAAACCTAACACTAACCCTAAACCAAACCCTAACCCTTACCCTAAACCTAACCCCAATCCTAACCCTAACCTTTAAGCTTACCCTAACCCTAACCCTAACTCTAAGCCTAAACCTAACCCTAACCCTAAAGTTAACCCTAACCCTTACATTTGCCCTACTCCTAACCCTAACCCTAACCCTAATCTTAACCCCTACCGTAAACCTAACCCTAACCCAAAACCTTAACCTAACCCTAACCATAATCCTAAACTTCATCATAATCCTAACCATAACCCTTACCCTTACCGTTACCATAACCCTAGCCCTAATCCTAACCCTAACCCTAAACCTAACCATAACCCTTACCCTAACCCTTACCCTAACCCTAACACTAACCCTTACCCTTACCCTAACCCTAAACCTAACCCTAACCCTAACCCTAAGCCTTACCCTTACCCTAACCCCTACCGTAACCCTAACCCTAACCCTTACCCTAACCCTAAACCTAAACCTAACCCTTACCCTAAACCTAAACCTAACCCTAACCCTAACTCTAAACCTTACCCTTAACCTAAACCTAACCCTACCCCTAACCATAAACTTACCCTTACCCTAAACCTAACCCTTACCCTTACCCTAACCCTAAACCTAAACCTAACCCTAACCCTAACCCTTACCCTTAACCTAACCCTAACCCTTACCCTAAACCTAACCCTAACCCTAACCATAAACCTTACCCTTACCCTAACCCTAACCCTTACCCTTACCCTTACCCTTACCCTAAACCTAATGCTAAACCTAAACCTAACATTAACCCTAACCCTTACCTTTACCCTAACCCTAACCCTAAACCTAACGCTAACACTAACCTTAACCCTAAAACTTAACCTTAACCTAACCCTAACCCTAATCCTAACCCTAACCTTAAACCTAACCCTAACCCAAACACTAACCCTAACCCTAACCCTAACCCTTACCCTAACCCTAACCCTAACCCTTACCTTTACCCTAACCCTAAACCTTAACCTAACCCTAAACGTAAGCCTAACCTTAATCCTTCCCCTTAACAAAACCTTAAACATAACTCGAACCCTTACCCTAACTCTAACCCTAACCCTTACCCTAAACTTAACCCTAACCCTAAACCTAAAGCTTACCCTTACCCTAGCCATAACCCTAAACCTAACGCTATCCCTAACCCTAACCCTAACCCTCACCCTTACTCTAACCTTAACCCTAAATTTAAACCTACCCTAACCTTAACCCTAACACCCAACGCTAACCCAAACCCTATCCCATACCCTTACCCTAACCCTAAACCTAACCCTAGCCCTAACCCTAACCATAACCCTAAAACTAACCCTAACCCTAACCCTAACCCTTACCCTAACTTTAACCCTAATCTTAAACCCAACCCTAAACCTAACCCTAACCCTAACCCTTACTGTAACACTTACCCTAACCCTAACCCTAACCCTAACACTTACCCTTACCCTCAACCTCACCCTAACACTAACCATTACCCTAACCCTAACACTAAACCTAACACTAACCGTAAACCCTAACCCTAACCGTAACCCTAACCCTATCCGTAACCCTTACCCTTACCCTAACCCTAACCCTAACCTTAATGCTAACCCTAACCCTAACCCTTACCCTAACCCAGCCCTAACCCCAATCCTTACCCTAAACCTAACCCTTACCCTTTCCCTAACCCTAACACTAACCCTAACCCTTACCCTAACCTTAACCCTAACCCTAAACCTAACCCTTACCCTTACCCTAGCCCTAACCCTAAACCTAACCCTAACCCTAACCCTAAACCTTACCCTTACCCTAAACCTAACCCTAAACCTTATGCTAAACCTATCCCTAGCCCTAAACCTAACTCTTACCCTTACCTTAACGCTAACCCTAACCCTAACACATACCCTTACCCTAACCATAACCCTAACCCTAACCCCAACCCTTATCCTAACCCAACCCTAACCCTAACCCCAAACCTAACCCTAACCCTTAACCTAACCCTAACCCTAACACTAACCCTAACCCTTACCCTAACCCTAACCCTAACCCTAACCCTTACCCTTACCCTTACCCTAACCCTAACCCTAAACCTAACCCTAACCCTAACCCTAACTCTTACCCTAAACCTAACCCTAATCCTAACCCTAACACTTACCCTTACCCTATCCCTAACCGTAACCCTAAAACTAACCCTAACCCTAACCCTAACCCTTACCCTAACTTTAACCCTAATCTTAAACCCAACCCTAAACCTAACCCTAACCCTAACCCTTACTGTAACACTTACCCCAACTCTAACCCTAACCCTAACACTTACCCTTACCCTCAACCTCACCCTAACCCTAACCCTTACCCTAACCCTAACACTAAACCTAACACTAACCCTAAACCCTAACCCTAACCGTAACCCTAACCCTAACCGTAAACCTTACCCTTACCCTAACCCTAACCCTAACCCTAACCTTAATGCTAACCCTAACACTAACCCTTACCCTAAACCAAACCCTAACCCCAATCCTTACCCTAAACCTAACCCTTACCCTTTCCCTAACCCTAACACTAACCCTAACCCTTACCCTAACCTTAACCCTAACCCTAAACCTAACCCTTACCCTTACACTAGCCCTAACCCTAAACCTAATCCTAACCCTAACCCTAAACCTAACCCTTACCCTTACTCTAACCCTAACCCTAAATCTAAACCTACCCTAACCCTAACCCTAATACTTACCCTTAACCTTACCCTATCCCTAACCCTAACCCCAACCCTTATCCTAAGCCAACCCTAACCCTAACCCCAAACCTAACCCTAACCCTTAACCTAACCCTAACCCGAACACTAACCCTAACCCTTACCCTAACACTAACCCTAACCCTACCCCTAACCCTATACCTTACCCTTACCCTACACCTAATCCTAACACTTACCCTAACACTAACGTTAACCCCAACACTAAACCTAACACTAACCATAACCGTTATCCTTACCCTAACCGTAACCCTAAACCTAACACTAACCCTAAACCAAACCCTAACCCTTACCCTAACCCTAACCCCAATCCTAACCCTAACCTTTAAGCTTACCCTAACCCTAACCCTAACTCTAAACCTAAACCTAACCCTAACCCTAAAGTTAACCCTAACCTTTAAGCTTACCCTAACCCTAACCCTAACCCTAACCCTAATCTTAACCCCTACCGTAAACCTAACCCTAACCCAAACCCTTAACCTAACCCTAACCGTAATCCTAAACTTCATCATAATCCTAACCATAACCCTTACCCTAACCCTAACCCTAACCCTAACCCAAAACCTTACCCTTACCCTAAACCTAACCCTAACCCTTACCCTAACCCTAACCTTAACCACCACACTGAATCTAACCCTAAATCTAACCCTAACCCTTACCCTTACCCTAACTGTATCCCAAAACCTAACCGTAACCCTAACCCAAACCCTAACCCTTAACCTAACCCTACCCCAATCCTAACCCTAACCCTTACCCGTACGTTAACCCTAACACTAAACCTAAACCTAACCCTAACCTTAACTTTAACCCTAACCCTTACCTAACCCTAACCCTAACCAAACCTAAACCTAACCCTAACCCTTACCCTAATGGTAACCCTAACCCTAACCATTCCCCTAAACCTAACCCTAACCATAACCGTAACAGTTACCCTACCCCTAACCCTAACCCTACCCCTAACCCTTACCGTAACCCTAACACTAACCCTAAACCTAAACCTTATCCTAACACTATCCCTACCCCTAACCCTAACCCTAACCCTTAACCTAACACTAACTCTAACCCCAACCCCTAACCCTAACACATACCCTAACCCTAACCCTAACCCTAACCCTAACCCCTATCCTTAACCCTAACCCTAACCCCTAAAACTATCCCTAACACTAACTCTAACACTTACCCTTATCCTAACCCTAAACCTAACCCCAACCCTAACCCTAACCCTAACCCATACCCTAACCCTAACCCTTACCCTTACCCTTACCATAACCCTAAACCTAACCCTAACCCTTACCTTAAACCTAACCCTTACCCTAACCCTAACCCTAACCCTAACCCTAAACCTAAACCTAAACCTAACCCTTACCCTAAACCTAACCCTATTTCTAACGCTTAACCTAACCCTGACCCTAACCTTAACCCTAACACTTATCCAAACACTCACCCTAACCCTAACCCTTACCCTAACCGTAACCAAACCCTAACCCTAACCCCTAACCCTAACCCTACCCAAACCCTTACCCTAAACCTAAACCTAACCCTTACTCTAACTCTAAACCGAACCCTAAACCGAACCCTAACCCTTACCCTAACCCTAACCATATTTCTAACCCTTAACCTAACCCTGACCCTAACCTTAACCCTAACACTTATCCAAACACTCACCCTAACCCTAACCCTTACCCTATCCCTAAACCAAACCCTAACCCTTACCCTAACCGTAACCAAACCCTAACCCTAACCCCTAACCCTAACCCTACCCAAACCCTTACCCTAAACCTAACCCTAACCCTTACTCTAACCCTAAACCGAACCCTAACCCTAAACCTAACCCTTACCCTTACCCTAACCCTAACCCTAAACCTACCACTAACCCTAACCTTAACCCTAATCCTTACCCTAAACCTAACCATAAGCCTAACGCTAACCTTTACCCTTACTTTAACTCAAACCCTAAAACTAACACTTACCCTTACCCTAACGCTAACCCTTACCCAAACCCTAACCCTAACCCTAACCCTAACCCTTACCCTAACCGTAACCCTAACCCTAACCCTAACGCTAAACCTAACCCTAACCCTTACTCTAACCCTAAACTGAACCCTAACCCTAACCCTAACCCTTACCCTTACACTAACCGTAACCCTGACCCTAAACCTAACCCTTACCCTTATCCTAAACCTAACCCTAAACCTAACACTAACCGTGCCCCTTAACCCTAACCCTAACCCTAACCCTAAACCTAACCCTAACCCTTTCTCTAACCCTAACCCTAACGCTTAACCTAACCCTCATCCTAATTCTAAACCTAACCCTTCCCCTTACCCTAACCCTAAACCTACCTCTAACCCTAACCCTAACCCTAACCCTTACCCTAACCCTAACCCTAACCCTTGCTCTAACCCTAACCCTAACCCTAAACCTAACCTTAACCTTAACCCTAACCCTAACCCTTACCCTTACCCTAACCCTAAACCTAACCGTAACCCTAACCAGAACACTTACACTTACCCTAACCCTAACCCTAACCCTAACCCGAACTCTAAACCTTACCCTTACCCTAAACCTAACCCCAAACCTTACCCTAAACCTAAGCCTAACCCTAACCCTAACCCTTACCCTTACCTTAATCCTAACCCTAACTCTAACCCTTGCCCTTACCCTAACGCTAACCCTAAACCTAACCCTAAACCTAACACTAACCCTAACACATAACCTTACCGTAACCCTAACCCTAACCCTAACCCTAACCGTAACCCTAAACCTAACCCTAAACCTAATCTAACCCTAACCCTTACCCTAACCCTAACCCTAACCCTTACACTTACCCTAAACCTAACCGTAACCTTAACCCCAACCTTAAACCTAACACTAAACCTAACCCTTACCCTTACCCTAACCCTATCCCTGACCCTAACTCTAACCCTAACCCTTACCCTAACCCTAACTCTAATCCTAACCCTAAACCTTATCCTTATCCTAATCCTAACCCTAACCCTATACCTAAGACTAACACTAACCTTAAACTTACCCTTTCCCTAACCCTAACCCTAAACCTAATCAGAACCCTAACCTTATCCCTAAACCTAACTCTTATCCTTACCCTAACCCTAACCCTCAAACTAACCCAAACCATAACACCTAACCCTAACCGTAACCGTAACCCTAACCCTAACCCTTAACCTTGCCGTAACACTAACCTTAATGCTAACCATAACCCTAACCCTAACCCTTACCCTAAACCTAAACCTAACCCTAACCCTAAACTTAACTCTAACCCTAACCCTAACCCTAACCCTAACCCTAACCCTAACCACTAACCCTAACCCTAACCCTAACCCTATTCCTAACCGTAACTCTTACACTTAGCCTAACCCTAACCCTAACCCTAAAACTAACCCTAACCCTAAAATTAACCCTAAACCTAACCCTAACCCTTACCCTAACCCTAACACTAATCCTAAACATAACCCATACCCTTACCCTAACCCTAACCCTAATCCTAAAACTAACACTTACCCTAACCTTAACCCTAACCTTTACCCTTACCCTAACACTAACCCTAACCCTATCGTTAATCCTTACTCTTACCCTAACCCTAACCCTAACCCTTACCCTAATCCTAACCCAAACCCTAACACTAACCCTAACACTAACACTTACCCTAACCCTAAACCTAACCCTAACCTTTACCGTAACCCCAACCCTAACCCTAACCTTTACCCTAACCCTAACCCTAAACCTAACGCCTAACCCTAACCCTATCCCTTACCCTTACCCTAACCCTAAACCTAACTCTAACCCTAACCGTAACCCTAACCCTTACCCTAACCCTAAATTTAACCCTTACCCTAACCTTAACCCTAACCCTAAACCTAACCCTAAACCCAACCCTAACCCTAACACAAACACTTACCCTAACCCTAACCCTAACCCTAACCCTAACCCTAACCTTAACCCTAACCCTAAACCTAACCCTAAACCCAACCCTAACCCTAACACAAACACTTACCCTAACCCTAACCCTAACCCTAACCTTAACCCTAACCCTAACAATTGCCCTTACTCTAACCCTAATCCTAAACCTAACACTAACCCTAGCTCTAACACTAACCCTTACCCTTACTCTAACCCTAACCCTAAACCTAACCCTAACCCTAACCCCTAACCTAACCCTAACCCTTACCCTTATTCTAACCCTAACCCTAACACTTCCCCTTACCGTAACCCCTACCCTAACCTTAACCCTAACCCTAAACCTAAACCTAACCCTAACCCTTACCCTTACCCTAACCCTAAATCTAACCCTAAGCCTAACCCTTACCCTTACCCTAACCCTAAACCTAAACCTAAACCTTACACTTAACCTAAACCTAACCCTATCCCTTACCCTAAACCTAACCCTAACCGTAAACCTTACCCTTACCTTGACCCTAACTCTAACCCTAACCCTAACACTAACACTAACCCTAACACATACCCTTACCCTAACCGTAACCCTAACCCTAACCGTAACCCTAAACCTAACCGTGACCCTAAGCCTAACCCTAACAGTAACCCTTACCCAGCCCTAACCCTAACCCTAACCCTTACCCTTACCCTCACCCTAACCCTAACCCTAATCCTAACCTTAACCTTAACTTTAACCCTAACCCTAACCCTTACCCTTACCCTAACCCTAAACCTAACCGTAACCCTAACCGAAACACTTACCCTTACCCTAACCCTAACCCTAACCTTAACCCTAACCCTAACAATTGCCCTTACCCTAACCCTAATCCTAAAACTAACACTAACCCTAGCCCTAACACTAACCCTTACCCTTACCCTTACCCTAACCCTAACCCTAAACCTAACCCTAACCCTAACCCCTAACCTAACCCTAACCCTTACCCTTATTCTAACCCTAACCCTAACACTTCCCCTTACCGTAACCCCTACCCTAACCTTAACCCTAACCCTAAACCTAAACCTAACCCTAACCCTTACCCTTACCCTAACCCTAAATCTAACCCTAAGCCTAACCCTTACCCTTACCCTAACCCTAACCCTAAACCTAAACCTTACACTTACCCTAAACCTAACCCTATCCCTTACCCTAAACCTAACCCTAACCGTAAACCTTACCCTTACCTTGACCCTAACCCTAACCCTAACCCTAACACTAACACTAACCCTAACACATACCCTTACCCTAACCGTAACCCTAACCCTAACCGTAACCCTAAACCTAACCGTGACCCTAAGCCTAACCCTAACACTAACCCTTACCCTAACCCTAACCCTAACCCTAACCCTTACCCTTACCCTCACCCTAACCCTAACCCTAATCCTAACCTTAACCTTAACTTTAACCCTGACCCTAACCCTTACCCTTAACCTAACCCTAAAATTAACGGTAACCCTAACCGAAACACTTACCCTTACCCTAACCCTAACCCTAACCCTAACCCGAACCCTAAACCTTACCCTTACCTTAAACCTAACCCCAACCCTTACCCTAAACCTAACCCTAACCTTAACCCTAACCCTAACCCTAACCCTTACCTTAATCCTAACCCTAACCCTAACCCTTGCCCTTACCGTAACGCTAACCCTAAACCTAACCCTAAACCTAACACTAACCCTAACACATACCCTTACCCTAACCCTAACCCTAAACCTAACTGTAACCCTAAACCTAACCCTAAACCTAATCTAACCCTAACGCTTACCCTAACCCTAAACGTAACCCTTACCCTTACCCTAACCGTATCCCTAACCCTAACTCTAACCCTAACCCTTACCCTAACCCTAACTCTAATCCTAACCCTAACCCTTACCCTTATCCTAATCCTAACCCTAACCCTATACCTAAGACTAACACTAACCTTAAACTTACCCTTACCCTAACCCTAACCCTAAACCTAACCCAAACCATAACCCCTAACCCTAACCGTAACCCTAACCGTAAACCTAACCCTTAACCTTGCCGTAACCCTAACCTTAATGCTAACCATAACCCTAACCCTAACCCTTACCCTAAACCTAAACCTAACCCTAACCCTAAACTTAACTCTGAACCTAACAATAACCCTAACCCTAACCACTAACTCTAACGCTAACCCTAACCCTAACCCTAAAACTAACCCTAACCCTAATCTTAACCCTAAACCTAACCGTAACCCTTACCCTAACCCTAACACTAATCCTAAACCTAACCCTTACCCTTACCCTAACCCTAATCCTAAACCTAACCCTTACCCTTACCCTAACCCTAACCCTAATCCTAAAACTAACTTACCCTAACCTTAACCCTAAACTTTACCCTTACCCTAACACTAACCCTAACCCTAACGTTAATCCTTACTCTTACCCTAACCCTAACCCTAACCCTAACCCTAACCCAAACCCTAACACTAACCCTAACACTAACACTTACCGTAACCCTAAACCTAACCCTAACCTTTACCGTAACCCTAACCCTAACCCTAAACTTTACCCTAACCCTAACCCTAACCCTAACCCTAACCCTAACGCCAAACCCTAACCCTAACCCTTACCCTTACCCTAACCCTAAACCTAACTCTAACCCTAACCCTAACCCTAAATCTAACCTTTACCCTAACTTTTACCGTTACCCCAACGCTAACCCTAAACCTAAACCTAACCCTAACCCTAACCTTTACCCTAACCCTTACCCTAACCCAAACCCCAACCCTAACCCTAACACTAACACTTACCCTAACCCTAAACCTAACCCTAACCTTTACCCTAACCCTAAACCTAACACTAACCTTTACCCTAACCCTAACCCTTACCCTAACCCCTAAACCTAACCCTAACCCTTACCCTTACCCTTACCCTAAACCTAACTCTAACCCTAACCCTAACCCTTACCCTAACCCTAAATCTAACCCTTACCCTAACCTTAACCCTAACCCTAACTCTTACCGTTACCCCAAACCTAACCCTAAACCTAAACCTAACCCTAACCCTAACCCTAACCTTAACCCTAACCCTAACAATTGCCCTTACCCTAACCCTAATCCTAAACATAACACTAACCCTAGCCCTAACCCTAACCCTTACCCTTACCCTTACCCTAACCCTAACCCTAAACCTAACCCTAACCCTAACCCTAACCCTTACCCTAACCCTAACTCTTACCCTAACCCTAACCCTAACACTAACACTAACCCTAACACATACCCTTACCCTAACGCTAACCCTTACCCTAACTCTAACCCTAAACCTAAGTGTAACACTAAGCCTATCGATAACCGTAACCCTTACCCTAACCCTAACCCTAACCCTAACCGTTACCGTTATCCTCAACTTAACCCTAACCCTAACCTCAACCGCAACCCTAAACCCAACCCTAGCCCTAACACTTCCTCTTACCCTAACCCTAAACCTAAACCTCACCCTGACCCTAACCCTAACCCTAACCCTTACCCTAAACCTAACCCTAATTCTAACCCTAACCCTAACCCTAACCCTTACCCTGAAACTAACCCTAACATTAACCCTAACCCTGAACCTTACCCATACTCTAACCCTAACCCTAACCCTTACTTTAACCCTAACCCTAACCTAACCCTTACCCTTACACTATCGCTAGTCCTAACCCTAACCCAAAGCCTTACTTTAACCTAACCGTAACCCTAACCTTAAACCCAACCGTAAACCTAACCCTAACCCTAACCCTAACCCTTACCTAACCCTAACCATAACTCTAACGCTAACCCTACCCTAACACTTACCCTTACCCTAAGCCTAACCCTTACCCTAAACCTAACCCTAACCCTAAACCCTAACCCTAATCCTTAACCTAACCCTAACCCTAACCCTACCCTTACCCTAAGCCTAACTCTAACCCTAACCCAAAACCTAAACCTAACCCTAATGCTAACCGTGTCCCTAACCCTTACACTAACACTAACCATAACCCTAACCTTAACCCTAACGCTAACACTAATCCTAACCCTATACCTTACCCTTGCCCTAACCCTAATCCTAAACCTAACCCTAACCCTAAACCTAACCCTAACCTTAACCCTAACCCTAACCCTATCCCTAACCATTACCCTTACTCTAACCCTAACCCTAAACCTAACACTAACGCTAACCCTTACCTTTACCCTAACCCTAAACCTTACCCTAACACTAACCTTAACCCCTAACCCTAACCCTAAACCTAACCCTTACCCTTATCCTAACCATAACCCTAACCCTAACACTTTCCCTTACCCTAACCCGAACCCTAACCCTTACCCTAACCCTAACCCTAATCCTAACACTAACTCTTACCCTTACACTAACCCTAACCCTAACCCTAAAACTAAACCTAACTCTAAACTTAACCCTAACCCTAACCCTAACCCTTACCCTAACCCTAACATTAATGCTAAACCTAACCCTTACCCTTTCCATAACCCTAACCCTAATCCTAAAACTAACCCTAACCCTACCGTTACCCCTAACCCTTACTGTTACCCTAACGCTAACCCTAACCCTAAACCTAAACCTAACCCTTACTCTAACCCTTTCCCTATCCCTAACCCTAACCCTAACCTTAACACTTACCCTAACCCTAACCCTTACCCTAACCCTAACCCTAAACCTAACCGTAACCTTAACCTTAACCCTAACCGTAACCCTAACCCTTACCCTTACCGTAACCCTAACACTAAACTAACCCTAACCCTAGCCCTAACTCTAAACTTAACCCAAACTCTAACCCTAACAAATGCCCTTACCCTAACACTAACCCTAAACCTAACACTAACCCTAACCCTAAGCCTAACCCTAACCCTAACCCTTACCCTAACCCTAACCCTAACCCTAAACCTAACCCTAACCCTTACCCTTACCCTCACCCTAACCCTAACCCTATCATTAAACCCAACCCTAAACCTAACCCTAACCCTTACCCTTACCATAACCCTAACCCTAAACCTAACCCAAAACCTAACCCTAACCCTTACCCTAACCCTAACCATAATCCTAAACCTAACTCTAAACTTAACCCTAAACCTTACCCTTACCCTAACCCTAACCCTAACCCTAAACCTAACCCTAACCCTATCCCTTACCCTTACCCTTACCCTATCCCTAACCCTAAACCTAACCCTAAATCTTACCTTTACCCTAACCCTAAACTTAAGCTTAACCCTAACCCTAACCCTTAACCTAACTCTAACCCTAATCCTAATCCGATCCCTAACCCTATCCCTAATCCTAACTCTTATCCTTACCCTAACCCTAACCCTAAACCTTACCCTAACCATAACCCCTAACCCTAACCATAACATAACCCTAAACCTAACGCTTACCCTTACCCTAAGCATAACCTTAATACTAACCCTAACCGTAACCCTATCCCTTACACTTTCCCTAACCCTAACCCTAACCATAACCCTTACCCTTACCCTAACTGTAAACCTAAACCTAACCCTAACCCTGACCCTAACCCTTACCCTTTTCCTAACCCTTACCATAATCCTAAACCGAATCCTTATCCCAACCCTAACCGTAACCCTAAACCTAACCCTTATTCTAACCCTAACACTAACCCTAACCCCTAACCCTAACCCTTACCCTTACCCTAACCGTAAACCTAAACCTAACCCTAACCCTAACCCTAACCCTAACCCTAAATCTTACCCTTACCCTAACTCTAAACCTAACCCTAACCCTAACCCTAACTTTATCCTAACCCTAACACTAACCCTAAACCTTACCCTAACCCTAACCCTAACCCTAACCCTAACCTAAACTTAACACTAACCCTAACCCCTACCCTAACCCTTACACTAACCCTAACACTAACCCTAACGCCTAACACTCACCCTAAACTTAACCCTAACCCTAATACCTAACCGTAAACCTAACCTTAACCCCTACCCTAACCCAAACCCTTACCCTTACCCTAACCCTAACCCTAACCCTAAACCTTACCCTTACCCTAACCCTAAACCTAACCCTAATCCTAACCCTAACCATAACCCTTACCCTTACCCTAACCATAACCCTAACACTAACCCTAAACCTTACCCTAACACTAACCCTAACACATACCCTTACCCTAACCCTAACCCTAACCCCTAACCCTAACCCGTATCCTAACCCTAACCCTAACCCTAAACATAACCCTTACCCTAACCTAAATCTAAACCTAAACCGAACCCTAACCCTAACCCTTACCCTAACCTAAACCTTACCCTAACCCTAACCCTAAATCTAACCTTAACCCTAACGCTAAACCTAACCCTAACCCTAACCCTTACCCTAACCCTAACCCTAACCCTAACCCTTACCCTTACCCTACCCTAAACCTTACCCTAACCCTAACCCTAACCCTAAACCTAATCCTAACTCTAACCCTAACCATTACCCTAACACTAACCCTAATCCTAATCCTAACCCTAGCCCTTACCATTACCCTAACCCTAAACCTAAACCTAACCCTAATCCTTACCCTAAACTTAACCGTATACCTAACCCTAACCCTAACCCTTACCCTCACACCTTACCCTAATCCTAAAACTATCACATACCCTTACCCTAACCCTAAACCTAACCCTTACCCTAACCCTAACACTAACCCTTACCCTTACCCTAACCCTAAACCTAACCCTAACCCTAACCCTAACCCTTACCCTTACCCTAACCCCTACCGTAACCCTAACCCTAACCCTTACCCTAACCCTAAACCTAACCCTAACCCTTACCCTAACCCTAAACCTAACCCTAACCCTAACTCTAAACCTTACCCTTAACCTAAACCTAACCCTACCCCTAACCATAAACTTACCCTTACCCTAAACCTAACCCTTACCCTTACCCTAACCCTAAACCTAAACCTAACCCTAACCCTAACCCTTACCCTTAACCTAACCCTAACCCTTACCCTAAACCTAACCCTAACCCTAACCATAAACCTTACCCTTACCCTAACCCTAACCCTTACCCTTACCCTTACCCTAACCCTAATGCTAAACCTAAACCTAACATTAACCCTAACCCTTACCTTTACCCTAACCCTAACCCTAAACCTAACGCTAACACTAACCTTAACCCTAAAACTTAACCATAACCTAACCCTAACCCTAATCCTAACCCTAACCTTAAACCTAACCCTAACCCAAACACTAACCCTAACCCTAACCCTAACCCTTACCCTAACCCTAACCCTTACCTTTACCCTAACCCTAAACCTTAACCTAACCCTAAACGTAAGCCTAACCTTAATCCTTCCCCTTAACAAAACCTTAAACATAACTCGAACCCTTACCCTAACTCTAACCCTAACCCTTACCCTAAACTTAACCCTAACCCTAAACCTAAAGCTTACCCTTACCCTAGCCATAACAATAACCTAACGCTATCCCTAACCCTAACCCTAACCCTCACCCTTACTCTAACCTTAACCCTAAATTTAAACCTACCCTAACCTTAACCCTAACACCCAACGCTAACCCAAACCCTATCCCATACCCTTACCCTAACCCTAAACCTAACCCTAGCCCTAACCCTAACCCTAACCCTAAAACTAACCCTAACCCTAACCCTAACCCTTACCCTAACTTTAACCCTAATCTTAAACCCAACCATAAACCTAACCCTAACCCTAACCCTTACTGTAACACTTACCCTAACCCTAACCCTAACCCTAACACATACCCTTACCCTCAACCTCACCCTAACACTAACCATTACCCTAACCCTAACACTAAACCTAACACTAACCGTAAACCCTAACCCTAACCGTAACCCTAACTCTATCCGTAACCCTTACCCTTACCCTAACCCTAACCCTAACCCTAACCTTAATGCTAACCCTAACCCTAACCCTTACCCTAACCCAGCCCTAACCCCAATCCTTACCCTAAACCTAACCCTTACCCTTTCCCTAACCCTAACACTAACCCTAACCCTTACCCTAAACTTAACCCTAACCCTAAACCTAACCCTTACCCTTACCCTAGCCCTAACCCTAAACCTAACCCTAACCCTAACCCTCAACCTTACCCTTACCCTAAACCTAACCCTAAACCTTATGCTAAACCTATCCCTAGCCCTAACCCTAACTCTTACCCTTACCTTAACGCTAACCCTAACCCTAACACATACCCTTACCCTAACCATAACCCTAACCCTAACCCCAACCCTTATCCTAACCCAACCCTAACCCTAACCCCAAACCTAACCCTAACACTTAACCTAACCCTAACCCTAACACTAACCCTAACCCTTACCCTAACCCTAACCCTAACCCTTACCCTTACCCTTACCCTAACCCTAACCCTAAACCTAACCCTAACCCTAACCCTAACTCTTACCCTAAACCTAACCCTAATCCTAACCCTAACACTTACCCTTACCCTATCCCTAACCGTAACCCTAAAACTAACCCTAACCCTAACCCTAACCCTTACCCTAACTTTAACCCTAATCTTAAACCCAACCCTAAACCTAACCCTAACCCTAACCCTTACTGTAACACTTACCCCAACCCTAACCCTAACCCTAACACTTACCCTTACCCTCAACCTCACCCTAACCCTAACCCTTACCCTAACCCTAACACTAAACCTAACACTAACCCTAAACCCTAACCCTAACCGTAACCCTAACCCTAACCGTAACCCTTACCCTTACCCTACCCTAACCCTAACCCTATCCTTAATGCTAACCCTAACACTAACCCTTACCCTAAACCAAACCCTAACCCCAATCCTTACCCTAAACCTAACCCTTACCCTTTCCCTAACCCTAACACTAACCCTAACCCTTACCCTAACCTTAACCCTAACCCTAAACCTAACCCTTACCCTTACCCTAGCCCTAACCCTAAACCTAACCCTAACCCTAACCCTAAACCTAACCCTTACCCTTACTCTAACCCTAACCCTAAATCTAAACCTACCCTAACCCTAACCCTAATACTTACCCTTACCCTTACCCTATCCCTAACCCTAACCCCAACCCTTATCCTAAGCCAACCCTAACCCTAACCCCAAACCTAACCCTAACCCTTAACCTAACCCTAACCCGAACACTAACCCTAACCCTTACCGTAACACTAACGCTAACCCTACCCCTAACCCTATACCTTACCCTTACCCTACACCTAATCCTAACACTTACCCTAACCCTAACCTTAACCCCAACACTAAACCTAACCCTAACCATAACCCTTATCCTTACCCTAACCGTAACCCTAAACCTAACACTAACCCTAAACCAAACCCTAACCCTTACCCTAAACCTAACCCCAATCCTAACCCTAACCTTTAAGCTTACCCTAACCCTAACCCTAACTCTAAGCCTAAACCTAACCCTAACCCTAAAGTTAACCCTAACCCTTACATTTGCCCTACTCCTAACCCTAACCCTAACCCTAATCTTAACCCCTACCGTAAACCTAACCCTAACCCAAAACCTTAACCTAACCCTAACCATAATCCTAAACTTCATCATAATCCTAACCATAACCCTTACCCTTACCGTTACCATAACCCTAGCCCTAATCCTAACCCTAACCCTAAACCTAACCATAACCCTTATCCTAACCCTTACCCTAACCCTAACACTAACCCTTACCCTTACCCTAACCCTAAACCTAACCCTAACCCTAACCCTAACCCTTACCCTTACCCTAACCCCTACCGTAACCCTAACCCTAACCCTTACCCTAACCCTAAACCTAAACCTAACCCTTACCCTAAACCTAAACCTAACCCTAACCCTAACTCTAAACCTTACCCTTAACCTAAACCTAACCCTACCCCTAACCATAAACTTACCCTTACCCTAAACCTAACCCTTACCCTTACCCTAACCCTAAACCTAAACCTAACCCTAACCCTAACCCTTACCCTTAACCTAACCCTAACCCTTACCCTAAACCTAACCCTAACCCTAACCATAAACCTTACCCTTACCCTAACCCTAACCCTTACCCTTACCCTTACCCTTACCCTAACCCTAATGCTAAACCTAAACCTAACATTAACCCTAACCCTTACCTTTACCCTAACCCTAACCCTAAACCTAACGCTAACACTAACCTTAACCCTAAAACTTAACCTTAACCTAACCCTAACCCTAATCCTAACCCTAACCTTAAACCTAACCCTAACCCAAACACTAACCCTAACCCTAACCCTAACCCTTACCCTAACCCTAACCCTAACCCTTACCTTTACCCTAACCCTAAACCTTAACCTAACCCTAAACGTAAGCCTAACCTTAATCCTTCCCCTTAACAAAACCTTAAACATAACTCGAACCCTTACCCTAACTCTAACCCTAACCCTTACCCTAAACTTAACCCTAACCCTAAACCTAAAGCTTACCCTTACCCTAGCCATAACCCTAAACCTAACGCTATCCCTAACCCTAACCCTAACCCTCACCCTTACTCTAACCTTAACCCTAAATTTAAACCTACCCTAACCTTAACCCTAACACCCAACGCTAACCCAAACCCTATCCCATACCCTTACCCTAACCCTAAACCTAACCCTAGCCCTAACCCTAACCCTAACCCTAAAACTAACCCTAACCCTAACCCTAACCCTTACCCTAACTTTAACCCTAATCTTAAACCCAACCATAAACCTAACCCTAACCCTAACCCTTACTGTAACACTTACCCTAACCCTAACCCTAACCCTAACACATACCCTTACCCTCAACCTCACCCTAACACTAACCATTACCCTAACCCTAACACTAAACCTAACACTAACCGTAAACCCTAACCCTAACTGTAACCCTAACTCTATCCGTAACCCTTACCCTTACCCTAACCCTAACCCTAACCCTAACCTTAATGCTAACCCTAACCCTAACCCTTACCCTAACCCAGCCCTAACCCCAATCCTTACCCTAAACCTAACCCTTACCCTTTCCCTAACCCTAACACTAACCCTAACCCTTACCCTAAACTTAACCCTAACCCTAAACCTAACCCTTACCCTTACCCTAGCCCTAACCCTAAACCTAACCCTAACCCTAACCCTCAACCTTACCCTTACCCTAAACCTAACCCTAAACCTTATGCTAAACCTATCCCTAGCCCTAACCCTAACTCTTACCCTTACCTTAACGCTAACCCTAACCCTAACACATACCCTTACCCTAACCATAACCCTAACCCTAACCCCAACCCTTATCCTAACCCAACCCTAACCCTAACCCCAAACCTAACCCTAACACTTAACCTAACCCTAACCCTAACACTAACCCTAACCCTTACCCTAACCCTAACCCTAACCCTTACCCTTACCCTTACCCTAACCCTAACCCTAAACCTAACCCTAACCCTAACCCTAACTCTTACCCTAAACCTAACCCTAATCCTAACCCTAACACTTACCCTTACCCTATCCCTAACCGTAACCCTAAAACTAACCCTAACCCTAACCCTAACCCTTACCCTAACTTTAACCCTAATCTTAAACCCAACCCTAAACCTAACCCTAACCCTAACCCTTACTGTAACACTTACCCCAACCCTAACCCTAACCCTAACACTTACCCTTACCCTCAACCTCACCCTAACCCTAACCCTTACCCTAACCCTAACACTAAACCTAACACTAACCCTAAACCCTAACCCTAACCGTAACCCTAACCCTAACCGTAACCCTTACCCTTACCCTACCCTAACCCTAACCCTATCCTTAATGCTAACCCTAACACTAACCCTTACCCTAAACCAAACCCTAACCCCAATCCTTACCCTAAACCTAACCCTTACCCTTTCCCTAACCCTAACACTAACCCTAACCCTTACCCTAACCTTAACCCTAACCCTAAACCTAACCCTTACCCTTACCCTAGCCCTAACCCTAAACCTAACCCTAACCCTAACCCTAAACCTAACCCTTACCCTTACTCTAACCCTAACCCTAAATCTAAACCTACCCTAACCCTAACCCTAATACTTACCCTTACCCTTACCCTATCCCTAACCCTAACCCCAACCCTTATCCTAAGCCAACCCTAACCCTAACCCCAAACCTAACCCTAACCCTTAACCTAACCCTAACCCGAACACTAACCCTAACCCTTACCGTAACACTAACCCTAACCCTACCCCTAACCCTATACCTTACCCTTACCCTACACCTAATCCTAACACTTACCCTAACCCTAACCTTAACCCCAACACTAAACCTAACCCTAACCATAACCCTTATCCTTACCCTAACCGTAACCCTAAACCTAACACTAACCCTAAACCAAACCCTAACCCTTACCCTAAACCTAACCCCAATCCTAACCCTAACCTTTAAGCTTACCCTAACCCTAACCCTAACTCTAAGCCTAAACCTAACCCTAACCCTAAAGTTAACCCTAACCCTTACATTTGCCCTACTCCTAACCCTAACCCTAACCCTAATCTTAACCCCTACCGTAAACCTAACCCTAACCCAAAACCTTAACCTAACCCTAACCATAATCCTAAACTTCATCATAATCCTAACCATAACCCTTACCCTTACCGTTACCATAACCCTAGCCCTAATCCTAACCCTAACCCTAAACCTAACCATAACCCTTACCCTAACCCTTACCCTAACCCTAACACTAACCCTTACCCTTACCCTAACCCTAAACCTAACCCTAACCCTAACCCTAACCCTTACCCTTACCCTAACCCCTACCGTAACCCTAACCCTAACCCTTACCCTAACCCTAAACCTAAACCTAACCCTTACCCTAAACCTAAACCTAACCCTAACCCTAACTCTAAACCTTACCCTTAACCTAAACCTAACCCTACCCCTAACCATAAACTTACCCTTACCCTAAACCTAACCCTTACCCTTACCCTAACCCTAAACCTAAACCTAACCCTAACCCTAACCCTTACCCTTAACCTAACCCTAACCCTTACCCTAAACCTAACCCTAACCCTAACCATAAACCTTACCCTTACCCTAACCCTAACCCTTACCCTTACCCTTACCCTTACCCTAACCCTAATGCTAAACCTAAACCTAACATTAACCCTAACCCTTACCTTTACCCTAACCCTAACCCTAAACCTAACGCTAACACTAACCTTAACCCTAAAACTTAACCTTAACCTAACCCTAACCCTAATCCTAACCCTAACCTTAAACCTAACCCTAACCCAAACACTAACCCTAACCCTAACCCTAACCCTTACCCTAACCCTAACCCTAACCCTTACCTTTACCCTAACCCTAAACCTTAACCTAACCCTAAACGTAAGCCTAACCTTAATCCTTCCCCTTAACAAAACCTTAAACATAACTCGAACCCTTACCCTAACTCTAACCCTAACCCTTACCCTAAACTTAACCCTAACCCTAAACCTAAAGCTTACCCTTACCCTAGCCATAACCCTAAACCTAACGCTATCCCTAACCCTAACCCTAACCCTCACCCTTACTCTAACCTTAACCCTAAATTTAAACCTACCCTAACCTTAACCCTAACACCCAACGCTAACCCAAACCCTATCCCATACCCTTACCCTAACCCTAAACCTAACCCTAGCCCTAACCCTAACCCTAACCCTAAAACTAACCCTAACCCTAACCCTAACCCTTACCCTAACTTTAACCCTAATCTTAAACCCAACCATAAACCTAACCCTAACCCTAACCCTTACTGTAACACTTACCCTAACCCTAACCCTAACCCTAACACATACCCTTACCCTCAACCTCACCCTAACACTAACCATTACCCTAACCCTAACACTAAACCTAACACTAACCGTAAACCCTAACCCTAACCGTAACCCTAACTCTATCCGTAACCCTTACCCTTACCCTAACCCTAACCCTAACCCTAACCTTAATGCTAACCCTAACCCTAACCCTTACCCTAACCCAGCCCTAACCCCAATCCTTACCCTAAACCTAACCCTTACCCTTTCCCTAACCCTAACACTAACCCTAACCCTTACCCTAAACTTAACCCTAACCCTAAACCTAACCCTTACCCTTACCCTAGCCCTAACCCTAAACCTAACCCTAACCCTAACCCTCAACCTTACCCTTACCCTAAACCTAACCCTAAACCTTATGCTAAACCTATCCCTAGCCCTAACCCTAACTCTTACCCTTACCTTAACGCTAACCCTAACCCTAACACATACCCTTACCCTAACCATAACCCTAACCCTAACCCCAACCCTTATCCTAACCCAACCCTAACCCTAACCCCAAACCTAACCCTAACACTTAACCTAACCCTAACCCTAACACTAACCCTAACCCTTACCCTAACCCTAACCCTAACGCTTACCCTTACCCTTACCCTAACCCTAACCCTAAACCTAACCCTAACCCTAACCCTAACTCTTACCCTAAACCTAACCCTAATCCTAACCCTAACACTTACCCTTACCCTATCCCTAACCGTAACCCTAAAACTAACCCTAACCCTAACCCTAACCCTTACCCTAACTTTAACCCTAATCTTAAACCCAACCCTAAACCTAACCCTAACCCTAACCCTTACTGTAACACTTACCCCAACCCTAACCCTAACCCTAACACTTACCCTTACCCTCAACCTCACCCTAACCCTAACCCTTACCCTAACCCTAACACTAAACCTAACACTAACCCTAAACCCTAACCCTAACCGTAACCCTAACCCTAACCGTAACCCTTACCCTTACCCTACCCTAACCCTAACCCTATCCTTAATGCTAACCCTAACAATAACCCTTACCCTAAACCAAACCCTAACCCCAATCCTTACCCTAAACCTAACCCTTACCCTTTCCCTAACCCTAACACTAACCCTAACCCTTACCCTAACCTTAACCCTAAACCTAAACCTAACCCTTACCCTTACCCTAGCCCTAACCCTAAACCTAACCCTAACCCTAACCCTAAACCTAACCCTTACCCTTACTCTAACCCTAACCCTAAATCTAAACCTACCCTAACCCTAACCCTAATACTTACCCTTACCCTTACCCTATCCCTAACCCTAACCCCAACCCTTATCCTAAGCCAACCCTAACCCTAACCCCAAACCTAACCCTAACCCTTAACCTAACCCTAACCCGAACACTAACCCTAACCCTTACCGTAACACTAACCCTAACCCTACCCCTAACCCTATACCTTACCCTTACCCTACACCTAATCCTAACACTTACCCTAACCCTAACCTTAACCCCAACACTAAACCTAACCCTAACCATAACCCTTATCCTTACCCTAACCGTAACCCTAAACCTAACACTAACCCTAAACCAAACCCTAACCCTTACCCTAAACCTAACCCCAATCCTAACCCTAACCTTTAAGCTTACCCTAACCCTAACCCTAACTCTAAGCCTAAACCTAACCCTAACCCTAAAGTTAACCCTAACCCTTACATTTGCCCTACTCCTAACCCTAACCCTAACCCTAATCTTAACCCCTACCGTAAACCTAACCCTAACCCAAAACCTTAACCTAACCCTAACCATAATCCTAAACTTCATCATAATCCTAACCATAACCCTTACCCTTACCGTTACCATAACCCTAGCCCTAATCCTAACCCTAACCCTAAACCTAACCATAACCCTTACCCTAACCCTTACCCTAACCCTAACACTAACCCTTACCCTTACCCTAACCCTAAACCTAACCCTAACCCTAACCCTAACCCTTACCCTTACCCTAACCCCTACCGTAACCCTAACCCTAACACTTACCCTAACCCTAAACCTAACCCTAACCCTTACCCTAAACCTAAACCTAACCCTAACCCTAACTCTAAACCTTACCCTTAACCTAAACCTAACCCTACCCCTAACCATAAACTTACCCTTACCCTAAACCTAACCCTTACCCTTACCCTAACCCTAAACCTAAACCTAACCCTAACCCTAACCCTTACCCTTAACCTAACCCTAACCCTTACCCTAAACCTAACCCTAACCCTAACCATAAACCTTACCCTTACCCTAACCCTAACCCTTACCCTTACCCTTACCCTTACCCTAACCCTAATGCTAAACCTAAACCTAACATTAACCCTAACCCTTACCTTTACCCTAACCCTAACCCTAAACCTAACGCTAACACTAACCTTAACCCTAAAACTTAACCTTAACCTAACCCTAACCCTAATCCTAACCCTAACCTTAAACCTAACCCTAACCCAAACACTAACCCTAACCCTAACCCTAACCCTTACCCTAACCCTAACCCTAACCCTTACCTTTACCCTAACCCTAAACCTTAACCTAACCCTAAACGTAAGCCTAACCTTAATCCTTCCCCTTAACAAAACCTTAAACATAACTCGAACCCTTACCCTAACTCTAACCCTAACCCTTACCCTAAACTTAACCCTAACCCTAAACCTAAAGCTTACCCTTACCCTAGCCATAACCCTAAACCTAACGCTATCCCTAACCCTAACCCTAACCCTCACCCTTACTCTAACCTTAACCCTAAATTTAAACCTACCCTAACCTTAACCCTAACACCCAACGCTAACCCAAACCCTATCCCATACCCTTACCCTAACCCTAAACCTAACCCTAGCCCTAACCCTAACCATAACCCTAAAACTAACCCTAACCCTAACCCTAACCCTTACCCTAACTTTAACCCTAATCTTAAACCCAACCCTAAACCTAACCCTAACCCTAACCCTTACTGTAACACTTACCCTAACCCTAACCCTAACCCTAACACTTACCCTTACCCTCAACCTCACCCTAACACTAACCATTACCCTAACCCTAACACTAAACCTAACACTAACCGTAAACCCTAACCCTAACCGTAACCCTAACCCTATCCGTAACCCTTACCCTTACCCTAACCCTAACCCTAACCTTAATGCTAACCCTAACCCTAACCCTTACCCTAACCCAGCCCTAACCCCAATCCTTACCCTAAACCTAACCCTTACCCTTTCCCTAACCCTAACACTAACCCTAACCCTTACCCTAAACTTAACCCTAACCCTAAACCTAACCCTTACCCTTACCCTAGCCCTAACCCTAAACCTAACCCTAACCCTAACCCTAAACCTTACCCTTACCCTAAACCTAACCCTAAACCTTATGCTAAACCTATCCCTAGCCCTAAACCTAACTCTTACCCTTACCTTAACGCTAACCCTAACCCTAACACATACCCTTACCCTAACCATAACCCTAACCCTAACCCCAACCCTTATCCTAACCCAACCCTAACCCTAACCCCAAACCTAACCCTAACCCTTAACCTAACCCTAACCCTAACACTAACCCTAACCCTTACCCTAACCCTAACCCTAACCCTAACCCTTACCCTTACCCTTACCCTAACCCTAACCCTAAACCTAACCCTAACCCTAACCCTAACTCTTACCCTAAACCTAACCCTAATCCTAACCCTAACACTTACCCTTACCCTATCCCTAACCGTAACCCTAAAACTAACCCTAACCCTAACCCTAACCCTTACCCTAACTTTAACCCTAATCTTAAACCCAACCCTAAACCTAACCCTAACCCTAACCCTTACTGTAACACTTACCCCAACCCTAACCCTAACCCTAACACTTACCCTTACCCTCAACCTCACCCTAACCCTAACCCTTACCCTAACCCTAACACTAAACCTAACACTAACCCTAAACCCTAACCCTAACCGTAACCCTAACCCTAACCGTAAACCTTACCCTTACCCTAACCCTAACCCTAACCCTATCCTTAATGCTAACCCTAACACTAACCCTTACCCTAAACCAAACCCTAACCCCAATCCTTACCCTAAACCTAACCCTTACCCTTTCCCTAACCCTAACACTAACCCTAACCCTTACCCTAACCTTAACCCTAACCCTAAACCTAACCCTTACCCTTACACTAGCCCTAACCCTAAACCTAATCCTAACCCTAACCCTAAACCTAACCCTTACCCTTACTCTAACCCTAACCCTAAATCTAAACCTACCCTAACCCTAACCCTAATACTTACCCTTAACCTTACCCTATCCCTAACCCTAACCCCAACCCTTATCCTAAGCCAACCCTAACCCTAACCCCAAACCTAACCCTAACCCTTAACCTAACCCTAACCCGAACACTAACCCTAACCCTTACCCTAACACTAACCCTAACCCTACCCCTAACCCTATACCTTACCCTTACCCTACACCTAATCCTAACACTTACCCTAACACTAACGTTAACCCCAACACTAAACCTAACACTAACCATAACCGTTATCCTTACCCTAACCGTAACCCTAAACCTAACACTAACCCTAAACCAAACCCTAACCCTTACCCTAACCCTAACCCCAATCCTAACCCTAACCTTTAAGCTTACCCTAACCCTAACCCTAACTCTAAACCTAAACCTAACCCTAACCCTAAAGTTAACCCTAACCCTTACCCTTGCCCTACCCCTAACCCTAACCCTAACCCTAATCTTAACCCCTACCGTAAACCTAACCCTAACCCAAACCCTTAACCTAACCCTAACCGTAATCCTAAACTTCATCATAATCCTAACCATAACCCTTACCCTAACCCTAACCCTAACCCTAACCCAAAACCTTACCCTTACCCTAAACCTAACCCTAACCCTTACCCTAACCCTAACCTTAACCACCACACTGAATCTAACCCTAAATCTAACCCTAACCCTTACCCTTACCCTAACTGTATCCCAAAACCTAACCGTAACCCTAACCCAAACCCTAACCCTTAACCTAACCCTACCCCAATCCTAACCCTAACCCTTACCCGTACGTTAACCCTAACACTAAACCTAAACCTAACCCTAACCTTAACTTTAACCCTAACCCTTACCTAACCCTAACCCTAACCAAACCTAAACCTAACCCTAACCCTTACCCTAATGGTAACCCTAACCCTAACCATTCCCCTAAACCTAACCCTAACCATAACCGTAACAGTTACCCTACCCCTAACCCTAACCCTACCCCTAACCCTTACCGTAACCCTAACACTAACCCTAAACCTAAACCTTATCCTAACACTATCCCTACCCCTAACCCTAACCCTTAACCTAACACTAACTCTAACCCCAACCCCTAACCCTAACACATACCCTAACCCTAACCCTAACCCTAACCCTAACCCCTATCCTTAACCCTAACCCTAACCCCTAAAACTATCCCTAACACTAACTCTAACACTTACCCTTATCCTAACCCTAAACCTAACCCCAACCCTAACCCTAACCCTAACCCATACCCTAACCCTAACCCTTACCCTTACCCTTACCATAACCCTAAACCTAACCCTAACCCTTACCTTAAACCTAACCCTTACCCTAACCCTAACCCTAACCCTAACCCTAAACCTAAACCTAAACCTAACCCTTACCCTAAACCTAACCCTATTTCTAACGCTTAACCTAACCCTGACCCTAACCTTAACCCTAACACTTATCCAAACACTCACCCTAACCCTAACCCTTACCCTAACCGTAACCAAACCCTAACCCTAACCCCTAACCCTAACCCTACCCAAACCCTTACCCTAAACCTAAACCTAACCCTTACTCTAACTCTAAACCGAACCCTAAACCGAACCCTAACCCTTACCCTAACCCTAACCATATTTCTAACCCTTAACCTAACCCTGACCCTAACCTTAACCCTAACACTTATCCAAACACTCACCCTAACCCTAACCCTTACCCTATCCCTAAACCAAACCCTAACCCTTACCCTAACCGTAACCAAACCCTAACCCTAACCCCTAACCCTAACCCTACCCAAACCCTTACCCTAAACCTAACCCTAACCCTTACTCTAACCCTAAACCGAACCCTAACCCTAAACCTAACCCTTACCCTTACCCTAACCCTAACCCTAAACCTACCACTAACCCTAACCTTAACCCTAATCCTTACCCTAAACCTAACCATAAGCCTAACGCTAACCTTTACCCTTACTTTAACTCAAACCCTAAAACTAACACTTACCCTTACCCTAACGCTAACCCTTACCCAAACCCTAACCCTAACCCTAACCCTAACCCTTACCCTAACCGTAACCCTAACCCTAACCCTAACGCTAAACCTAACCCTAACCCTTACTCTAACCCTAAACTGAACCCTAACCCTAACCCTAACCCTTACCCTTACACTAACCGTAACCCTGACCCTAAACCTAACCCTTACCCTTATCCTAAACCTAACCCTAAACCTAACACTAACCGTGCCCCTTAACCCTAACCCTAACCCTAACCCTAAACCTAACCCTAACCCTTTCTCTAACCCTAACCCTAACGCTTAACCTAACCCTCATCCTAATTCTAAACCTAACCCTTCCCCTTACCCTAACCCTAAACCTACCTCTAACCCTAACCCTAACCCTAACCCTTACCCTAACCCTAACCCTAACCCTTGCTCTAACCCTAACCCTAACCCTAAACCTAACCTTAACCTTAACCCTAACCCTAACCCTTACCCTTACCCTAACCCTAAACCTAACCGTAACCCTAACCAGAACACTTACACTTACCCTAACCCTAACCCTAACCCTAACCCGAACTCTAAACCTTACCCTTACCCTAAACCTAACCCCAAACCTTACCCTAAACCTAACCCTAACCCTAACCCTAACCCTAACCCTAACCCTTACCCTTACCTTAATCCTAACCCTAACTCTAACCCTTGCCCTTACCCTAACGCTAACCCTAAACCTAACCCTAAACCTAACACTAACCCTAACACATAACCTTACCGTAACCCTAACCCTAACCCTAACCCTAACCGTAACCCTAAACCTAACCCTAAACCTAATCTAACCCTAACCCTTACCCTAACCCTAACCCTAACCCTTACACTTACCCTAAACCTAACCGTAACCTTAACCCCAACCTTAAACCTAACACTAAACCTAACCCTTACCCTTACCCTAACCCTATCCCTGACCCTAACTCTAACCCTAACCCTTACCCTAACCCTAACTCTAATCCTAACCCTAAACCTTATCCTTATCCTAATCCTAACCCTAACCCTATACCTAAGACTAACACTAACCTTAAACTTACCCTTTCCCTAACCCTAACCCTAAACCTAATCAGAACCCTAACCTTATCCCTAAACCTAACTCTTATCCTTACCCTAACCCTAACCCTCAAACTAACCCAAACCATAACACCTAACCCTAACCGTAACCGTAACCCTAACCCTAACCCTTAACCTTGCCGTAACACTAACCTTAATGCTAACCATAACCCTAACCCTAACCCTTACCCTAAACCTAAACCTAACCCTAACCCTAAACTTAACTCTAACCCTAACCCTAACCCTAACCCTAACCCTAACCACTAACCCTAACCCTAACCCTAACCCTATTCCTAACCGTAACTCTTACACTTAGCCTAACCCTAACCCTAACCCTAAAACTAACCCTAACCCTAAAATTAACCCTAAACCTAACCCTAACCCTTACCCTAACCCTAACACTAATCCTAAACATAACCCATACCCTTACCCTAACCCTAACCCTAATCCTAAAACTAACACTTACCCTAACCTTAACCCTAACCTTTACCCTTACCCTAACACTAACCCTAACCCTATCGTTAATCCTTACTCTTACCCTAACCCTAACCCTAACCCTTACCCTAATCCTAACCCAAACCCTAACACTAACCCTAACACTAACACTTACCCTAACCCTAAACCTAACCCTAACCTTTACCGTAACCCCAACCCTAACCCTAACCTTTACCCTAACCCTAACCCTAAACCTAACGCCTAACCCTAACCCTATCCCTTACCCTTACCCTAACCCTAAACCTAACTCTAACCCTAACCGTAACCCTAACCCTTACCCTAACCCTAAATTTAACCCTTACCCTAACCTTAACCCTAACCCTAAACCTAACCCTAAACCCAACCCTAACCCTAACACAAACACTTACCCTAACCCTAACCCTAACCCTAACCCTAACCCTAACCCTAACCTTAACCCTAACCCTAAACCTAACCCTAAACCCAACCCTAACCCTAACACAAACACTTACCCTAACCCTAACCCTAACCCTAACCTTAACCCTAACCCTAACAATTGCCCTTACTCTAACCCTAATCCTAAACCTAACACTAACCCTAGCTCTAACACTAACCCTTACCCTTACTCTAACCCTAACCCTAAACCTAACCCTAACCCTAACCCCTAACCTAACCCTAACCCTTACCCTTATTCTAACCCTAACCCTAACACTTCCCCTTACCGTAACCCCTACCCTAACCTTAACCCTAACCCTAAACCTAAACCTAACCCTAACCCTTACCCTTACCCTAACCCTAAATCTAACCCTAAGCCTAACCCTTACCCTTACCCTAACCCTAAACCTAAACCTAAACCTTACACTTAACCTAAACCTAACCCTATCCCTTACCCTAAACCTAACCCTAACCGTAAACCTTACCCTTACCTTGACCCTAACTCTAACCCTAACCCTAACACTAACACTAACCCTAACACATACCCTTACCCTAACCGTAACCCTAACCCTAACCGTAACCCTAAACCTAACCGTGACCCTAAGCCTAACCCTAACAGTAACCCTTACCCAGCCCTAACCCTAACCCTAACCCTTACCCTTACCCTCACCCTAACCCTAACCCTAATCCTAACCTTAACCTTAACTTTAACCCTAACCCTAACCCTTACCCTTACCCTAACCCTAAACCTAACCGTAACCCTAACCGAAACACTTACCCTTACCCTAACCCTAACCCTAACCTTAACCCTAACCCTAACAATTGCCCTTACCCTAACCCTAATCCTAAAACTAACACTAACCCTAGCCCTAACACTAACCCTTACCCTTACCCTAACCCTAACCCTAAACCTAACCCTAACCCTAACCCCTAACCTAACCCTAACCCTTACCCTTATTCTAACCCTAACCCTAACACTTCCCCTTACCGTAACCCCTACCCTAACCTTAACCCTAACCCTAAACCTAAACCTAACCCTAACCCTTACCCTTACCCTAACCCTAAATCTAACCCTAAGCCTAACCCTTACCCTTACCCTAACCCTAACCCTAAACCTAAACCTTACACTTACCCTAAACCTAACCCTATCCCTTACCCTAAACCTAACCCTAACCGTAAACCTTACCCTTACCTTGACCCTAACCCTAACCCTAACCCTAACACTAACACTAACCCTAACACATACCCTTACCCTAACCGTAACCCTAACCCTAACCGTAACCCTAAACCTAACCGTGACCCTAAGCCTAACCCTAACACTAACCCTTACCCTAACCCTAACCCTAACCCTAACCCTTACCCTTACCCTCACCCTAACCCTAACCCTAATCCTAACCTTAACCTTAACTTTAACCCTGACCCTAACCCTTACCCTTAACCTAACCCTAAACCTAACGGTAACCCTAACCGAAACACTTACCCTTACCCTAACCCTAACCCTAACCCGAACCCTAAACCTTACCCTTACCTTAAACCTAACCCCAACCCTTACCCTAAACCTAACCCTAACCTTAACCCTAACCCTAACCCTAACCCTTACCTTAATCCTAACCCTAACCCTAACCCTTGCCCTTACCGTAACGCTAACCCTAAACCTAACCCTAAACCTAACACTAACCCTAACACATACCCTTACCCTAACCCTAACCCTAAACCTAACTGTAACCCTAAACCTAACCCTAAACCTAATCTAACCCTAACGCTTACCCTAACCCTAAACGTAACCCTTACCCTTACCCTAACCGTATCCCTAACCCTAACTCTAACCCTAACCCTTACCCTAACCCTAACTCTAATCCTAACCCTAACCCTTACCCTTATCCTAATCCTAACCCTAACCCTATACCTAAGACTAACACTAACCTTAAACTTACCCTTACCCTAACCCTAACCCTAAACCTAACCCAAACCATAACCCCTAACCCTAACCGTAACCCTAACCGTAAACCTAACCCTTAACCTTGCCGTAACCCTAACCTTAATGCTAACCATAACCCTAACCCTAACCCTTACCCTAAACCTAAACCTAACCCTAACCCTAAACTTAACTCTAACCCTAACCCTAACCCTAACCCTAACCCTAACCACTAACCCTAACCCTAACCCTAACCCTATTCCTAACCGTAACTCTTACACTTAGCCTAACCCTAACCCTAACCCTAAAACTAACCCTAACCCTAAAATTAACCCTAAACCTAACCCTAACCCTTACCCTAACCCTAACACTAATCCTAAACATAACCCATACCCTTACCCTAACCCTAACCCTAATCCTAAAACTAACACTTACCCTAACCTTAACCCTAACCTTTACCCTTACCCTAACACTAACCCTAACCCTATCGTTAATCCTTACTCTTACCCTAACCCTAACCCTAACCCTTACCCTAATCCTAACCCAAACCCTAACACTAACCCTAACACTAACACTTACCCTAACCCTAAACCTAACCCTAACCTTTACCGTAACCCCAACCCTAACCCTAACCTTTACCCTAACCCTAACCCTAAACCTAACGCCTAACCCTAACCCTATCCCTTACCCTTACCCTAACCCTAAACCTAACTCTAACCCTAACCGTAACCCTAACCCTTACCCTAACCCTAAATTTAACCCTTACCCTAACCTTAACCCTAACCCTAAACCTAACCCTAAACCCAACCCTAACCCTAACACAAACACTTACCCTAACCCTAACCCTAACCCTAACCCTAACCCTAACCCTAACCTTAACCCTAACCCTAAACCTAACCCTAAACCCAACCCTAACCCTAACACAAACACTTACCCTAACCCTAACCCTAACCCTAACCTTAACCCTAACCCTAACAATTGCCCTTACTCTAACCCTAATCCTAAACCTAACACTAACCCTAGCTCTAACACTAACCCTTACCCTTACTCTAACCCTAACCCTAAACCTAACCCTAACCCTAACCCCTAACCTAACCCTAACCCTTACCCTTATTCTAACCCTAACCCTAACACTTCCCCTTACCGTAACCCCTACCCTAACCTTAACCCTAACCCTAAACCTAAACCTAACCCTAACCCTTACCCTTACCCTAACCCTAAATCTAACCCTAAGCCTAACCCTTACCCTTACCCTAACCCTAAACCTAAACCTAAACCTTACACTTAACCTAAACCTAACCCTATCCCTTACCCTAAACCTAACCCTAACCGTAAACCTTACCCTTACCTTGACCCTAACTCTAACCCTAACCCTAACACTAACACTAACCCTAACACATACCCTTACCCTAACCGTAACCCTAACCCTAACCGTAACCCTAAACCTAACCGTGACCCTAAGCCTAACCCTAACAGTAACCCTTACCCAGCCCTAACCCTAACCCTAACCCTTACCCTTACCCTCACCCTAACCCTAACCCTAATCCTAACCTTAACCTTAACTTTAACCCTAACCCTAACCCTTACCCTTACCCTAACCCTAAACCTAACCGTAACCCTAACCGAAACACTTACCCTTACCCTAACCCTAACCCTAACCTTAACCCTAACCCTAACAATTGCCCTTACCCTAACCCTAATCCTAAAACTAACACTAACCCTAGCCCTAACACTAACCCTTACCCTTACCCTAACCCTAACCCTAAACCTAACCCTAACCCTAACCCCTAACCTAACCCTAACCCTTACCCTTATTCTAACCCTAACCCTAACACTTCCCCTTACCGTAACCCCTACCCTAACCTTAACCCTAACCCTAAACCTAAACCTAACCCTAACCCTTACCCTTACCCTAACCCTAAATCTAACCCTAAGCCTAACCCTTACCCTTACCCTAACCCTAACCCTAAACCTAAACCTTACACTTACCCTAAACCTAACCCTATCCCTTACCCTAAACCTAACCCTAACCGTAAACCTTACCCTTACCTTGACCCTAACCCTAACCCTAACCCTAACACTAACACTAACCCTAACACATACCCTTACCCTAACCGTAACCCTAACCCTAACCGTAACCCTAAACCTAACCGTGACCCTAAGCCTAACCCTAACACTAACCCTTACCCTAACCCTAACCCTAACCCTAACCCTTACCCTTACCCTCACCCTAACCCTAACCCTAATCCTAACCTTAACCTTAACTTTAACCCTGACCCTAACCCTTACCCTTAACCTAACCCTAAACCTAACGGTAACCCTAACCGAAACACTTACCCTTACCCTAACCCTAACCCTAACCCGAACCCTAAACCTTACCCTTACCTTAAACCTAACCCCAACCCTTACCCTAAACCTAACCCTAACCTTAACCCTAACCCTAACCCTAACCCTTACCTTAATCCTAACCCTAACCCTAACCCTTGCCCTTACCGTAACGCTAACCCTAAACCTAACCCTAAACCTAACACTAACCCTAACACATACCCTTACCCTAACCCTAACCCTAAACCTAACTGTAACCCTAAACCTAACCCTAAACCTAATCTAACCCTAACGCTTACCCTAACCCTAAACGTAACCCTTACCCTTACCCTAACCGTATCCCTAACCCTAACTCTAACCCTAACCCTTACCCTAACCCTAACTCTAATCCTAACCCTAACCCTTACCCTTATCCTAATCCTAACCCTAACCCTATACCTAAGACTAACACTAACCTTAAACTTACCCTTACCCTAACCCTAACCCTAAACCTAACCCAAACCATAACCCCTAACCCTAACCGTAACCCTAACCGTAAACCTAACCCTTAACCTTGCCGTAACCCTAACCTTAATGCTAACCATAACCCTAACCCTAACCCTTACCCTAAACCTAAACCTAACCCTAACCCTAAACTTAACTCTGAACCTAACAATAACCCTAACCCTAACCACTAATTCTAACGCTAACCCTAACCCTAACCCTAAAACTAACCCTAACCCTAATCTTAACCCTAAACATAACCGTAACCCTTACCCTAACCCTAACACTAATCCTAAACCTAACCCTTACCCTTACCCTAACCCTAATCCTAAACCTAACCCTTACCCTTACCCTAACCCTAACCCTAATCCTAAAACTAACACTTACCCTAACCTTAACCCTAAACTTTACCCTTACCCTAACACTAACCCTAACCCTAACGTTAATCCTTACTCTTACCCTAACCCTAACCCTAACCCTTACCCTAACCCTAACCCAAACCCTAACACTAACCCTAACACTAACACTTACCGTAACCCTAAACCTAACCCTAACCTTTACCGTAACCCTAACCCTAATCCTAAACTTTACCCTAACCCTAACCCTAACCCTAACCCTAACCCTAACGCCAAACCCTAACCCTAACCCTTACCCTTACCCTAACCCTAAACCTAACTCTAACCCTAACCCTAACCCTAAATCTAACCTTTACCCTAACTTTTACCGTTACCCCAACGCTAACCCTAAACCTAAACCTAACCCTAACCCTAACCTTTACCCTAACCCTTACCCTAACCCAAACCCCAACCCTAACCCTAACACTAACACTTACCCTAACCCTAAACCTAACCCTAACCTTTACCCTAACCCTAAACCTAACACTAACCTTTACCCTAACCCTAACCCTTACCCTAACCCCTAAACCTAACCCTAACCCTTACCCTTACCCTTACCCTAAACCTAACTCTAACCCTAACCCTAACCCTTACCCTAACCCTAAATCTAACCCTTACCCTAACCTTAACCCTAACCCTAACTCTTACCGTTACCCCAAACCTAACCCTAAACCTAAACCTAACCCTAACCCTAACCCTAACCTTAACCCTAACCCTAACAATTGCCCTTACCCTAACCCTAATCCTAAACATAACACTAACCCTAGCCCTAACCCTAACCCTTACCCTTACCCTTACCCTAACCCTAACCCTAAACCTAACCCTAACCCTAACCCTAACCCTTACCCTAACCCTAACTCTTACCCTAACCCTAACCCTAACACTAACACTAACCCTAACACATACCCTTACCCTAACGCTAACCCTTACCCTAACTCTAACCCTAAACCTAAGTGTAACACTAAGCCTATCGATAACCGTAACCCTTACCCTAACCCTAACCCTAACCCTAACCGTTACCGTTATCCTCAACTTAACCCTAACCCTAACCTCAACCGCAACCCTAAACCCAACCCTAGCCCTAACACTTCCTCTTACCCTAACCCTAAACCTAAACCTCACCCTGACCCTAACCCTAACCCTAACCCTTACCCTAAACCTAACCCTAATTCTAACCCTAACCCTAACCCTAACCCTTACCCTGAACCTAACCCTAACATTAACCCTAACCCTGAACCTTACCCATACTCTAACCCTAACCCTAACCCTTACTTTAACCCTAACCCTAACCTAACCCTTACCCTTACACTATCGCTAGTCCTAACCCTAACCCAAAGCCTTACTTTAACCTAACCGTAACCCTAACCTTAAACCCAACCGTAAACCTAACCCTAACCCTAACCCTAACCCTTACCTAACCCTAACCATAACTCTAACGCTAACCCTACCCTAACACTTACCCTTACCCTAAGCCTAACCCTTACCCTAAACCTAACCCTAACCCTAAACCCTAACCCTAATCCTTAACCTAACCCTAACCCTAACCCTACCCTTACCCTAAGCCTAACTCTAACCCTAACCCAAAACCTAACCCTAACCCTAATGCTAACCGTGTCCCTAACCCTTACACTAACACTAACCATAACCCTAACCTTAACCCTAACGCTAACACTAATCCTAACCCTATACCTTACCCTTGCCCTAACCCTAATCCTAAACCTAACCCTAACCCTAAACCTAACCCTAACCTTAACCCTAACCCTAACCCTATCCCTAACCATTACCCTTACTCTAACCCTAACCCTAAACCTAACACTAACGCTAACCCTTACCTTTACCCTAACCCTAAACCTTACCCTAACACTAACCTTAACCCTTAACCCTAACCCTAAACCTAACCCTTACCCTTATCCTAACCATAACCCTAACCCTAACACTTTCCCTTACCCTAACCCGAACCCTAACCCTTACCCTAACCCTAACCCTAATCCTAACACTAACTCTTACCCTTACACTAACCCTAACCCTAACCCTAAAACTAAACCTAACTCTAACCTTAACCCTAACCCTAACCCTAACCCTTACCCTAACCCTAACATTAATGCTAAACCTAACCCTTACCCTTTCCATAACCCTAACCCTAATCCTAAAACTAACCCTAACCCTACCGTTACCCCTAACCCTTACTGTTACCCTAACGCTAACCCTAACCCTAAACCTAAACCTAACCCTTACTCTAACCCTTTCCCTATCCCTAACCCTAACCCTAACCTTAACACTTACCCTAACCCTAACCCTTACCCTAACCCTAACCCTAAACCTAACCGTAACCTTAACCTTAACCCTAACCGTAACCCTAACCCTTACCCTTACCGTAACCCTAACACTAAACTAACCCTAACCCTAGCCCTAACTCTAAACTTAACCCAAACTCTAACCCTAACAAATGCCCTTACCCTAACACTAACCCTAAACCTAACACTAACCCTAACCCTAAGCCTAACCCTAACCCTAACCCTTACCCTAACCCTAACCCTAACCCTAAACCTAACCCTAACCCTTACCCTTACCCTCACCCTAACCCTAACCCTATCATTAAACCCAACCCTAAACCTAACCCTAACCCTTACCCTTACCCTAACCCTAACCCTAAACCTAACCCAAAACCTAACCCTAACCCTTACCCTAACCCTAACCATAATCCTAAACCTAACTCTAAACTTAACCCTAAACCTTACCCTTACCCTAACCCTAACCCTAACCCTAAACCTAACCCTAACCCTATCCCTTACCCTTACCCTTACCCTATCCCTAACCCTAAACCTAACCCTAAACCTTACCTTTACCCTAACCCTAAACTTAAGCTTAACCCTAACCCTAACCCTTAACCTAACTCTAACCCTAATCCTAATCCGATCCCTAACCCTATCCCTAATCCTAACTCTTATCCTTACCCTAACCCTAACCCTAAACCTTACCCTAACCATAACCCCTAACCCTAACCATAACATAACCCTAAACCTAACGCTTACCCTTACCCTAAGCATAACCTTAATACTAACCCTAACCGTAACCCTATCCCTTACACTTTCCCTAACCCTAACCCTAACCATAACCCTTACCCTTACCCTAACTGTAAACCTAAACCTAACCCTAACCCTGACCCTAACCCTTACCCTTTTCCTAACCCTTACCCTAATCCTAAACCGAATCCTTATCCCAACCCTAACCGTAACCCTAAACCTAACCCTAATTCTAACCCTAACCCTAACCCTAACCCCTAACCCTAACCCTTACCCTTACCCTAACCGTAAACCTAAACCTAACCCTAACCCTAACCCTAACCCTAACCCTAAATCTTACCCTTACCCTAACTCTAAACCTAACCCTAACCCTAACCCTAACTTTATCCTAACCCTAACACTAACCCTAAACCTTACCCTAACCCTAACCCTAACCCTAACCCTAACCTAAACTTAACACTAACCCTAACCCCTACCCTAACCCTTACACTAACCCTAACACTAACCCTAACGCCTAACACTCACCCTAAACTTAACCCTAACCCTAATACCTAACCGTAAACCTAACCTTAACCCCTACCCTAACCCAAACCCTTACCCTTACCCTAACCCTAACCCTAACCCTAAACCTTACCCTTACCCTAACCCTAAACCTAACCCTAATCCTAACCCTAACCATAACCCTTACCCTTACCCTAACCATAACCCTAACACTAACCCTAAACCTTACCCTAACACTAACCCTAACACATACCCTTACCCTAACCCTAACCCTAACCCCTAACCCTAACCCGTATCCTAACCCTAACCCTAACCCTAAACATAACCCTTACCCTAACCTAAATCTAAACCTAAACCGAACCCTAACCCTAACCCTTACCCTAACCTAAACCTTACCCTAACCCTAACCCTAAACCTAACCTTAACCCTAACGCTAAACCTAACCCTAACCCTAACCCTTACCCTAACCCTAACCCTAACCCTAACCCTTACCCTTACCCTACCCTAAACCTTACCCTAACCCTAACCCTAACCCTAAACCTAATCCTAACTCTAACCCTAACCATTACCCTAACACTAACCCTAATCCTAATCCTAACCCTAGCCCTTACCATTACCCTAACCCTAAACCTAAACCTAACCCTAATCCTTACCCTAAACTTAACCGTATACCTAACCCTAACCCTAACCCTTACCCTCACACCTTACCCTAATCCTAAAACTATCACATACCCTTACCCTAACCCTAAACCTAACCCTTACCCTAACCCTAACACTAACCCTTACCCTTACCCTAACCCTAAACCTAACCCTAACCCTAACCCTAACCCTTACCCTTACCCTAACCCCTACCGTAACCCTAACCCTAACCCTTACCCTAACCCTAAACCTAACCCTAACCCTTACCCTAAACCTAAACCTAACCCTAACCCTAACTCTAAACCTTACCCTTAACCTAAACCTAACCCTACCCCTAACCATAAACTTACCCTTACCCTAAACCTAACCCTTACCCTTACCCTAACCCTAAACCTAAACCTAACCCTAACCCTAACCCTTACCCTTAACCTAACCCTAACCCTTACCCTAAACCTAACCCTAACCCTAACCCTAACCCTTACCCTTAACCTAACCCTAACCCTTACCCTTACCCTAACCCTAATGCTAAACCTAAACCTAACATTAACCCTAACCCTTACCTTTACCCTAACCCTAACCCTAAACCTAACGCTAACACTAACCTTAACCCTAAAACTTAACCATAACCTAACCCTAACCCTAATCCTAACCCTAACCTTAAACCTAACCCTAACCCAAACACTAACCCTAACCCTAACCCTAACCCTAACCTTTACCGTAACCCTAACCCTAACCCTAAACTTTACCCTAACCCTAACCCTAACCCTAACGCCAAACCCTAACCCTAACCCTTACCCTTACCCTAACCCTAAACCTAACTCTAACCCTAACCCTAACCCTAAATCTAACCTTTACCCTAACTTTTACCGTTACCCCAACGCTAACCCTAAACCTAAACCTAACCCTAACCCTAACCTTTACCCTAACCCTTACCCTAACCCAAACCCCAACCCTAACCCTAACACTAACACTTACCCTAACCCTAAACCTAACCCTAACCTTTACCCTAACCCTAAACCTAACACTAACCTTTACCCTAACCCTAACCCTTACCCTAACCCCTAAACCTAACCCTAACCCTTACCCTTACCCTTACCCTAAACCTAACTCTAACCCTAACCCTAACCCTTACCCTAACCCTAAATCTAACCCTTACCCTAACCTTAACCCTAACCCTAACTCTTACCGTTACCCCAAACCTAACCCTAAACCTAAACCTAACCCTAACCCTAACCCTAACCTTAACCCTAACCCTAACAATTGCCCTTACCCTAACCCTAATCCTAAACATAACACTAACCCTAGCCCTAACCCTAACCCTTACCCTTACCCTTACCCTAACCCTAACCCTAAACCTAACCCTAACCCTAACCCTAACCCTTACCCTAACCCTAACTCTTACCCTAACCCTAAAACTAACACTAACACTAACCCTAACACATACCCTTACCCTAACGCTAACCCTTACCCTAACTCTAACCCTAAACCTAAGTGTAACACTAAGCCTATCGATAACCGTAACCCTTACCCTAACCCTAACCCTAACCCTAACCGTTACCGTTATCCTCAACTTAACCCTAACCCTAACCTCAACCGCAACCCTAAACCCAACCCTAGCCCTAACACTTCCTCTTACCCTAACCCTAAACCTAAACCTCACCCTGACCCTAACCCTAACCCTAACCCTTACCCTAAACCTAACCCTAATTCTAACCCTAACCCTAACCCTAACCCTTACCCTGAACCTAACCCTAACATTAACCCTAACCCTGAACCTTACCCATACTCTAACCCTAACCCTAACCCTTACTTTAACCCTAACCCTAACCTAACCCTTACCCTTACACTATCGCTAGTCCTAACCCTAACCCAAAGCCTTACTTTAACCTAACCGTAACCCTAACCTTAAACCCAACCGTAAACCTAACCCTAACCCTAACCCTAACCCTTACCTAACCCTAACCATAACTCTAACGCTAACCCTACCCTAACACGTACCCTTACCCTAAGCCTAACCCTTACCCTAAACCTAACCCTAACCCTAAACCCTAACCCTAATCCTTAACCTAACCCTAACCCTAACCCTACCCTTACCCTAAGCCTAACTCTAACCCTAACCCAAAACCTAACCCTAACCCTAACGCTAACCGTGTCCCTAACCCTTACACTAACACTAACCATAACCCTAACCTTAACCCTAACGCTAACACTAATCCTAACCCTATACCTTACCCTTGCCCTAACCCTAATCCTAAACCTAACCCTAACCCTAAACCTAACCCTAACCTTAACCCTAACCCTAACCCTATCCCTAACCATTACCCTTACTCTAACCCTAACCCTAAACCTAACACTAACGCTAACCCTTACCTTTACCCTAACCCTAAACCTTACCCTAACACTAACCTTAACCCCTAACCCTAACCCTAAACCTAACCCTTACCCTTATCCTAACCATAACCCTAACCCTAACACTTTCCCTTACCCTAACCCGAACCCTAACCCTTACCCTAACCCTAACCCTAATCCTAACACTAACTCTTACCCTTACACTAACCCTAACCCTAACCCTAAAACTAAACCTAACTCTAACCTTAACCCTAACCCTAACCCTAACCCTTACCCTAACCCTAACATTAATGCTAAACCTAACCCTTACCCTTTCCATAACCCTAACCCTAATCCTAAAACTAACCCTAACCCTACCGTTACCCCTAACCCTTACTGTTACCCTAACGCTAACCCTAACCCTAAACCTAAACCTAACCCTTACTCTAACCCTTTCCCTATCCCTAACCCTAACCCTAACCTTAACACTTACCCTAACCCTAACCCTTACCCTAACCCTAACCCTAAACCTAACCGTAACCTTAACCTTAACCCTAACCGTAACCCTAACCCTTACCCTTACCGTAACCCTAACACTAAACTAACCCTAACCCTAGCCCTAACTCTAAACTTAACCCAAACTCTAACCCTAACAAATGCCCTTACCCTAACACTAACCCTAAACCTAACACTAACCCTAACCCTAAGCCTAACCCTAACCCTAACCCTTACCCTAACCCTAACCCTAACCCTAAACCTAACCCTAACCCTTACCCTTACCCTCACCCTAACCCTAACCCTATCATTAAACCCAACCCTAAACCTAACCCTAACCCTTACCCTTACCCTAACCCTAACCCTAAACCTAACCCAAAACCTAACCCTAACCCTTACCCTAACCCTAACCATAATCCTAAACCTAACTCTAAACTTAACCCTAAACCTTACCCTTACCCTAACCCTAACCCTAACCCTAAACCTAACCCTAACCCTATCCCTTACCCTTACCCTTACCCTATCCCTAACCCTAAACCTAACCCTAAACCTTACCTTTACCCTAACCCTAAACTTAAGCTTAACCCTAACCCTAACCCTTAACCTAACTCTAACCCTAATCCTAATCCGATCCCTAACCCTATCCCTAATCCTAACTCTTATCCTTACCCTAACCCTAACCCTAAACCTTACCCTAACCATAACCCCTAACCCTAACCATAACATAACCCTAAACCTAACGCTTACCCTTACCCTAAGCATAACCTTAATACTAACCCTAACCGTAACCCTATCCCTTACACTTTCCCTAACCCTAACCCTAACCATAACCCTTACCCTTACCCTAACTGTAAACCTAAACCTAACCCTAACCCTGACCCTAACCCTTACCCTTTTCCTAACCCTTACCCTAATCCTAAACCGAATCCTTATCCCAACCCTAACCGTAACCCTAAACCTAACCCTAATTCTAACCCTAACCCTAACCCTAACCCCTAACCCTAACCCTTACCCTTACCCTAACCGTAAACCTAAACCTAACCCTAACCCTAACCCTAACCCTAACCCTAAATCTTACCCTTACCCTAACTCTAAACCTAACCCTAACCCTAACCCTAACTTTATCCTAACCCTAACACTAACCCTAAACCTTACCCTAACCCTAACCCTAACCCTAACCCTAACCTAAACTTAACACTAACCCTAACCCCTACCCTAACCCTTACACTAACCCTAACACTAACCCTAACGCCTAACACTCACCCTAAACTTAACCCTAACCCTAATACCTAACCGTAAACCTAACCTTAACCCCTACCCTAACCCAAACCCTTACCCTTACCCTAACCCTAACCCTAACCCTAAACCTTACCCTTACCCTAACCCTAAACCTAACCCTAATCCTAACCCTAACCATAACCCTTACCCTTACCCTAACCATAACCCTAACACTAACCCTAAACCTTACCCTAACACTAACCCTAACACATACCCTTACCCTAACCCTAACCCTAACCCCTAACCCTAACCCGTATCCTAACCCTAACCCTAACCCTAAACATAACCCTTACCCTAACCTAAATCTAAACCTAAACCGAACCCTAACCCTAACCCTTACCCTAACCTAAACCTTACCCTAACCCTAACCCTAAACCTAACCTTAACCCTAACGCTAAACCTAACCCTAACCCTAACCCTTACCCTAACCCTAACCCTAACCCTAACCCTTACCCTTACCCTACCCTAAACCTTACCCTAACCCTAACCCTAACCCTAAACCTAATCCTAACTCTAACCCTAACCATTACCCTAACACTAACCCTAATCCTAATCCTAACCCTAGCCCTTACCATTACCCTAACCCTAAACCTAAACCTAACCCTAATCCTTACCCTAAACTTAACCGTATACCTAACCCTAACCCTAACCCTTACCCTCACACCTTACCCTAATCCTAAAACTATCACATACCCTTACCCTAACCCTAAACCTAACCCTTACCCTAACCCTAACACTAACCCTTACCCTTACCCTAACCCTAAACCTAACCCTAACCCTAACCCTAACCCTTACCCTTACCCTAACCCCTACCGTAACCCTAACCCTAACCCTTACCCTAACCCTAAACCTAACCCTAACCCTTACCCTAAACCTAAACCTAACCCTAACCCTAACTCTAAACCTTACCCTTAACCTAAACCTAACCCTACCCCTAACCATAAACTTACCCTTACCCTAAACCTAACCCTTACCCTTACCCTAACCCTAAACCTAAACCTAACCCTAACCCTAACCCTTACCCTTAACCTAACCCTAACCCTTACCCTAAACCTAACCCTAACCCTAACCCTAACCCTTACCCTTAACCTAACCCTAACCCTTACCCTTACCCTAACCCTAATGCTAAACCTAAACCTAACATTAACCCTAACCCTTACCTTTACCCTAACCCTAACCCTAAACCTAACGCTAACACTAACCTTAACCCTAAAACTTAACCATAACCTAACCCTAACCCTAATCCTAACCCTAACCTTAAACCTAACCCTAACCCAAACACTAACCCTAACCCTAACCCTAACCCTTACCCTAACCCTAACCCTTACCTTTACCCTAACCCTAAACCTTAACCTAACCCTAAACGTAAGCCTAACCTTAATCCTTCCCCTTAACAAAACCTTAAACATAACTCGAACCCTTACCCTAACTCTAACCCTAACCCTTACCCTAAACTTAACCCTAACCCTAAACCTAAAGCTTACCCTTACCCTAGCCATAACCCTAAACCTAACGCTATCCCTAACCCTAACCCTAACCCTCACCCTTACTCTAACCTTAACCCTAAATTTAAACCTACCCTAACCTTAACCCTAACACCCAACGCTAACCCAAACCCTATCCCATACCCTTACCCTAACCCTAAACCTAACCCTAGCCCTAACCCTAACCCTAACCCTAAAACTAACCCTAACCCTAACCCTAACCCTTACCCTAACTTTAACCCTAATCTTAAACCCAACCATAAACCTAACCCTAACCCTAACCCTTACTGTAACACTTACCCTAACCCTAACCCTAACCCTAACACATACCCTTACCCTCAACCTCACCCTAACACTAACCATTACCCTAACCCTAACACTAAACCTAACACTAACCGTAAACCCTAACCCTAACCGTAACCCTAACTCTATCCGTAACCCTTACCCTTACCCTAACCCTAACCCTAACCCTAACCTTAATGCTAACCCTAACCCTAACCCTTACCCTAACCCAGCCCTAACCCCAATCCTTACCCTAAACCTAACCCTTACCCTTTCCCTAACCCTAACACTAACCCTAACCCTTACCCTAAACTTAACCCTAACCCTAAACCTAACCCTTACCCTTACCCTAGCCCTAACCCTAAACCTAACCCTAACCCTAACCCTCAACCTTACCCTTACCCTAAACCTAACCCTAAACCTTATGCTAAACCTATCCCTAGCCCTAACCCTAACTCTTACCCTTACCTTAACGCTAACCCTAACCCTAACACATACCCTTACCCTAACCATAACCCTAACCCTAACCCCAACCCTTATCCTAACCCAACCCTAACCCTAACCCCAAACCTAACCCTAACACTTAACCTAACCCTAACCCTAACACTAACCCTAACCCTTACCCTAACCCTAACCCTAACCCTTACCCTTACCCTTACCCTAACCCTAACCCTAAACCTAACCCTAACCCTAACCCTAACTCTTACCCTAAACCTAACCCTAATCCTAACCCTAACACTTACCCTTACCCTATCCCTAACCGTAACCCTAAAACTAACCCTAACCCTAACCCTAACCCTTACCCTAACTTTAACCCTAATCTTAAACCCAACCCTAAACCTAACCCTAACCCTAACCCTTACTGTAACACTTACCCCAACCCTAACCCTAACCCTAACACTTACCCTTACCCTCAACCTCACCCTAACCCTAACCCTTACCCTAACCCTAACACTAAACCTAACACTAACCCTAAACCCTAACCCTAACCGTAACCCTAACCCTAACCGTAACCCTTACCCTTACCCTACCCTAACCCTAACCCTATCCTTAATGCTAACCCTAACACTAACCCTTACCCTAAACCAAACCCTAACCCCAATCCTTACCCTAAACCTAACCCTTACCCTTTCCCTAACCCTAACACTAACCCTAACCCTTACCCTAACCTTAACCCTAACCCTAAACCTAACCCTTACCCTTACCCTAGCCCTAACCCTAAACCTAACCCTAACCCTAACCCTAAACCTAACCCTTACCCTTACTCTAACCCTAACCCTAAATCTAAACCTACCCTAACCCTAACCCTAATACTTACCCTTACCCTTACCCTATCCCTAACCCTAACCCCAACCCTTATCCTAAGCCAACCCTAACCCTAACCCCAAACCTAACCCTAACCCTTAACCTAACCCTAACCCGAACACTAACCCTAACCCTTACCGTAACACTAACCCTAACCCTACCCCTAACCCTATACCTTACCCTTACCCTACACCTAATCCTAACACTTACCCTAACCCTAACCTTAACCCCAACACTAAACCTAACCCTAACCATAACCCTTATCCTTACCCTAACCGTAACCCTAAACCTAACACTAACCCTAAACCAAACCCTAACCCTTACCCTAAACCTAACCCCAATCCTAACCCTAACCTTTAAGCTTACCCTAACCCTAACCCTAACTCTAAGCCTAAACCTAACCCTAACCCTAAAGTTAACCCTAACCCTTACATTTGCCCTACTCCTAACCCTAACCCTAACCCTAATCTTAACCCCTACCGTAAACCTAACCCTAACCCAAAACCTTAACCTAACCCTAACCATAATCCTAAACTTCATCATAATCCTAACCATAACCCTTACCCTTACCGTTACCATAACCCTAGCCCTAATCCTAACCCTAACCCTAAACCTAACCATAACCCTTACCCTAACCCTTACCCTAACCCTAACACTAACCCTTACCCTTACCCTAACCCTAAACCTAACCCTAACCCTAACCCTAACCCTTACCCTTACCCTAACCCCTACCGTAACCCTAACCCTAACACTTACCCTAACCCTAAACCTAACCCTAACCCTTACCCTAAACCTAAACCTAACCCTAACCCTAACTCTAAACCTTACCCTTAACCTAAACCTAACCCTACCCCTAACCATAAACTTACCCTTACCCTAAACCTAACCCTTACCCTTACCCTAACCCTAAACCTAAACCTAACCCTAACCCTAACCCTTACCCTTAACCTAACCCTAACCCTTACCCTAAACCTAACCCTAACCCTAACCATAAACCTTACCCTTACCCTAACCCTAACCCTTACCCTTACCCTTACCCTTACCCTAACCCTAATGCTAAACCTAAACCTAACATTAACCCTAACCCTTACCTTTACCCTAACCCTAACCCTAAACCTAACGCTAACACTAACCTTAACCCTAAAACTTAACCTTAACCTAACCCTAACCCTAATCCTAACCCTAACCTTAAACCTAACCCTAACCCAAACACTAACCCTAACCCTAACCCTAACCCTTACCCTAACCCTAACCCTAACCCTTACCTTTACCCTAACCCTAAACCTTAACCTAACCCTAAACGTAAGCCTAACCTTAATCCTTCCCCTTAACAAAACCTTAAACATAACTCGAACCCTTACCCTAACTCTAACCCTAACCCTTACCCTAAACTTAACCCTAACCCTAAACCTAAAGCTTACCCTTACCCTAGCCATAACCCTAAACCTAACGCTATCCCTAACCCTAACCCTAACCCTCACCCTTACTCTAACCTTAACCCTAAATTTAAACCTACCCTAATCTTAACCCTAACACCCAACGCTAACCCAAACCCTATCCCATACCCTTACCCTAACCCTAAACCTAACCCTAGCCCTAACCGTAACCATAACCCTAAAACTAACCCTAACCCTAACCCTAACCCTTACCCTAACTTTAACCCTAATCTTAAACCCAACCCTAAACCTAACCCTAACCCTAACCCTTACTGTAACACTTACCCTAACCCTAACCCTAACCCTAACACTTACCCTTACCCTCAACCTCACCCTAACACTAACCATTACCCTAACCCTAACACTAAACCTAACACTAACCGTAAACCCTAACCCTAACCGTAACCCTAACCCTATCCGTAACCCTTACCCTTACCCTAACCCTAACCCTAACCTTAATGCTAACCCTAACCCTAACCCTTACCCTAACCCAGCCCTAACCCCAATCCTTACCCTAAACCTAACCCTTACCCTTTCCCTAACCCTAACACTAACCCTAACCCTTACCCTAACCTTAACCCTAACCCTAAACCTAACCCTTACCCTTACCCTAGCCCTAACCCTAAACCTAACCCTAACCCTAACCCTAAACCTTACCCTTACCCTAAACCTAACCCTAAACCTTATGCTAAACTTATCCCTAGCCCTAAACCTAACTCTTACCCTTACCTTAACGCTAACCCTAACCCTAACACATACCCTTACCCTAACCATAACCCTAACCCTAACCCCAACCCTTATCCTAACCCAACCCTAACCCTAACCCCAAACCTAACCCTAACCCTTAACCTAACCCTAACCCTAACACTAACCCTAACCCTTACCCTAACCCTAACCCTAACCCTTACCCTTACCCTTACCCTAACCCTAACCCTAAACCTAACCCTAACCCTAACCCTAACTCTTACCCTAAACCTAACCCTAATCCTAACCCTAACACTTACCCTTACCCTATCCCTAACCGTAACCCTAAAACTAACCCTAACCCTAACCCTAACCCTTACCCTAACTTTAACCCTAATCTTAAACCCAACCCTAAACCTAACCCTAACCCTAACCCTTACTGTAACACTTACCCCAACCCTAACCCTAACCCTAACACTTACCCTTACCCTCAACCTCACCCTAACCCTAACCCTTACCCTAACCCTAACACTAAACCTAACACTAACCCTAAACCCTAACCCTAACCGTAACCCTAACCCTAACCGTAAACCTTACCCTTACCCTAACCCTAACCCTAACCCTAACCTTAATTCTAACCCTAACACTAACCCTTACCCTAAACCAAACCCTAACCCCAATCCTTACCCTAAACCTAACCCTTACCCTTTCCCTAACCCTAACACTAACCCTAACCCTTACCCTAACCTTAACCCTAACCCTAAACCTAACCCTTACCCTTACACTAGCCCTAACCCTAAACCTAACCCTAACCCTAACCCTAAACCTAACCCTTACCCTTACTCTAACCCTAACCCTAAATCTAAACCTACCCTAACCCTAACCCTAATACTTACCCTTAACCTTACCCTATCCCTAACCCTAACCCCAACCCTTATCCTAAGCCAACCCTAACCCTAACCCCAAACCTAACCCTAACCCTTAACCTAACCCTAACCCGAACACTAACCCTAACCCTTACCCTAACCCTAACCCTAACCCTACCCCTAACCCTATACCTTACCCTTACCCTACACCTAATCCTAACACTTACCCTAACACTAACGTTAACCCCAACACTAAACCTAACACTAACCATAACCGTTATCCTTACCCTAACCGTAACCCTAAACCTAACACTAACCCTAAACCAAACCCTAACCCTTACCCTAACCCTAACCCCAATCCTAACCCTAACCTTTAAGCTTACCCTAACCCTAACCCTAACTCTAAACCTAAACCTAACCCTAACCCTAAAGTTAACCCTCACCCTTACCCTTGCCCTACCCCTAACCCTAACCCTAACCCTAATCTTAACCCCTACCGTAAACCTAACCCTAACCCAAACCCTTAACCTAACCCTAACCGTAATCCTAAACTTCATCATAATCCTAACCATAACCCTTACCCTAACCCTAACCCTAACCCTAACCCAAAACCTTACCCTTACCCTAAACCTAACCCTAACCCTTACCCTAACCCTAACCTTAACCACCACACTGAATCTAACCCTAAATCTAACCCTAACCCTTACCCTTACCCTAACTGTATCCCAAAACCTAACCGTAACCCTAACCCAAACCCTAACCCTTAACCTAACCCTACCCCAATCCTAACCCTAACCCTTACCCGTACGTTAACCCTAACACTAAACCTAAACCTAACCCTAACCTTAACTTTAACCCTAACCCTTACCTAACCCTAACCCTAACCAAACCTAAACCTAACCCTAACCCTTACCCTAATGGTAACCCTAACCCTAACCATTCCCCTAAACCTAACCCTAACCATAACCGTAACAGTTACCCTACCCCTAACCCTAACCCTACCCCTAACCCTTACCGTAACCCTAACACTAACCCTAAACCTAAACCTTATCCTAACACTATCCCTACCCCTAACCCTAACCCTAACCCTTAACCTAACACTAACTCTAACCCCAACCCCTAACCCTAACACATACCCTAACCCTAACCCTAACCCTAACCCTAACCCCTATCCTTAACCCTAACCCTAACCCCTAAAACTATCCCTAACACTAACTCTAACACTTACCCTTATCCTAACCCTAAACCTAACCCCAACCCTAACCCTAACCCTAACCCATACCCTAACCCTAACCCTTACCCTTACCCTTACCATAACCCTAAACCTAACCCTAACCCTTACCTTAAACCTAACCCTTACCCTAACCCTAACCCTAACCCTAACCCTAAACCTAAACCTAAACCTAACCCTTACCCTAAACCTAACCCTATTTCTAACGCTTAACCTAACCCTGACCCTAACCTTAACCCTAACACTTATCCAAACACTCACCCTAACCCTAACCCTTACCCTAACCGTAACCAAACCCTAACCCTAACCCCTAACCCTAACCCTACCCAAACCCTTACCCTAAACCTAAACCTAACCCTTACTCTAACTCTAAACCGAACCCTAAACCGAACCCTAACCCTTACCCTAACCCTAACCATATTTCTAACCCTTAACCTAACCCTGACCCTAACCTTAACCCTAACACTTATCCAAACACTCACCCTAACCCTAACCCTTACCCTATCCCTAAACCAAACCCTAACCCTTACCCTAACCGTAACCAAACCCTAACCCTAACCCCTAACCCTAACCCTACCCAAACCCTTACCCTAAACCTAACCCTAACCCTTACTCTAACCCTAAACCGAACCCTAACCCTAAACCTAACCCTTACCCTTACCCTAACCCTAACCCTAAACCTACCACTAACCCTAACCTTAACCCTAATCCTTACCCTAAACCTAACCATAAGCCTAACGCTAACCTTTACCCTTACTTTAACTCAAACCCTAAAACTAACACTTACCCTTACCCTAACGCTAACCCTTACCCAAACCCTAACCCTAACCCTAACCCTAACCCTTACCCTAACCGTAACCCTAACCCTAACCCTAACGCTAAACCTAACCCTAACCCTTACTCTAACCCTAAACTGAACCCTAACCCTAACCCTAACCCTTACCCTTACACTAACCGTAACCCTGACCCTAAACCTAACCCTTACCCTTATCCTAAACCTAACCCTAAACCTAACACTAACCGTGCCCCTTAACCCTAACCCTAACCCTAACCCTAAACCTAACCCTAACCCTTTCTCTAACCCTAACCCTAACGCTTAACCTAACCCTCATCCTAATTCTAAACCTAACCCTTCCCCTTACCCTAACCCTAAACCTACCTCTAACCCTAACCCTAACCCTAACCCTTACCCTAACCCTAACCCTAACCCTTGCTCTAACCCTAACCCTAACCCTAAACCTAACCTTAACCTTAACCCTAACCCTAACCCTTACCCTTACCCTAACCCTAAACCTAACCGTAACCCTAACCAGAACACTTACACTTACCCTAACCCTAACCCTAACCCTAACCCGAACTCTAAACCTTACCCTTACCCTAAACCTAACCCCAAACCTTACCCTAAACCTAACCCTAACCCTAACCCTAACCCTAACCCTTACCCTTACCTTAATCCTAACCCTAACTCTAACCCTTGCCCTTACCCTAACGCTAACCCTAAACCTAACCCTAAACCTAACACTAACCCTAACACATAACCTTACCGTAACCCTAACCCTAACCCTAACCCTAACCGTAACCCTAAACCTAACCCTAAACCTAATCTAACCCTAACCCTTACCCTAACCCTAACCCTAACCCTTACACTTACCCTAAACCTAACCGTAACCTTAACCCCAACCTTAAACCTAACACTAAACCTAACCCTTACCCTTACCCTAACCCTATCCCTGACCCTAACTCTAACCCTAACCCTTACCCTAACCCTAACTCTAATCCTAACCCTAAACCTTATCCTTATCCTAATCCTAACCCTAACCCTATACCTAAGACTAACACTAACCTTAAACTTACCCTTTCCCTAACCCTAACCCTAAACCTAATCAGAACCCTAACCTTATCCCTAAACCTAACTCTTATCCTTACCCTAACCCTAACCCTCAAACTAACCCAAACCATAACACCTAACCCTAACCGTAACCATAACCCTAACCCTAACCCTTAACCTTGCCGTAACACTAACCTTAATGCTAACCATAACCCTAACCCTTACCCTCACCTTAACACTAACCCTAACCTTAACCCCAAACCTAAACCTAACTCTAACCCTAACCCCTACCCTTACCCTAACCTAACTCTAATCCTAACCAGAACCCTAGCTCTAACCCTTACCCTAACCCTAACCCTAATCCTAACCCTAACCATTACCCTTACCCTAATCCTAACCCTAACCCTAAACCTAACCCTAACTCTAACCCTAACCCTTATTCTTACGTTACCCCTAACCCTAACACTAACCCTTACCCTAACCCTTTCGCTAACCCTAACCCTAACCCTAACCTTAACCATAACCCTTACAACAACCGTAAACCTAACCTTAACACCAACCCTAAACCTAACCCTAACCCTTACCCTTACCCTAACCCTAAACACAACCCTAACGCTAACTCTAACCCTAACACTTACCCTTACCCTAACCCCTACCCTAACCCTAACCCTAACCCTAAACCTAACCCTAACCCTTACCCTTACCCTAACCCTAAACCTAACCCTAACCCTAACCCTTACCCTTACCCTAACCATAACCCTAACCCTAACCCTAAACCTAAACCTTACCCTTACCCTAAACCTAATCCTAACCCTTAGCCTAAACCTAACCCTAACCCTAACCGTAACCCTTAACCTTATCTTGACCATAACCCTAACCCTAACCCTAACCCTAACCCTAACACTAACCCTAACACATACCCTTACCCTAACCCTAACCCTAACCTTAACCATAACCCTAAACGTAACCGTGACCCTAACCCTAACCCTAACACTAACCCTTACCCTAATCCTAACCTTAACCCTTACCCTTACCCTCACCCTAACCCTAAACCTATCCTTAACCCCAACCCTAAATCTAACCCTAACCCTTACCCTTACCCTAACCCTAACCCTAAACCTAACCCAAACCCTAAACCTAACCCTTACCCTAACCCTAACCCTAACCCTATTCCTAACCCTAACACTTACCCTTAGCCTAATCCTAACCCTAACCCTAAACCTAACTCTAAACTTAACCCTAACCCTTACCCTTACCCTAACAGTAACCCAAACCCTAACGCTAAACCTAACCCTAAACCTCACCCTTACCCTATCCCTAGCCCGAAACCTAACCCTAAACCTTACCTTTACCCCTACTCTCACCATAACCCTAACCTTAACCCTAACCTTAACACTAAACCTAACCTTACCTTAACCCTAACCCTTATCGTTACCCTAACCCTAATCCTACCCGAAAACCTAACCCCAACACCTACCCTAACCCTAACCCCCACCCTAACCCTAACCCTTACCCTTACCCTAACCCTAATCCTGACCTTAAGCTTAATCCTAACCCTAACCCTAACCCTTAACCTAACCCTAACCATAATCCTAATCCGAGGCCTAACCCTATCCCTAATCCTGAATCTTATCCTTACCCTAAACCTAAACCTAAACCTAACCCTAACCATAACCCCTAACCATAACCATAACCTAACCCTAAACCTAACCCTTACCCTTACCTTAACCATAACCTTAATACTAACCCTAACCCTAACCCTAACCCATACCCTTTCCCTAATCCTAATCCTAACCCTACCCCTTACCCTTACCCTAACCGTAAACCTAAACCTAACCCTAACCCTGACCCTAACCCTTTCCCTTATCCTAACCCGAACCCTAAACCTAACCCAAACTCTTATCCTAACCCTAACCGTAACCCTAACCCTAACCCTTAACCTGACTCTAACACTAACCCTAACCCCTACCCTAACCCTTACCCTAACCATAACACTAACCCTAACCCCTAACACTAACCCTCAACCTAACGCTAACCCTAATACCTAACCTTAAACATAACCCCTACCCTAACTCTAACCCATGCAATTACCCTAAACCTAACCCTAACCGTAAACCTTACCCTTACCCTAACCCTAAACCTAACCCTAATCCTAACCCTAATCCTAACCCTAACCATAACCCTTACCCTTACCCTAACCATAACCCTAACACTAACCCTAAACCTTACCCTTACCCTAACCCTAACTCCAACCCTTACGCTAAACCTAACCTTAACCCTAACCCTAATCCTTACTCTTCCCTTAACCCTAACCCTAACCCTAACACTTAACCTTACCCTAACGCTAACCCTATCCCTAACCCTACCCCTAACCCTAACCCTTACACTTACCATAACCGTAACCTTAACCTTAAACCCAACCCTAAACCTAACCCTGAACCTAACCCTAACCCTTAACCTTACACTAACCTTAACCCTAACGCTAACACTTAACCTTAGCCTAACCCTAATCATTACCCTAAATCTAACCCTAACCCTAACCCTAACCCCTAACCCTAACCCTTATCCTAACCCTTACCCTAACCCTGAACCTAACCCTTACCATAACCTAACTCTAAACCTAAACCGAACCCAAACCCTAACCCTTACCCTAACCCTAACCTAAACCTTACCCTAACCCTAACCCTAACCCTAACCCTAACCCTTACCCTTACCCTAACCCTAACCCTAAACCTAACCCTAACCCTAACCCTAACCTTAGCCCTAACCCTAACCCTAAACCTAACCCTAACCCTTACCCTTTCCCTAATCCTAATCCTAACCCTACCCCTTACCCTTACCCTAACCGTAAACCTAAACCTAACCCTAACCCTAACCCTAACCCTTACTCTTACACTAAACCTAAACCTAACCCTTACCTAACCATAACCCTAACACTAACCCTAACCCTTACCCTTACCTTAACCCTAACCCTAATCCTTACCCTTACCCTAACGCTAACCCTAACCCTAACCTGAACCCTAACACTAACCCTACCCCTTAACCTTACCTTAAACCGAACCATAACTCTAACCCTAACCCTAAACCTAACCCTTACACTAACCCTAACTCTAACCATTAACCTAACCCTAACCCTAACCCTTACTCTTACCCTAACCGTAACCATAAACCTAACCCTAACCCTAACCCTAACCTTACCCCTAACCCTAACAGTATCCCTAACCCTTACCCTTACCCTAACCCTAACCCTAAACGTAAAACTAACCCTACCCCTAACCCTAATCATTACCCTTACCCTAATCCTAACCCTAAACCTAACTCTAAACCTGACGCTAACCTTTACCACGAACCCTAACCCTAACCATTACCCTAAACTTTATCCTTATGCTAACACTAACCCTAACCCTAACCCTAACACTTACCCTTACCCTAACCCTAAATCTAACCGTAACCCTAATCCTAAACCTAACCCTAACACTTACCCTTACCCTTATCCTACCCCGAACCCTCAACCTAACCCTAACCCTTACCCTTACCCTAACCTTAACCCTAACCTTAACCCTAACTCTAACCCTAACCCTAATCTTAACCCTAAACCTTATCCTTACCCTAACCCTAACCATAACCCTAACCCTAAACCTAACCCTAACCCTAACCCTAACCCTTACCCTTACCTAACCGTAACCTTAACCATAACACTAACATTAAGCCTAACCCTTAATCTAACCCTAACGCTAAACCTAATCCGAACCCTAACCCTATACCTAAACCTAACTCTTATCCTTACTCTAACCCTAACCCTAACCTTAACACTTACCATAAGCCCTAACACTAACCATAACCCTAACTCTAAATCTAACCCTTACCCTTACCCTAACCCTAACCTTAATACTAACCCTAACCCTAACGCTAACACTTACCCTAACCCTAACCCTAACCCTGATCCTTACCCTAACACTAACCCTAAACCTAACCCTAAACCTTACCCTTTCCCTAACCCTAACCCTAACCCTAACCGTTATCCTTACCCTAAACGTAAACCTAAACCTAATCCTAACCCTAACCCTAACCTTAACTATAACCCTAACCATAACCCTAACGCGAACCCTTACCCTAACCCTAACCCTAACCCTAACCCTAAACCTAACACCTAACCCTAACCCTAACCCTTACCCTTACCCTACCCCTAACCCTAATCCTAACCCTAACACTTACCCTAACCCCAACCCTAACCCTACCCCTAACCTTTACCCTTATCCTAACACTAACACTAACCTTAACCCCAACGCTAAATCTAACAATAACTTTGACCCTAACCGTAACGCTAACCCTAACCCTAAAACTTACCCTTACCCTAACTCTAACCCTATACTTAACCATAACCCTTACCCTAACCCTAACCCTAATCCTAACCCTAACTCTTCCCCTTACCCTAACCCTAACCCTAACCCTAAAACTAACCCTAACCCTAACATTAACCCTAACCCTAAAGCTAACCCTTACCCTAACCCTAACACTAATCCTAACCCTAACCCTTACCCTTACCCTAACCATAACCCTAATCCTAAAATTAACCCTAACCCTAACCTAAACCCTAACCCTTACCCTTACCCTAACACTAACCCAAAACCTAAACCTAACCCTAACCCTAATCCTTACCCTAACAATAACCCTAACCCTAACCCTTACCCCTTACCTAACCCTTACCCTTACTCTAACTGTAAACCTAAACCTAACCCTAACCCTAACCCTAACCCCAACCCTTACCCTTACCCTAACCCAAACCCTAAACCTAACGCGAACCCTGACCCTAACCCTAACCCTTACCCTTACCGTAACCCTAACCCTAACCTAACCCTAACCCTAACCCCAACCCTAAGCCTAACCCTAACCCTAACCCTAACCCTTACCCTAACACTAACCCTAAACCTAACCCTAATCCTTACCCTTACCCTAACCCTAACTCTAACCCTAACCCTTACCCTTACCCTCACCATAACCCTAACCCTAACCTTAACTCCAAACCTAAACCTAACTCTAACCCTAACCCCTACCCTTACCCTAACCTAACTCTAATCCTAACCATAACCCTAGCCCTAACCCTTACCCTAACCCTAACCCTAATCCTAACCCTGACCATTACCCTTACCCTAATCCTAACCCTAACCCTAAACCTAACCCTAACCCTAACCCTAACCCTTACTCTTACCTTAAACCTAACCCTAACCCTAACCCTTACCCTTACCCTTTCACTAACCATAACCCTAACCCTAACCCTAACCCTTACCCTTACACTAACCGTAAACCTAATCTTAACCCCAACCCTAAACCTAACCCTAACCCTAACCCTTACCATTACCCTAACCCTAAACATAACAATAACAATAACGCTAACTCTAACCCTAACACTTACCCTTACCCTAACCCCTACCCTAACCCTAACCCTATCCTTAACCTTACCCTAACCCTAACCCTACCCCTAACCCTAAACCTAAACCTTACCCACACTAAACCTAACCCTAACCCTTACCCTAAACCTAACCCTAACCCTAACCATAACCCTTACCCTTTTCTTGACCATAACCCTAACCCTAACCCTAACTCTAACCCTAACATTAACCCTAACACATACCCTTACCCTAACCCTAACCCTAACCGTAACCCTAAACCTAACCGTGACCCTAACCCTAACCCTAACACTAACCCTTACCCTAATCCTAACCCTAACCCTTACCCTTACCCTAATCTTACCCTAACCCTAAACCTAACTCTAAACTTAACCCTAACCCATACCCTTACCCTAACCCTTACCCTAACCCTAAACCTAACACTAACCCTAACCCTTACCCTTACCCTACCCTATCCCTAATTCTAAAACTAACCCTAAACCTTACCTTTACCCCTACCTTTACCCCATAACCCTAACCTTAACCCTAACCTAAACACTTAAACTAACCTTACCTTAACCCAACCCTTATCCTTACCCTAAACCTAACCCTAACCTTAACCCAAAACCTAACCCTAACACCTACCCTAACCCTAACCTCCACCCTAACCATAACCCTTAACCTTACCCTAACCCTAACCCTAACCTTTAGCTTAACCCCAACCCTAACCCTAACCCCTAACCTAACCCTAACCATAATCCTAATCCGATCCCTAACCCTATCACTAATCCTGAATCTAATCCTTACCCTAACCCTAAACCTAAACCTAACCCTAACCATAACCCCTAACCCTTATCATAACCTAACCCTAAACCTAACCCTTACCCTTACCTTAACCATAACCTTAATACTAACCCTAACCCTAACCCTTGTCCTTACCATAACCCTAACCCTAATCCTAAAACTAACCCTAACCCTAACTTTACCCCTAACCCTTACTGTTACCCTAACCCTAACCCTAACCCTAAACCTAAACCTAAACTTAACCCTTACTCTAACCCTTTCCCTAACCCTAACCCTAACCCTAACCCTAACACTTACCCTAACCCTAACCCTTACCCTAACCCTAACCCTAAACCTAACCGTAACCTTAACCCTAACCGTAACCCTAACCCTTACCCTTACCGTAACCCTAACCCTAAACTAACCCTAACCCTAACCCTAACTCTAAACTTAACCCAAACTCTAACACTAACATATGTCCTTACCCTAACCCTAACCTTAAACCTAACACTAACCCTAACCCTAAGCATAACCCTAACCCTTACCCTTACCCTAACCCTAACCCTAACCCTAACCCCTAACCTAACCCTAACCCTTACCCTTATTCTAACCCTAACCCTAACACTTCCCCTTACCCTAACCCCTACCCTAACCTTAACCCTAACCCTAAACCTAAACCTAACCCTAACCCTTACCCTTACCGTAACCCTAAACCTAACCCTAAGCCTAACCCTTACCCTTACCCTAACAATAACCCTAACCCTAACCCTAACCCTAAACCTAAACCTTACACTTACCCTAAACCGAACCTTAACCCTTACCCTAAACCTAACCCTAACCCTAACCGTAACCCTTACCATTACCTTGACCCTAACCCTAACCCTAACCCTAACCCTAACACTAACCCTAACACATACCCTTACCCTAACCGTAACCCTAACCCTAACCGTAACCCTAAACCTAACCGTGACCCTAAGCCTAACCCTAACACTAACCCTTACCCTAACCCTAACCTTAACCCTAACCCTTACTCTTACACTCACCCTAACCCTAACCGTATCCTTAACCCCAACCCTAAACCTAACCCTAACCCTTACCCTTACCCTAACCCTAAACCTAATCCTAACCCAAACCCTAACCCTAACCCTTACCCTAACCCTAACCCTAATCCTAAACCTAACTCTAAACTTAACCCTAACCCTTACCCTTACCCTAACCCTAACCCTAACCCTAAACCTAACCCTAACCCTAACCCTAAACCTAACCCTTACCCTTACTCTAACCCTAACCCTAAATCTAAACCTACCCTAACCCTAACCCTAATACTTACCCTTAACCTTACCCTATCCCTAACCCTAACCCCAACCCTTATCCTAAGCCAACCCTAACCCTAACCCCAAACCCTAACCCTAACCCTTACCCTAACCCTAACCCTAATCCTAAACCTAACTCTAAACTTAACCCTAACCCTTACCCTTACCCTAACCCTAACCCTAACCCTAAACCTAACCCTAACCCTAACCCTTACCCTTACCCTTACCCTATCCCTAACCCTAAACCTAAACCTAACCCTTACCCTTACCCTAACCCTAACCCTAAACCTAAACCTAACCCTAACCCGAACCCTCACCTTAACCCTAACCCTAACCCTATTTCTAACCCTTACCCTTACCCTAACCCTAACCCTAAACATAAAACTAACCATAACCCTAACCCTAACCATTACACTTACCCTAACCCTAACCCTAAAACTAACTCTAAACCTAAACCTAACCCTAACCCCAAACCATAACCCTAACCCTAACCCTAACATTTAGCCTAATCCTAACACTAACCCTAACCCTAACCCTAACCCCTAACACTTACCCTAACCCTAACCCTAACCCTAACCCTAACCCTAAACCTAACGCTAACCCTAACCCTAACTCTACCCCTAACCCTAACCCTTACCCTAACACTTAGCCTAACCCTAACCCTAACCTTTGCCTAACCCTAACCCTATACCTAACCCTAACCCTAACCCTAACCCTAACCCTAACCTTAACCCTAACCCTAACCCTAACCCTTACCCTTACCCTAACCCTAAACCTAAAGCTAACCCTAACCCTAACCCTAACCCTAAACTTAACCCTAACTCTAACCCTAACAATTGCCCTTACCCTAACCCTAACCCTAAACCTAACACTAACCCTAACCCTAACCACAACACTAACCCTTACCCTTACCCTAACCCTAACCCTAACCCTTACCCTTATTCTAACCCTTACCCTACTCCTAACCCTGAGATTAACCATACCCTAACTCTAACTATACCATAACCCTAACCCTTACCCTAACGCTAACGCTAACAGTAACCCTAACCCTTACCCTTACCCTAACCCTAACCATAACCCTAACATTAACCCTAACCCTTACCCTTACCCTAACCTTAACTCTAACCCCAACCCTAACCCTAAACCTTACTCTTACACTAAACCTAACCCTAACCCTTACCCTAACCATAACCCTAACACTAAACCTAACCCTTACCCTTACCTTAACCCTACCCCTAACCCTTACCCTAACCCTAACGCTAACCCTAACCCTAACCCTAACCCTAACCATTAACCTAACCCTAACCCTAACCCTAAACTTAACCCTAACCCTAACCCTAACTCTTACCCTTACCCTAAACCTAAACCTAACCCTAACCCTAACCCGAACCCTCACCTTAACCCTAAACCTAACTCTATCTCTAACCCTTACCCTTACCCTAACCCTAACCCTAAACCTAAAACTAACCCTAATCCTAACCCTAACTATTACACTTACCCTAACCCTAACCTTAAACCTAAGTCTACACCTAAGCCTAACCCTGACTCCGAACCCTAACCCTATGCCTAACCCTAACGTTTACCCTTACCCTAACCCTAAAACTAACACTAACCCTAATCCTAAACCTAACCCTAACCCTTACCCTTACCCTTACCCTAATCCTAACCCTAAAGCTAACTCTAACCCTAAAACTTACCCTTACCCTAACCCTAAACCTAAACTTAAACCTAACTCTAACCCTAACCCTAACCTTAAACCTAACCCTTATCCTTACACTAACCCTAACCATAAACCTAACCCTAAACCTACCACTAACCCGAACACTAACGCTAACCCTAACCCATACCCGTACCCTAAACCTAAACCTAAACCTAACACTAACCCTAACCCTAACCCCTAAACCTACCCCTACCCCTAACCCTTACCCTTATTCTAAACCTAACCCTAACATTTACCCTTAACCTATCCCCTACCCTAACCCAAATCTAACCCTTACCCTAACCCTAACCCTAACCCTTACCCTTACCCTAACCCTAAACCTAATCCTAGCCCTAACCCTAACCCTTACCCTTACCCTAACCCTAACCCTAACCCTAACCCTAACAATTGGCCTTAACCTAACCCTAAACCTAACACTAACCCTAACCCTAACCCTAACACTTACCCTATCCCTAACCCTAACCCCTAACCCTAACCCTTAACCTAACCCTAACCCTAAACTTAACCCTTAGCCTTACCCTAACCCTAACACTAAATCTAACCCTAACCATAACCCTAACCCTAACCGTAACCCTAAACCTAACAGTAACCCTAAACCTATCCCTAACCCTAACCCTTACCCTAACCCTAACCCTTACCCTAACCCTAACCCAAACCCTAACCCTAACACTTACCCTTACCCTCACCCTAACCCTAACCCTAACCTCAAACCCAACCCTAAACCTAACCGTAACCCTTACCCTAAACCTAACCCTAATCCTAATCCTAACCCTAACCCTAAAACTTACCCTTACCCTAACCCTAACCCTAACCCTAACCCTAATCCTAAACCTAAACCGTACCCTTACCCTAAACCTAACCCTAATCTTGCCCTAAACCTACCCCTAGCCCTAATCCTTACCCATACCTTAACCCTAACCCTAATCATAACCTTTACCATTACCCTAACGCTAACCCTAACCCTAAACCTAACACTAACTCTAACGCTTACCCTTACCCTTACCCTAACCCTAACCCTAAAAATCACACTAAACCTAACCCTAACCCTAAACCTTACCCATACCCTAACCCTAACCCTAACACTAACCCTTACCCTAAACCTAACCCTAACCCTAACCCTAACCCTTACTCTTACCTTAACCCTAACCCTAACACTAACCTTAACCCCAAACCCTAACCCTTACCCTTATCCTAACCCTAAACCTAACACTTACCCTAACCCTAACCCTAACCCTAACCCTCACCCTTACCCTAACCCTAACCCTAATCCTAACCCTAACACTTACCCTTACCCTAAACCTAACCCTAAAACTAAACCTAAACCAAACCTTAACCCTAACCATAACCATAACCCTTACCCTAACACTAACACTAATCCTAACCCTAACCCTTACTTACCCTAACCCAAACCCTAATCCTAAAACTAACCCTAACCCTAACCGTAATCCAAACCCTTACCGTTACCCTAACCCTAACCCTAAACCTAACCCTAACCCTAACCCTAAACCTTACCCTTTCCCTAACCCTAACCCTAATCCTAAACCTAACCCTAACCCTAAACCTTACCCTTTCCCTAACCTAACTCTAACCCTAACCCTAACCCTAAACCTATCACTTACCCTAACCCTACCCCTTACCCTAACCCTAACCCTAAACCTAACCCTAACCTTAACCCTAACCCTAACCCTTACCCTAACCCTAAACCTAAAGCTAACCCTAAACTTAACTCTAACTCTAACCCTAAAAATTGCCCTTACCCTAACCCTAACCCTAAACCTAACAGTAACCCTAACCTTAACCATAACACTAACCCTTACCCTAACCCTAACCCTAACCCTAACACTTACCCTAACCCTAACCCTAACCCTAACCCTTACCCTCACACTAACCCTAACCCTTACCCTTACCCTAACCCTAAACCTAACCCTAACCCTAACCCTTACCCTTGCCCTAAACCTAACCCTAACCCTAACCCTAAAACTGAACCTTACCCTTAACCTAAACCTAACTCTAACCCTTACACTAAACCTAACCCTAACCCTAAACGTAACCCTTACCCATACCTTGACCCTAACCCTAACCTAACCCTTACCCTAACGCTAACCCTGACCCTAACCCTACCCCTAACCCTAACCCTTACATTTACCATAACCGTAACCTTAACCTTAAACCCAACCCTAAACCTAACGCTTACCCTAACCCTAACCCTAACGCTAACCCCAACCCTAACACTTAACCTTAGCCTAACCCTAATCATTAACCTAAACCTAATCCTAACTCTAAACCCTAACCCCTAACACTAACCCTTATCCTAACCCTTACCCTAACCCTAAACCTAACCCTTACCATTACCGTAACATAACTCTAAACCTAAACCGAACCCTAACCCTAACCCTTACCCTAACCTTAACCTAAACCTTACCCTAACTCTAAACCTAACCCTAACCTTAACCCTAACGCTAACCCTAACCCTAAACGTAACCCTTACCCTTACCCTAAGCCTAACCCTAACCCTAACCCCAACCCTACCCCTAAACCTTACCCTTACACTAAACCTAACCCTAACCCTTACCCTAACCATAACCCTAACCCTAACCCTTACCCTTACCCTTACCTTAACCCTAACCCTTACCCTTAACCTAACGCTAACTCTACCCTAATCCTAACTTTAACAGTAACCCTAACCCTTACCCCTACCCTAACCCTAACCTTAAACCTAACCCTAACCCTAACCCTAACCCTAAATTTAACCCTAAACCTAACCCTAACCCTTGCCCTTACCCTAACCCTAAACCTAACACTAAACCTAAGTCTAACCCTAACCCTAACCCTAAACCTAACCCTAACCCTAACCCTAACCCTTACCCTTACCCTAACCCTAACCCTAATTCTAACCCTAACGCTTACCCTAACCCTAACCCTAACCCTAACCCTAACCCTAACCTTAACCCCAACGCTAAATTTAACCCTAACTTTTACCCTAACCGTAACGCTAACCCTAACCCTAAAACTTACACTTACCCTAACTGTAAACCTAACCCTAACCCTAACCCTTACCCTAATCCTTACCCTAATCCTAACCCTAATCCTAACCCTAACTCTTCCCCTTACCCTAACCCTAACCCTAAAACTAACTGTAATTCTAACCTTAACCTTAACCCTAACCCTAACCCTTATGCTAAACCTAACCTAATCCTAATCCTAACCATAACCCTAACCCTTACCCTTACCCGTACCCTAACCCTAACCCTAATCCTAAACCTAAACCTAAACCTTACCCTTACATTAAACCTAACCCTAACCTTGCCCTAAACCTAACCCTAACCCTAACCCTTACCCTTATCTTAACCCTAACCCTAACCCTAACCCTTACCATTACCCTAACGCTAACCCTAACCCTAACCCTAACACTAACTCTAACCCTTACCCTTACCCGTACCCTAACCCTAACCCTAAACCTCACCCTAACCCTAACCCTAACCCTAACCCTTACCCTAAACTTAACCCTAATCCTAACCCTAACCCTAACCCTAACCCTTACCCTTAACCAATCCTAACACTAACCCTAACCCTAAACCTTACCCATACCCTAACCCTAACCCTAACCCTAACTCTAACCCTAAACCTAACCCTAACCCTAACCTTAACCCCAAACCCTAACCATAACCCTAACCCTTACCCTTATCCTTACCCTAAACCTAACCCTAACACTTACCCTTACCCTAACCCTAACCCTAACCCTAAACCTTACCCTAACCTTAACCCTAACCCTCACCCTAAACCTTACCCTAACCCTAACACTAATCCTAAACCTAAACTTACCCTTACCCTAACCCTAACCCTAATCCTAAAACTAACCCTAACCCTAACCTTAATCCAAACCCTTACCTTTGCCCTAACCCTATCCCTAACCCTAAACCGAAACCTAACCCTAACCCTAAGCCTTACCCTTTCCCTAACTCTAACTCCAACCCTAACCAAACCCTAACCCTAACAATTACCCTAACCTTAACCCTTACCCTAACCCTAACCCTAAACCTAACCCTAACCTTAACCCTAACCCTAACCCTAACCCTAACCCTAACCCTTACCCTTACCCAAACCCTAAACCTAACCCTAACCCTAACCCTAACCCTAAACTTAACCCTAACTCTAACCCTAAAAATTGCCCTTACCCTTACCCTAACCCTAAACCTAACCGTGACCCTAAGCCTAACCCTAACACTAACCCTTACCCTAACCCTAACCCTTACCCTAACCCTAACCCTTACCCTTACCCTAACCCTAACCCTAACTCTAACCTTAACCCTAACACTAATCCTACCCCTAACCCTTACCCTTACCAAAACCCTAACCCTAATCCTAAAACTAACACTAAACCTAAACTTGACCCTAACCCTTACCCTTACCCTAACCCTAACCCTAACCCTAAACCTAAGCCTAACCCTAACCCTAACCCTAACCCTTACCCTTCCCTAACCCTAAACCTAACCCTTACCCTAACCCTAACCCTTACCCTAACCCTAAACCTAACGCTTACCCTAACCCTAAGCGAACGTTAAGCCTTACACTTAACCTAACCCTAAGCCTAACTCTAACCCTTAACCTAACCTTATCCTAACCCTAACCCTAAATTTAACCCTAAACCTAACCCTAACAATTGCCCTTATCCTAACCCTAACCACAAAACTAACACTAACCCTAACCGTAACCCAAACCCTAACGCATATCCTTACCCTAACCCTAACCCTAACCCTAACCCTAACAGTAACCCCAAACCTAACCCGTAAGCCTAACACTAACCCTAACCCTACCCCTTACCCTTATCCTAACCCTAACCCTAAACCTATCCCTAATCCTAACACTTATCCTTACCCTAACCCTACCCCTAACCATAACCCTAACCCTTAAGCTAACCCTAAATCTAACCCTAACCCTTACCCTTACCCTAACTCTAAGCCTAACCTTAACCCTTACCCTTACCCTAACCCTAACCCCAACCCTAACCCTTAACCTAACCGTAAACCTAACCCTAACCCTAACACTAAAACTAACCCTTACCTTTACCCTAACACAAACTCTAAACCTAACTCGAACCATAACCCTAACCCTAACCCTTAGCCATACCCTAACCCTAACCCTAAACCTAACCCTAACCCTAACCCTAACCCTAACACCTAACCGTAACCCTAACCCTAAACCTTACCCTTACCCTAACCCTATCCCTAAACCTAATCTGAACCCTAACACTAACACTTACCTAAACCCTAACCCTAACCCTAGCCCTTACTCTTACCCTAACCCTAACCCTAACCTTAAACCCAACGCTAAACCTAAACTTGACCCTTACCCTTACCCTAACCCTAACCCTAACCCTAAACCTAAGCCTAACCCTAACCAAACCCTAACCCTAACCCTAACCCTTACCCTAACCCTAAACCTAAACTTAACCCTAACCCTAACCCTAACCCTTACCCTTACCCTAACCCTAACCGTAAACCTAACCGTAACCCTAAACCTAACCCTAAGACTAACCTTAACCCTAACCCTAACCCTATCCCTAACCCTTACCCTTACCCTAACCCTAACCCTAAAACTAACACTAAACCCAAACCTAACCATAACCCTTACCATTAACCTAAACCTAACACTAAACAGAACTCTAACCCTAACCCGAACCATAACCCTGAACCCTAAACCTAACCCTAACCCTAACCCTTACCCTTATCCTAACACTAACACTAACCCTAAACCTAACCCTAACCCTAACACTTACCCTTACCCTAACCCTAAACCTAACCCTAACCCTAACCCTTACCCTAACCCTAACCGTAACCCTAACCCTAACCCTTACCCTTACCCTAAACCTAACCCTAAACCTTACCCTAACCATAACCTTAACCCTAACCCTAACCCTTACCCTTATCTTACCCCTAATCCTAACCCTAACCTTACCCTTACCCTAACGCTAATCCTAACCCTAATCTTAACCCTAACCCTAACCCTAACACATACCCTTACCCTAACCCTAACCTTAACCCTAACCGTAACCCTAAACATAACCCTAACCCGAACCCGAACCCCAACCCTTACCCTAATCCTAACCCTAACCCTTAAACTTACCTTAACCCTAACCCTAACCCTAAACCTAAACCTAAACTTAACCCTAACCCTTTACACTTACCTTTACCCTAAATCTAACCCTAAACCTAACGGTAAGCCTTACGCTTACCCTGACCCTAACCCTAACCTTAACCTTAACCCTAAACCTAACCCTATCCCTAACCCTTACCCTTACCCTTACCCTAACCCTAAGCCTAAACCTAACCCTAACCCTAACCCTAACCCTAACCATTACCTTTACCCTAACCCTAAACCTAAACCTAACCCTAACCCTAGCCCTAACCCGTAACCCTAACCGTAAACCTAACCCTTACCCTTATCCTAACCCTAACCCTAAACCTAACCCTAACTCTAACCCTACCCCTAACACTTACCCTTACCCTAACCGTAACCCTAAACATAACCCTATCCCTTATCCTAAACCTAACTCTAACCCTAACCCTTAGCCTTACCCTAATTGTAAACATAACCCTAAACCTAACCCTAACATTTACCCTAACCCTAACCCTAACCCTAACCCTCACCCTTACCCTAACCCTAACCCTAATCCTAACCCTAACACTTACCCTTACCCTAAACCTAACCCTAAAACTAAACCTAAACCAAACCTTAACCCTAACCATAACCATAACCCTTACCCTAACACTAACACTAATCCTAACCCTAACCCTTACTTACCCTAACCCAAACCCTAATCCTAAAACTAACCCTAACCCTAACCGTAATCCAAACCCTTACCGTTACCCTAACCCTAACCCTAAACCTAACCCTAACCCTAACCCTAAACCTTACCCTTTCCCTAACCCTAACCCTAATCCTAAACCTAACCCTAACCCTAAACCTTACCCTTTCCCTAACCTAACTCTAACCCTAACCCTAACCCTAAACCTATCACTTACCCTAACCCTACCCCTTACCCTAACCCTAACCCTAAACCTAACCCTAACCTTAACCCTAACCCTAACCCTTACCCTAACCCTAAACCTAAAGCTAACCCTAAACTTAACTCTAACTCTAACCCTAAAAATTGCCCTTACCCTAACCCTAACCCTAAACCTAACAGTAACCCTAACCTTAACCATAACACTAACCCTTACCCTAACCCTAACCCTAACCCTAACACTTACCCTAACCCTAACCCTAACCCTAACCCTTACCCTCACACTAACCCTAACCCTTACCCTTACCCTAACCCTAAACCTAACCCTAACCCTAACCCTTACCCTTGCCCTAAACCTAACCCTAACCCTAACCCTAAAACTGAACCTTACCCTTAACCTAAACCTAACTCTAACCCTTACACTAAACCTAACCCTAACCCTAAACGTAACCCTTACCCATACCTTGACCCTAACCCTAACCTAACCCTTACCCTAACGCTAACCCTGACCCTAACCCTACCCCTAACCCTAACCCTTACATTTACCATAACCGTAACCTTAACCTTAAACCCAACCCTAAACCTAACGCTTACCCTAACCCTAACCCTAACGCTAACCCCAACCCTAACACTTAACCTTAGCCTAACCCTAATCATTAACCTAAACCTAATCCTAACTCTAAACCCTAACCCCTAACACTAACCCTTATCCTAACCCTTACCCTAACCCTAAACCTAACCCTTACCATTACCCTAACATAACTCTAAACCTAAACCGAACCCTAACCCTAACCCTTACCCTAACCTTAACCTAAACCTTACCCTAACTCTAAACCTAACCCTAACCTTAACCCTAACGCTAACCCTAACCCTAAACGTAACCCTTACCCTTACCCTAAGCCTAACCCTAACCCTAACCCCAACCCTACCCCTAAACCTTACCCTTACACTAAACCTAACCCTAACCCTTACCCTAACCATAACCCTAACCCTAACCCTTACCCTTACCCTTACCTTAACCCTAACCCTTACCCTTAACCTAACGCTAACTCTACCCTAATCCTAACTTTAACAGTAACCCTAACCCTTACCCCTACCCTAACCCTAACCTTAAACCTAACCCTAACCCTAACCCTAACCCTAAATTTAACCCTAAACCTAACCCTAACCCTTGCCCTTACCCTAACCCTAAACCTAACACTAAACCTAAGTCTAACCCTAACCCTAACCCTAAACCTAACCCTAACCCTAACCCTAACCCTTACCCTTACCCTAACCCTAACCCTAATTCTAACCCTAACGCTTACCCTAACCCTAACCCTAACCCTAACCCTAACCCTAACCTTAACCCCAACGCTAAATTTAACCCTAACTTTTACCCTAACCGTAACGCTAACCCTAACCCTAAAACTTACACTTACCCTAACTGTAAACCTAACCCTAACCCTAACCCTTACCCTAATCCTTACCCTAATCCTAACCCTAATCCTAACCCTAACTCTTCCCCTTACCCTAACCCTAACCCTAAAACTAACTGTAATTCTAACCTTAACCTTAACCCTAACCCTAACCCTTATACTAAACCTAACCTAATCCTAATCCTAACCATAACCCTAACCCTTACCCTTACCCGTACCCTAACCCTAACCCTAATCCTAAACCTAAACCTTACCCTTACATTAAACCTAACCCTAACCTTGCCCTAAACCTAACCCTAACCCTAACCCTTACCCTTATCTTAACCCTAACCCTAACCCTAACCCTTACCATTACCCTAACGCTAACCCTAACCCTAACCCTAACACTAACTCTAACCCTTACCCTTACCCGTACCCTAACCCTAACCCTAAACCTCACCCTAACCCTAACCCTAACCCTAACCCTTACCCTAAACTTAACCCTAATCCTAACCCTAACCCTAACCCTAACCCTTACCCTTAACCAATCCTAACACTAACCCTAACCCTAAACCTTACCCATACCCTAACCCTAACCCTAACCCTAACTCTAACCCTAAACCTAACCCTAACCCTAACCTTAACCCCAAACCCTAACCATAACCCTAACCCTTACCCTTATCCTTACCCTAAACCTAACCCTAACACTTACCCTTACCCTAACCCTAACCCTAACCCTAAACCTTACCCTAACCTTAACCCTAACCCTCACCCTAAACCTTACCCTAACCCTAACACTAATCCTAAACCTAAACTTACCCTTACCCTAACCCTAACCCTAATCCTAAAACTAACCCTAACCCTAACCTTAATCCAAACCCTTACCTTTGCCCTAACCCTATCCCTAACCCTAAACCGAAACCTAACCCTAACCCTAAGCCTTACCCTTTCCCTAACTCTAACTCCAACCCTAACCAAACCCTAACCCTAACAATTACCCTAACCTTAACCCTTACCCTAACCCTAACCCTAAACCTAACCCTAACCTTAACCCTAACCCTAACCCTAACCCTAACCCTAACCCTTACCCTTACCCAAACCCTAAACCTAACCCTAACCCTAACCCTAACCCTAAACTTAACCCTAACTCTAACCCTAAAAATTGCCCTTACCCTTACCCTAACCCTAAACCTAACCGTGACCCTAAGCCTAACCCTAACACTAACCCTTACCCTAACCCTAACCCTTACCCTAACCCTAACCCTTACCCTTACCCTAACCCTAACCCTAACTCTAACCTTAACCCTAACACTAATCCTACCCCTAACCCTTACCCTTACCAAAACCCTAACCCTAATCCTAAAACTAACACTAAACCTAAACTTGACCCTAACCCTTACCCTTACCCTAACCCTAACCCTAACCCTAAACCTAAGCCTAACCCTAACCCTAACCCTAACCCTTACCCTTCCCTAACCCTAAACCTAACCCTTACCCTAACCCTAACCCTTACCCTAACCCTAAACCTAACGCTTACCCTAACCCTAAGCGAACGTTAAGCCTTACACTTAACCTAACCCTAAGCCTAACTCTAACCCTTAACCTAACCTTATCCTAACCCTAACCCTAAATTTAACCCTAAACCTAACCCTAACAATTGCCCTTATCCTAACCCTAACCACAAAACTAACACTAACCCTAACCGTAACCCAAACCCTAACGCATATCCTTACCCTAACCCTAACCCTAACCCTAACCCTAACAGTAACCCCAAACCTAACCCGTAAGCCTAACACTAACCCTAACCCTACCCCTTACCCTTATCCTAACCCTAACCCTAAACCTATCCCTAATCCTAACACTTATCCTTACCCTAACCCTACCCCTAACCATAACCCTAACCCTTAAGCTAACCCTAAATCTAACCCTAACCCTTACCCTTACCCTAACTCTAAGCCTAACCTTAACCCTTACCCTTACCCTAACCCTAACCCCAACCCTAACCCTTAACCTAACCGTAAACCTAACCCTAACCCTAACACTAAAACTAACCCTTACCTTTACCCTAACACAAACTCTAAACCTAACTCGAACCATAACCCTAACCCTAACCCTTAGCCATACCCTAACCCTAACCCTAAACCTAACCCTAACCCTAACCCTAACCCTAACACCTAACCGTAACCCTAACCCTAAACCTTACCCTTACCCTAACCCTATCCCTAAACCTAATCTGAACCCTAACACTAACACTTACCTAAACCCTAACCCTAACCCTAGCCCTTACTCTTACCCTAACCCTAACCCTAACCTTAAACCCAACGCTAAACCTAAACTTGACCCTTACCCTTACCCTAACCCTAACCCTAACCCTAAACCTAAGCCTAACCCTAACCAAACCCTAACCCTAACCCTAACCCTTACCCTAACCCTAAACCTAAACTTAACCCTAACCCTAACCCTAACCCTTACCCTTACCCTAACCCTAACCGTAAACCTAACCGTAACCCTAAACCTAACCCTAAGACTAACCTTAACCCTAACCCTAACCCTATCCCTAACCCTTACCCTTACCCTAACCCTAACCCTAAAACTAACACTAAACCCAAACCTAACCATAACCCTTACCATTAACCTAAACCTAACACTAAACAGAACTCTAACCCTAACCCGAACCATAACCCTGAACCCTAAACCTAACCCTAACCCTAACCCTTACCCTTATCCTAACACTAACACTAACCCTAAACCTAACCCTAACCCTAACACTTACCCTTACCCTAACCCTAAACCTAACCCTAACCCTAACCCTTACCCTAACCCTAACCGTAACCCTAACCCTAACCCTTACCCTTACCCTAAACCTAACCCTAAACCTTACCCTAACCATAACCTTAACCCTAACCCTAACCCTTACCCTTATCTTACCCCTAATCCTAACCCTAACCTTACCCTTACCCTAACGCTAATCCTAACCCTAATCTTAACCCTAACCCTAACCCTAACACATACCCTTACCCTAACCCTAACCTTAACCCTAACCGTAACCCTAAACATAACCCTAACCCGAACCCGAACCCCAACCCTTACCCTAATCCTAACCCTAACCCTTAAACTTACCTTAACCCTAACCCTAACCCTAAACCTAAACCTAAACTTAACCCTAACCCTTTACACTTACCTTTACCCTAAATCTAACCCTAAACCTAACGGTAAGCCTTACGCTTACCCTGACCCTAACCCTAACCTTAACCTTAACCCTAAACCTAACCCTATCCCTAACCCTTACCCTTACCCTTACCCTAACCCTAAGCCTAAACCTAACCCTAACCCTAACCCTAACCCTAACCATTACCTTTACCCTAACCCTAAACCTAAACCTAACCCTAACCCTAGCCCTAACCCGTAACCCTAACCGTAAACCTAACCCTTACCCTTATCCTAACCCTAACCCTAAACCTAACCCTAACTCTAACCCTACCCCTAACACTTACCCTTACCCTAACCGTAACCCTAAACATAACCCTATCCCTTATCCTAAACCTAACTCTAACCCTAACCCTTAGCCTTACCCTAATTGTAAACATAACCCTAAACCTAACCCTAACATTTACCCTTACCCTAACCCTAACCCTAACCCTAACCCTTACCCTTACCCTAACCCTAACCGTAACCTTACCCCTAACCCTAACCCTAAGCCTTACCCAAAACCAAACTCTAAACCAAACTCTTACCCTTACCCTAACCCTAACCTTAACCCGTAGAGTAACCCTAACCCTAAGCATAACACTTTCCGTTACCGTAAACTTAAACCAAACCCTAAACCTAATCCTAAAACTTACCCTTACCCTAAACCTAACCCTAACCCTTACCCTAAACCTAACCCTAACCCTAACCCTAACCCTAACCCTTACCCTAACCCTAACCCTAACCCTAAAACTTACCCATAGCCTAAACCTAACCCTAACCCTTACCCTAAACCTAACCCTAACACTTACACTTACCCTAACCCTAACCCTAACCCTAACCGTAACCCTAACCATAACCCTAACACTTTCCGTTACCCTAAACCTAAACCTAACTCTAAACCTAACCCTAAAACTTACCCTTACCCTGACTCTAACCCTAACCCTAAAATAATCCTTACCCTAACCCTAACCCTAACACTTAAATTAACCCTAACACTTACCGTAATCCCTAACACTAACCCTTACCCTAAACCTAACACTAACACTAACCCCTAACCCTAACCCTAACCCTAACCCCTAAATCTAACCCTAACCCTAACCCTTACCTTCTCCTAACTCTAACCCTAAACATAAAAATTACCCTAACCCCTACCCTAACCCTAACCCTAACCCTAACTCTTACCCTAACCCTAAACCTAACCCTAACCCTTACCCTTACCCTAACCATAAACCTAAGCCTAATCCTAACCCTAACCCTAACCCTAACGCTAACCGTTACCCTTACCCTAACACTAACCCTAACCCTAACACTAAACCTTACCCTTACCCTAACCCTAACCCTAACCCTTACCCTAAACCTAACCTTAACCCTAACCCTAAACCTTACTCTTACCTCAAACCTAACCCTAAATCTAAAACTTACCCTTACCGTAAGGCAAACCCTAACCCGAACCCTAACCCGTACCTTTACCCTAACCGTAACCCTAACCTTAAACCCAACAGTAAACCTAACCCTAAACCTAACACTAACCCTAACCTTAACCCTTACCCTAACCCTAGACCTAACACTTACCCTAACCCCGAACCCTAACCCTAACACTAACCCTAAACCTTACCCTTATCCTAACACTAACCCTAACCCTAACACTAACCCTAACCCTATCCCTAAACCGTACCCTTACCCTAACCCTAACCCTAAACCTAACACTAACCCTAACCCTAACCCTAACCCTTACCCTTACCCTAACCCTAACCCTAACCCTAACCCCGAACCCTAACCCTAACCCTAACCCTAAACCTTACCCTTATCCTAACACTAAACCTAACCCTAACCCTAACCCCAACACTTACCCTTACCCTAACCCTAACCCTTACCCTAACCCTAGCCCTAACCCTAACCCTTATCCTTACGCTAATTCTAAACCTAACCCTAACCCTAAACCTAACCCTAACCCTTACCCTTACCCTAACCCTAACGTTAACCCTAACCCTAAACCTTACCCTTACTGTAAACCTCACCCTAAACCTTACCACAAACCTAACCCTAACCCTAACCCTAACCCTAACCCTTAACCTTACCCTTATCTTAAACCTAACCCTAACCCTAACCCTTACTTGTACCCAAACGCTAACCCTAACCCTAACCTTAACGATAAACCTAACCCTAACACATACCCTTACCCTAACCCTAACCGTAACCCTAACCGTAACCCTAAATATAACCCTAACCCTAACCTTAACCCTAACCCTAAACCTTACCCTAATCCTAACCCCAACCCTTACCCTTACCGTAACCCTAACCCTAAAACTAACCCTAACCCTAACCCTAAACCTAACCTTAACCCTAACCCTTACCCTTACCCTTACCCTAACCCTAACCCTAACCCTAACCCTAAAACTTACCCAAACCCTAACCCTAACCCTTACCCTTACCCTAACCCTAACCCTAATTTAACCACAACACTAAACCTAAAACTAAACCTTACCCTAACCGTAATCCTAACCCTAAGCCTAAAACTTGCCCTTACCCTAACTCTAACCCTAAACCTAACCCTAACCCTTATCCTAACCCTAACCCTAACCCTAACCCTTAACCTAACCCTAACACTAACCCTAACCCCTCACCCTAACCCATACCCTAACCCTAAGACTACCCCTAACCCCTAACCCTAACCCTAACCCTAACCCTGGCCTAACCCTAACCCTAACTCTTACCTTTATCCTAACCCTATCCCTAATCCTAATACTTATGCTAACCCCTACCCTAACCCTCACCCTAACCCTAAACCTTACACTAACCCTAACCCTAACTATTACCCTTACCGTAACCCTAAACCTAACCCTAACCTTAACCTAACCCTAACACTTACCCTTACCCTAACCCTAACCCTAACCCTAATCCTAACCCTAACCCTAACCCTTATCCTTAACCTAACCCTAACCCTAACCCTAACCCTGACCTTAACCCTAATGCTAACCCTATCCCTCACCCTTACCCTTACCCAACCCTAACCCTAAACCTAACCCTAATCCTAAACCTAACCCTAACCCTAACCCTTACCCTAACCCTAAACCTAACCCTAATCCTAACCCTAACCCTAACCCTTACGCTTACCCTAACCCTAACCCTAACTTTAACCCTAACGCTAACCCTATCCCTCACCGTAACCCTTACCCTAACCCTAAGACTACCCCTAACCAATGACCCTAACCCTAACACTAACCCTAGCCCTAACCCCTAACTCTAACCCTAACCCTAACCCTAACCCTTACCCTTATCCTAACCATAACCCTAAAACATACCCTTACCCTAACCCTAACCCTAACCCTAACCGTAAGCCTAAACATAACCCTAAACCTATCCTTAACCCTTACCCTAAAAGTAACCCTAATCCTAACCCTAAACCTAACCCTTACCCTTCCCCTAACCCTAATCCTAACCCTAACCCTAACCTTAACCCTAACGCTAACCCTATCCCTCACCTTTTCCCTTACCCTAACCCTAACCCTAAACCTAACCCTAACCCTTACCCTTACCCTAACCGTAAAGCGAAACCTAACCCTAATCCTAACCCTAACCCTTACCCTACCCTAACACACAACCTAAACCTAACGCGAACCCTAACCCAAACCCTAACCCTTTCCCTTACCCTAACCCTAACCCTAACCCTAACACTTACCCAAACCCTAACAATAACTTTAAGCTTTACCCTTACCCTAACCCTAACCTAACCTTAAACCCAACGCTAAACCTAACCCTAATCATTACCCTAACCCTAACCCTAACCCTAAAACTTACCCTTACCCTAACTCTAACAATAAAACGAACCAAAACCCTTATCCTAACCCTAACCCTAACCCTATCCCTAACCCTTAACCTAACCCTAACACTAACCCTAACCCCTAACCCAAACCCTTACCCTAACCCTAACACTAACCCTAACCACTAACCCTAACCATAACGCTAACCCTAACCCCTAAACCTAACCCTAACCCTAACCCTTACCCTTATCCTACCCCTAACCCTAACCGTAACAATTACCCTAACCCCTACCGTAACCGTAACCGTAACACTGACCCTTCCCCTAACCCTAACCCTAACCTTTACCCTTACCCTAACCCTAAACCTAACCGTAATCCTAACTGTAACCCTAACCCTTACCCTTACCCTAACCCTAAACCTTATCCTTACCCTAACCCTAACCCTAACCCTTACCGTAACCCTAAACCTTACCCTTACACTAACCCTAAACCTAACCCTAATCCTAACTGTAACCCTAACCCTTACCCTTACCCTAACCCTAAACCTAACCCTTACCCTAACCCTAACCCTAACCCTTACCCTAAACCTAACCTTAACCTAGACCTAACCCTAACCCTTACACTTACCTTAACCCTAACCCTAACCCTAACACTTACCCTTAGCCTAACGCTAACCCTAACCCTAACCCTAAACCGTACCCTTACACTTAACATAACCCTAACCTTAATCGGAACACTAAACCTAACCCTAACCCTAACACTAACCTTTACCCTTACCCTTACCCTAATCCTAACCCTAACCCTAACGCTAACCCTAACCCTAACACTTACCCTTAGCCTAACCCTAACCATTATCCTAACCCTAACCCTAACCCTAACCCCCAACCCTACCCTTAACCTAACCCTAAAACTAACCCTAACCCTAACCCTTACCCTTACCATAACCTAACTCTAAACCTAACCCAAACCCTACCCCTAACCCTTACCCTTACCCTAACCATAACTCTAAACCTAACCCTAACCCTAACCCTAACCTTAACCCTAACCCTACCCCTATCCCTAACCCTTGCCCTTACCCTAACCCTAACCCTAACCTAACTCTAAACCTTACCCTAACCCTAACCCTAGCCCTGAACCATAACCCTAACCCAAACCCAACCCTTACCCATATCCTAACCCTAACCCTAACCCTAACCCTAACCCTTACCCTAACCCTAACCCTAACCCTAACCCTAAACCTAACCCTAATCCTTACCCTAACCCTAACCCTAACCCTAACCCTTACCCTATCCCTAACCCTAATCCTAACCCTAACCCTAACCCTAACCCTTACCCTAAACCTAACCCTAACCCTAACCTTAACCCTAAACTTTACCCTTACCCTAACCAAAACCCTAAACCTAACCCTAACTCTAACACTAACCCTAACACCTAACCCTAACCCTAACCCTTACCCTTACCCTAACCCTAACCCTAACCCTAACACTTACCCAAACCCTAACCGTAACCCTAACCCTAACCCTAACCCTAACCCTAACCCTTACCCTTACCCTAACCCTAACCCTAAACCTAACCCTAATTCTAACACTAACCCTAACACCTAACACTAACCCTAACCCTTACCCTTACCCTAACCCTAACCCTAGCCCTAAAACCTAACCCTAACCCTAACCCTAACCCTTACGCTTTTCCTAACCCTAACCCTAACACTTACCCTTAGCCTAACGCTAACCCTAACCCTAACCCTTACCCTTACTCTTACCGTAACCCTAGCCATAATCTGAACTCTAAACCTAACCCCAACCCTAACACTAAACATTACGCTTACCCTAACCCAAAGCCTAACCCTAACGCTAACCATAACCCTAACACTTACCAATAGCCTAACCCTAACCATTACCCTAACCCTAACCCTAACCACTAACCCTAACCCTTAACCTAACCCTAACCCTAACCTTAACCCTTAGCCTTACCCTAACCCTAATCAAAAATCTAACCCTAACCCTAACCCTAACACTAAATTTAACCCTACCCTAACCCTAACAATTGGCCTTAACCTTACCCTAAAACTAACACTAACCCTAACCCTAACCCTAATCCTAAGCCTTACCCTAACCCTAACCCTAAACCTAACCCTAAACCTTACCTTTCCCTAACGCTAAACCTAACCCTAACCCTAACACTAACCCTAACACATACACTTAACCTAACACTAACCCTAACCCTACCCCTAACCCTTACCCTTCCCTAACGCTAAACCTAAACCTAACCCTAACACTAACCCTAACACATACCCTTAACCTAACCCTAACCCTAACCCTAACCGTAAACCTAAACGTAACCGTTACCCTAACCCTAACCCTAACCCTTACCCTAACCCTAAACCTAACCATAATTCTAACCCTAACCCTAACTCTTACCCTTACCCTAACCCTAACCCTAACCCTAAACCTTACCCTTACCCTAACCCTAATCATAACCCTTACCCTTACCCTCAACCTAACCATAACCCTAACCTTAAACCCAACCCTAAGCCTAAATCTAACCCTAACCCTTACCCTTATCCTCATGTTATACATAACCCTAAACCTAACCCTAACCATTACCCTTACCCTAACCCTAACCCTAACCCCAACCCTATCCCTAAATCTTACCCTTACACTAAAACTATCCCTAACCCTTACCCTAACCATAACCCTAACATTAACCCTAACCCTTACCCTTTGCTTTACCCTAACCCTATCCCTTACCCATACTCTAACGCTAACCCTAACCCTTACCCTAACCCTCACCCTAAGCCTAATCCTAACCCTTACCCTTACCCTAAACCTAAACCTAACCCTAACCTTAACCCTAACCCAAACCCTACCCCTAACCCTAACAATAACCTTAACCCTAACCCTTACCCTTATCCTAACCCAAAACCTTAACCTAAACTTAACCCTTACCCTGATCCTAACGCAAAACCTAACGCGAACCCTAACCCTAACCCTAAACCTTACCCTTACCCTGACCCTAACCCGAAACCTAACCCTAACGGTAACACTAACCCTAACACCTGACCCTTACCCTAACCCTAACCCTTACCCTTACCCTAACCCTAACCCTAACCCTAAAACTTACCCAAACCCTAACCCTAACCCTAACCCTTACCCTTACCCTAACCCTAACCCTAACCTTAACTCCAACACTAAACCTAACCCTAACCCTTACCCTAATCCTAACCCTAACTCTAACCCTAACCCTATCCCTAACGCTTATCGTAACAGTAACCCTAACCCTAACCGTTAACCTAACCCTAACAGTAACCCTAACCCCTAACCCTAAATCTTACCCTCTCCCTAACACTAACCCTAACACCTAACCCTAACCCTAACCCTAACCCTAGCCCTAACCCCTAACCCTAACCCTTACTCTTATGCTAAGAATAACCCTAACCCTAACACTTACCCTAACCCCTACCCTAAACCTAACACCAAACCTAACCCTTACCCTAACCCTAACCCTAACCCTAACGCTTACCCTTACCCAAACCCTAAACCTAACCCTAATCCTAACCCTAAGCCTAACCATTACGCTAACCCTAAACCTAACCATAATTCTCACCCTAAACCTAATACTTACCCGTAACCTAACCCTAACCCTAACCCTAACCCTAACACTAACATTTACCCTTACCGTAACCCTAACCCTAACCCTAAAGCTAACCCTAACCCCTAACCCTAACCCTATCCTTAACCATTATCCTTACCTTAAACCTAACCCTAACTCTAACCTTAACCCTAACCCTAACCCTAAACTTAACACTACCCCTAAACCTAATAATTGGCCTTACCTAACCCTAATCCAAACCTAACCCTAACCCTAACCCTAACCATTACCCTAACCCTAAACCTAAACCTAACCCTAACCCTAAACTTAACACTAACCCTAACCCTAACCCTAACCCTAACCCTTACCCTTACCCTAACGCTAACCCTAACCCTAACCCTGACCCTAACCCTGACACTAATCCTAACACATACCCTTAACCTAACCCTAAACCTAACCCTAACCATAACCCTAAACCTAACCGTTACCCTAACCCTAACCCTAACCCTAACCCTAACCCTTACCTAAACCTAACCCTAACCTTAACTCCATCGCTAAACCTAACCCTAACCCTTACCCTAACCCTAACCCTAACACTAACCCTAACCCTAAAACTTACCCTTACCCTAACTCTAACCCTAACCCTATCCCTAATGCTTATCCTAACAGTAACCCTAACACTAACACTTAACCTAACCATAACAGTAACCCTAAGCCTAACCCTAACCCTAGCCCTAACCCCTAACCCTAACCCTAACTCTAACCTTTACCCTTATCCTAAGCATAACCGTAACCCTAACACTTACCCTAACCCCTACCCTAACCCTAACCTTAACCCTAACCCTTACCCTAACCCTAACCCTAACGCTTACCCTTACCCTAACCCTAAACCTAACGCTAATCCTAACCCTAACCCTAACCCTTACCCTAAACCAAATCTTATCTCTAACCCTAACCCTTACTCTTACCTTAACCCTAACTCTAACCCTAACACTGACCATTAGCCTATCGCTAACCCTAATCCTAACCCTAAATCTAACCCTTACCCTTACACTAACCGTAACTATAACCTTAATCCGAACCATAAACCTAACCCTAACCCTTACACTAACATTTACCTTTACCATAACCTTAACCCTAACCCTAAAGCTAACCCTAACCCCTAACCCTAATCCTTAATCTAACCCTAACCCTAACCTTAACCATTAGCCTTACCCTAACCCTAACCCTCAATCTAACCCTAACCCTAACCCTAACCCTAACCTTAACACTACCCCTAACCCTAATAATTGGCCTTAGCTAACCCTAATCCTAACGCTAACCCTAACCCTAAACCTAACCCTAACCATTACCCTAACCCTAAACCTAAACCTAACCCTAACCCTAACCCTAACACTAACCCTAACCCTAACCCTAACCCTAACCCTTACCCTAACGCTAACCCTAACCCTAACCCTAACCCTAACACTAACCCGAACACATACCCTTAACCTAACCCTAAACCTAACCCTAACCATAACCCTACACCTAACCGTTACCCTAACCCTAACCCTAACCCTAACCCTTACCCTTACCCTAACCCTAACCCTAACCTTAACTCCAACGCTAAACCTAACCCTAACCCTTACCCTAACCCTAACCGTAACACTAACCAAAACCCTAAAACTTACCCTTACCCTAACTCTAACCCTAACCCTATCCCTAACGCTTATCCTAACAGTAACCCTAACCCTAACCCTTAACCTAACCCTAACAGTAACCCTAACCCTAACCCTAACCCTTACCCTTACCCTCACCCTAACCATAACCCTAACCTTAACCCCAACACTAAACCTAACCCTAACCCTAACCCTAACCCTAAACCTTACCCTAAACCTAATCTTAACTCTAACCCTAAACCTTACTCTTACCTTAACCCTAACCCTAACCCTAACCCTAACACTTACCTTTAGCCTAACGCTAACCCTAACCCTAAACCTAAACCTAACCCTTACCCTTACACTAACCAAAACTATAACCTTAATCCGAACCCTAAACCTGACCCTAACACTTACACTAACATTTACCCTTACCATAACGCTAACCCTAACCCTAAAGCTAACCCTAACCCCTAACCCTAACCCCTAACCCTAATCCTTAACCTAACCCTAACCCTAACCTTAACCATTAGCCTTACCGTAACCCTAACCCTCAATCTAACCCTAACCCTAACCCTAACCCTAACCTTAACACTACCCCTAACCCTAATAATTGGCCTTACCTAACCCTAATACTAACGCTAACCCTAACCCTAACCCTAACCCTAACCATTACCCTAACCCTAAACCTAAACCTAACCCTAACCCTAAACCTAACACTAACCCTAACCCTAACCCTAACCCTAACCCTTACCCTTACCCTAACGCTAACCCTAACCCTAACCCTAACCCTAACCCTAACCCTAACACATACCCTTAACCTAACCCTAAACCTAACCCTAACCCTTACCCTAAACCTAACCCTAATCCTAAGGCTTACCCTTACCCTAACCCTAAACCTAACCGTAATCCTAACCCTAACCCTAACCCTAAACCTTACCCTTACCCTCACCCTAACCATAACCCTAAACTTAACCCCAATCCTAAACCTAACCCTAACCCTAACCCTAACCCTAACCCTTACCCTGAACGTAATCTTAACTCTAACCCTAACCATTACTCTTACCTTAATCCTAACCCTAACCCTAACACTTACCCTTAGCCTAATGCTAACCCTAACCCTAACCCTTACCCTGAACGTAACCATAACATTAATCCGAACCCTAAACCTAACCCTAACGCTAACACTAACCTTTACCTTACCCTAACCCTAACCCTAACCCTAAAGCTAACCCTAACCCCTAACCCTAACCCCTAACCATAACACTTAACCTAACCCTAACCCTAACCTTAACCATTAGCCTTACCCTAACCCTAATCCTAAATCTAACCCTAACCCTAACCCTAACCCTAACCTTAACACTACCCCTAACCCTAACAATTGGCCTTAACCTAACCCTAAACCTAACACTAACCCTAACCCTAACCCTAACCCTTACCCTAACCCTAACCCTAAACCTAACCTTAACCATAAATCTAACATCAACCCTAACTCTAACCCTAACCCTAACCCTTACCCTTACCCTAACGCTAACCCTAACCCTAACCCTAACACTAACCCTAACACATACCCTTAACCTAACCCTAAATCTAACCCTAACCGTAACCCTAAACCTAACCTTACCCTAACCCTAACCCTAACCCTAACCCTAACCCTTACCCTAAACCTAACCCTAACCCTTACCCTTACCCTCACCCTAACCATAACCCTATCCTTAACCCCAACCCTAAACCTAACCCTAACCCTAACCCTTACCCTTACCCTAACACTTACCCTAAACCTAACCCTAACCCTAACCCTAACCCTTACCCTTACCCTCACCCTAACCATAACCCTAACCTTAACCCCAACCCTAAACCTAACCCTAACCCTAACCTTTACCCTTACCCTAAACCTTACCCTAACCCTTTCTCTAACCCTAACCCTTACCCTTACCCTATTCCTAAACATAACCCTAACCCTAACCCTAACCCTTACCCTTACCATAACCCTAACCCTAACCCTTACCGTTACCCTAACCTAACTCTAAACCTAACGCGAACCCTAACCCTAACCCTTACCCTAACCCTAACCTAACCCTTACTCTAACCCTAACCCTAACCCTAACCTTAACCGTAACGCTAACCCTAACCCTAATCCTAAACCTTACCCTTACCCTAACCCTAACCCTAACCCTAAACCTAACCCTCACCCTAACGCTAACCCTAAACCTAACGCTAACCCTAACACTAACCTAACCCTTACCCTAACCCTAACCCTAAACCTAACGCTAACCCTAACCCTAACACTTACCCTTACCCTAACCCTAACACTAACCATAACCCTAACCCTTACCCTAAACCTAACCTAACACTAACCCTAACCCTTACCCTAACAATAACCCTGACCCTAAACCTAACCCTAACCCTAACCCTAAACCTAACCTAACAGTAACCCTACCCCTTACCCTAACAATAACCCTGGCCCTAACCCTTACCTAACCCTTAGCCTTACCCTACCCCTAAGCCAAACCTTATCCCTGACCCTAACCCTAACCCTTACCCAAACCCAAACTCTAACCCAAACTCTTACCCTTCCCCTAATCATAAACTTAACACTAACACTAACCCTAACCCTAACCCTTACCCTTACTCTAACCCTAACCCTTAAACGTAACCCCAACCCTAACCCTAACCCTTACGCTTACCCTAATCTTAACCCTTTAATTAACCCTAACCCCAACCCTAACCTAACACTAACACTAACCCTAACCCTAATTCTAACCCTTACCCTTACGTAACTCTAACCCCAAACCTAACCCTAACCCTAACATTAACCCTAAACCCTAAAACTGACCCTAACCCTAAACCTAACCCTTATACTTATCCTAACCCTAACCCTATCCCTAACACTTACCCTAACCACTACCCTAATCTTAACCCTAACCCTAACACTACCCCTATCCCTAACACTAACCCTAACCTTAACCTTAACCCTTACCCTTACCCTAAAACTAAACCTTACCCTAACCCATCCCTTGCCCTTTCCATTACCCTAAATCTAACCCTATCACTAACCCTAACCCTAAAACTTACCCTTACCCTAAACCTAACCGTAACCCTTAACCTAACTATAACACTAACCCTAACACTAACCCTAACCCCTAACCCTAACACTTACTCTCACCCTAACACTAACCCTAACACCTAACCCTAACCCTAGCCCAAACCCCTAACCCGAACGCTAACCCTAACCCTTACACTTATCCTAACCTTAATCTTAACCCTAACACTTACCCTAACCACTACCCTAACGCTAACCCTAACCCTAACCCTTACCCTAACCCTAACCCTAACCCTAAAGCTTACCCTTACCCTAACCCTAAACCTAACCGTTATCCTAACCGTAACCCTAACCCTTACGCTTACCCTAACCCTAAACCTAAACCTTACACTTACCCTAACCCTAATCCTCACCCTTACCCTAAACCTAACCTTAACCCTAACCCTAACCCTTACTCTTACCTTAACCCTAACCCTAACACTTACCCTTAGCCTAACGCTAACCATAACCCTAACCCTAACCCTAACCCTTACCCTTACCCTAAACGTAACCCTAACCTTAATCCGAACCCTAAACCTAACCCTAACACTAACCTTTACCCTTACCCTAACCCTAACCCTAACGCTAACCCTAACCCTAAACCTAACACTAACCCTAACCGTAAACCTTAACCTAACACTAACCCTAACCTTAACCCTTAGCCTTGCCCTAAGCCTAACCCTAAATCTAACCCTAACCCTAAGCCTAAACCTAACCTTAACCCTACCCCTAACACTAACAATTGGCCTTAACCTAACTCTAAACCTAACACTAACCCTAACCCTAACCCTAACCCTTACCCTAACCCCAACCCTAAACCTAACCCTTACCCTAAACCTAACACTAACCCTAACCCTAACCCTAACCCTTACCCTTACCCTAACCCTAACCCTAACACATACCCTTAACCTAACTCTAAACCTAACCCTAACCGTAACCCTAAACCTAAACGTTACCCTAACCCTAACCCTAATATTTACTCTAACCCTAACCCTAGCCCAAACCCTAACCCTTACCCTTACCCTCACCCTAACGATAACCCTAACCTTAACCCCAACCCTAAACCTAACCCTAACCCGAACCCTTACCCTTACCCTAACCCTTACCCTAAATCTAACCCTAACCCTAGCCCTTACCATAACCCTTACCCTAACCCTAAACCTAATTCTAACCCTAACCCTTACCCTTACCCTAATCCTAATCCTAACCCTAAACCTAACCCTAAACTTAACCCTAAACCTTACCCTTACCCCAACCCTAACCCTAACCCTAAAACTAACTCTAACACTAACCCTAACCCTAACCCTTACCCTTACCCTAACCCTAACCTTCAACCTAACCCTAAACCTTACCCTTACCCTCACCCTAACCTAATCTTAACCCTAACCCTAACGCTAACACTGACCCTACCTTAACCCTAACCCTTATCCTTACCCTAACCCTAACCCTAACCCTAACCCTAAACCTAACCCTAACACTTACCCTAACCCTAACCCTCACCCTAACCCTAAACCTTACCCTTACCCGAACCCTAACCCTAACCTTAACCATAACCCTAACCCTAACCCTAACCTAACCCTAACCTAACCCGAAACCTAACCCTATCCCTAAACTTAACTCTTATCCTTACCCTAAACCTAACCCTAAACGTAACCCTAACCATAAACCCTAAGCTAACCATAACCGTTACCCTAACCCTAACCCTTACCCTTACCCTAACCCTAACCTTAATAATAACCCTAACCCTAACCCTACCCCTTACCCTAACCCTAAACCTAACCCTTACCCTTTGCCTAACCCTGACCCTAAACCTAACCCTTACCCTTACCCTAACCGTAAACCTAAACCTAACCCTAACCCTAACACTAACACTTACCCTACCCTAACACAAACCCTAAACCTAACGCGAATCCTAACCCTAAACCTAACCCTTACCCTTACCCTAACCCGAACCATCAACCTAACCCTAACCCTAACCCTAACACCTAACCCTAGCCCTAACCCTACCCTTACCCTAACCATAACCCTAACTTTAGCCCCAACGCTAAACCTAACACTAACCTTAACCCTAACCCTTACCCTAACCCTAACACTAACCCTAACCTGTAACCCTAACCCTAACCCTAACCCTAACCCTAACCCCTAAACCTAACCCTAACCATAACCCTTACCCTTATCCTAACTGTAACCCTAACCCTAACAATTACCCTAACCCCTACCGTAACCATAACCCTAACCCTTTCCCAAACCCTAACCCTAACCTTAAACCTTACCCTTACCCTAACCTTAAACCTAACCGTAATCCTAACCCTAACCCTAACCCTTACCCTTACCCTAACCCTAACCCTTACCCTAAACCTAAACCTTACCCTTACCTTAACCCTAACCCTGACCTTTACACTAAACCTAACCTTAACCCTAACCCTAACCCTTATACTTACCTTAACCCTAACCCTAACCCTAACTCTTACCCTTACCCTAACGCTAACCCTTCCCATAACTCTAACCCTAACCCTTACCCTTACCTAACCGTAAACCTAACATTAAACCCAACCCTAAACCTAACCCTAACCCTAACACTAACCTTTACCCTTACCCTAACCCTAACCCTAACCCTAACGCTAACCCTGACCCTAATACTTACACTTAGCCTAACCCTAACCATTACCCTAACCCTAAACCTAACACTAAAACTAACCCTAACCCTATCCCCTAACCCTAACCCTTAACCTAACCCTAACCCTAAACCTGACCCTAACCCTTACCCTAACCAATCTCTAAACCTAACACGAACCCTAACCCTAACCCTTACCCTAACCCTAACCTAACCATTACCCTAAACCTAAACCTAACCCTAATCCTAACCCTAACGTTAACCGCAACGCTAACCCTAACCCTAACCCTAAACTTTACCCTTACCCTAACCCTAACCCTAACCCTGACCCTAACCCTAACCTGAACCCTAACCCTAACACTATCCCTAAACCTAACCCTAACCCAAACCCTAACACTTTCCCTTACCGTAACCCTAACCCTAACCATAACTGTAACGCTTACCATCAATAATTGTAACCCTAACCCTTACCCTTACCCTAATCCTAAACATAACCCTAACCCTAACCCTAACCCTTACCCTTACCCTAACCCTAACCCTAACCCCAACCCTAACACTTACCCTTACCCTTACACTAAACCTAACCGTAACGCTTGCCCTAACCATAACCCTAACACTAACCCTAACACTTACCCTTACCTTAACCTTAACCCAAAACCTTACCCTTACCCTAACGCTAACCCTAACCCTAAACTTAACCCTAAAATTAACCCTACCCCTTACGCTTAACCTAAACCTAACCTTAACTCTACCCCTAACCCTAACCCTAACCCTAACCCTTACCCTAAACCTAACCCTAACCCTTACCCTAACCCTAACACTAACCCTAATCTTAACCCTAACCCTAACCCTAACCGTAACCCTTACCCTTACCCTAACCCTAACCCTAAACCTAACTCTAACCCTAACCCTTACCCTAACCCTAAATTTAACCCTAACCCTAACCCTATCCCCACACTTACACTTACCCAAACCCTAACCCTAAACCTAACTCTAACCCTAACCATAACCCTGAACCCTAACCCTAACCCTAACACTTACCCTTATCCTAACACTAACCCTAGCACTAATCCTAACCCTAACCCTTACCCTTACCCTAACCTAACCCTAAACCTTACACTAACCATAAAACTAACCCTAACCCTAATCCGTACCCTTATCTTAACCCTAAACCTAACCGTAAACCTTACCCTTACCCTAACGCAAACCCTAAACCTAACCTTAACCGTAACCCTAACCCTAACACATACCTTTACCCTAACCCTAACCCTAACCCTAAACCTAACCTAACACTAACCCTAACCCTTACCCTAACAATAACCCTGGCCCTAACCCTAACCCTAACCCTTACCCTTACCCTAACCCTAACCCTAAACCTAATCCTAACCCTAACCCTAAAACTTACCTTTACCCTAACCCTAACCCTTTACCTAACCCTAACCACAACCCTAAATCTAGCACTAACACTAAAACTAAACCTAAAACTAACCCTTACCCTTAGGTAATCCTAACTCCAAACTTAACCCTAACCCTAACCCTAACCCCTAAAACTAATCCTAACCCTAAACCTAACCCTTACACTTATCCTAACCCTAACCCTAACCCTAACACTTAGCCTTACCCTAACCCCTACCCTAACCCTAACCCTAACCCTTCCCCTAAACCTAACACTAAACCTAATCCTAATCCTAACCCTAACCCTAAACCTTACCCTTACCCTAACGCTAAACCTAACCCTAACCCTAACACTAACACTAACCCTAACACATACCCTTAACCTAATCCTAATCCTAACCCTAAACATTACCCTTACCCTAACCCTAACCCTTTACCTAACCCTAACCCCAACCCTAAATCTAACACTAACCCTAACCCTAAACCTAACCCTTACACTTATCCTAACCCTAACCCAACCCTAAAACTTACCATTACCCTAACCCCTACCCTAACCCTAACCCTAACCCTTCCCCTAACCCTAACACTAACCCTAATCCTAATCCTAACCCTAACCCTAAGCCTTTCCCTTACCCTAAACGTAACCTTAACCCTAACCCTAAAACTTACGCTTACCCTAAACCTAACCCTAACCCTTACCCTAAAGCTAAACCAAACCCTAACCCTAAACCTTACCCTTATCCTAACCCTAACCCTAACCTTAAGCCCAACGCTAAAGGTAACCCTAACCCTTACCCTAAACCTAACCCTAAACCTAACCCTAACACTAAACCTAACCCTTACCCTTACCCTAACCCAAACCCTAAACCTAACGCCAAACATAATCCTAAACCTAACCCTTACTCTTACCCTAACCCTATCCCTAAACCTAACCCTAACGATAACCCAACCCTAACACCTAACCCTAAACCTAACCCTAACCCTTACCCTTACGCTAACCTAACCCTAACTCTAACACTTACCCAAAACCTAACCCTAACCCTAAACCTTACCCTTACACTAACCCTAACCATAACCTTAACCCCAACTCTCAACCTGACCCTAACTCTAACCATAAAACTTACCCTTACCCTAATCCTAACCATAACCCTAACCCTTACCCTAACCCTAACCCTAACCCTAACCCTAAAACTTACCCTTACCCTAAATCTAAACCTAAACCTAACCCTAACGCTAACCTAACCCTAACCCTAACCCTTAACTTAACCCTAACACTAACCCTAACCACTAACCCTAACCCTTACCCTAACCTAACACTAACCCTAACCCCTAACCCTAGCCATAACACCTAAACCTAAACCTAACCCTAACACTTATCCTTATGCTAAACCTAACCCTAACCCTAACACTTACCCTAACCCCTACCCTAACCCTAACCCTAATACTAACCCGTACCCTTATCCTAACCCTAAACCTAACCCTAATCCTAACCCTAACCCTAACCCTAAACCTTACCCTTACACTAAACCTAACCCTAACTCTTACCCTAAACCTAACCTTAACCCTAACCCTAACCCTAACACTTCCCCTTAGCCTAACGCTAACCCTAACCCTAAACCTAACCCTAATCCTTACCCTTACCCTAACCATAACCCTAACCTTAATCCGAACCCAAACCTAACCCTAACCCTAACACTAACTTTTACCCTTACCCTAACCCTAACCCTAACGCTAACCCTAACCCTAACCCTAACCCTAATCCTAAACCTTACCCTAATCCTAACCCTAACCCTAACCCTAAACCTTACCCTTACCCTAAACCTAACCCTAACCCTTACCCTTACCCTAACCCTAAACCTAACCCTAATCCTAACCCTAACCCTAACCCTAAACTTTACCCTTACCGTAAAACTAACCCTAACCCTTACTCTAAACCTAAACTTAACCCTAACCCTAACCCTAACACTTACCCTTAGCCTAACGCTAACCCTAACCCTAAACCTAACCCTAACCCTAACACTAACTTTTACCCTAACCCTAACCCTATCCCTAACCCTAACGCTAACCCTAACCCTAAACCTAAACCTTAGCATTAACCTAACCCTAACCCTAAAGCTAACACTAAACCTAAACCCGACCCTAACCTTAACCGTAACCCTAACCCTAACAATTGCCCTTACCCTAACCCTTACCCTAAAACTAACCCTATTCCTAACCCTAACCCTAACCCTAAACCTAACACTAACCCTAACCCTAACCCTAACCCTAACCCTTACCCTTATCCTAACGCTAAACCTAAACCTAACCCTAACACATACCCTTACCCTCTCCCTAACCCTAAACTTAACCCCAACCCGAAACCTAACCCTAACCCTGAACCTTACCCTTACCCTAACACTAACCCTAAACCTAACCCTAACCCTTACCCTAACCCATACCCTAACACTTACCGTAACCCTAACCCTAATCCTAACCCTAACCCTAATCCTAACCCTAAACCTAAGCCTAACCCTCACCTTAACCCTAACCCTTACTCTTACCCTAACCCTAACCCTAACCCTAAACCTAACCCTAACGCTAACCCTAACCCTTACCCTTACCCTAACCCTAACCCTCAACGAAACCCTAACCCTTACCCTTAACCTCACCCTCACCCTACCCTTACCCCTAACCTTAACGCTAACCCTAACCCAACCTTAACCCTAACCCTTATCCTTACCCTAAACCTAACCTTAAACCTAACCCTAACCCTAAACTGAACCCTAACACTTACCCTAACCCTAAGCCTAAACCTAACCCTAACCCGAACTCGAACCCTAACATCTACCCCTACCCTAACCCTAACCCTCACCCTTACCCTAACCCTAACCCTAACCCTAACCTTAACCCTAACACTTACCCAAACCCTAACAATAACCCTAACCCTTACCCTTATCCTAAACCTAACCCTAACCTTAACCCCAACGCTAAACCTAACCCTAACACTTACCCTAACCCTAACCCTAATGATAACCCTAAAACTTACCCTTACCCTAACTCTAACAATAAACCTAACCCTAACCCTATCCCTAACACTTAACCTAACCCTAACACTAACCCTAACCCCTAACCCTAAACCTTACCCTAACCCTAACACTAACCCTAACCCCTAACCATAACACTAACCCTAACCCTAACCCCTAAACCTAACCCTAACCCTCACCCTTACGCTTATCCTAACCCTAACCCTAACCCTAACACTTTTCCTAACCCCTACCCTACCCCTAACACTAATCCTGACCCTTACCCTAACCCTAACCCTAAGCCTTACACTTACCCTAACCCTAAACCTAACCCTAATCCTAACCCTAACCCTAACCCTTATCCTTAGCCTAACCCTAACCCTTACCCTAACCCTAAACCTTACCCTTATCCTAACCCTAACCCTAACCCTTACCCTAAACCTACCGTAACCCTAACCCTAGCCCTTACTCTTACCGTAACCCTAACCCTAACCCTAACACTTACCCTTACCCTAATGCTAACCCTAACCATAACCATAACCCTAACCCTTACCCTTACCCTAACCCCAAACCTAACCCTAATCCTAACCCTATACCTAACCCTTACCCTTAGCCTAACCCTAACCCTTACCCTAACCCTAAAACTTACCCTTATCCTAACCCTAACCCTTACCCTAAACCTAACCGTAACCCTAAACCTAGCCCTTACTCTTACATTAACCCTAACCCTAACCCTAACACTTACCATTACCCTAACGCTAACCCTAACCATAACCCTAACCCTAAACCTTACACTTACCCTAACCGTAAACCTAACCTTAAACCCAACCCTAAACCTAACTCTAACCCTAATACTAACTTTTACCCTTACTCTAACCCTAACCCTAACCCTAATGCTAACCCTAACACTAACACTTACCCTTAGCCTAATCCTAACCATTACCCTAACCCTAAACCTAACCCTAACCCTAACCCCTAACCCTAACACTTACCCTAACCCTAACCATAACCCTAACCCTTACCCTAAACCTAACCTAACACTAACCCTAACCCTTACGCTAACAATAACTCTGACCCTAACCCTAACCCTAACCCTAACCCTTACTCTTAACTTAACCCTAACCCTAACCCTAACACTTACCCTTACACTAACGCTAACCCTAACCATAACCCTAACCCTAAACCTTACACTTACCCTAACCGTAAACCTAACCTTAAACCCAACCCTCAACCTAACCCTAACCCTAACACTAAACTTTACCCTTACCCTAACCCTAACCCTAACCCTAACCCTAACCCTAACACTTACACTTAGCCTAACCCTAAGCATTACCCTAACCCTAAACCTAACCCTAAACCTAACCCTAACCCTAACCCCTAACCCTAACCCTTAACCTCACACTAACACTAACCCTAACCCTAACCCTTACCCTTACACTAACCTAACTCTAAACCTAACCCGAACCCTAACCCTAACCCTTACCCTAACCCTAACCTAACCCTTACCCTAACCCTAACCCTAACCCTAACCCTAAGCTTAACCGTAACGCTAAACCTAACCCTAACCCTAACCCTTAACCTAACCCTAAACCTAACCCTAACCCTAACCCTAAACCTACCCCTAATCCTAACACTAACCTTTACCCTTACGCTAAGCCTAAACCTAACCCTAACGCTAACCCTAACTATAACACCTACCCTTACCTTCACCCTAACTATAACCATAACCCTAGCCCTTACCCTAACCCTAACTCTAACCCTAACCCTTACCCTTACCCTAATCCTAAATATAACACTAACCCTAACCCTAACCCTTACCCTTACACTAACGCTAAACCTAACCCTAACCCTAACCCTAACCCTAACCCTAAACCTTACACTTACCCTAGAGCAAACCCTAAATCTAACGCGAAACCTAACCGTAACCCTATCCCTTACCCTTACCCTAACCCTAATCCTAACCCTAAACCTATCCCTAACCCTAAACCTAACCCTAACACCTAACCCTAACCCTAACCCTAATCCTCACCCTTACCCTAACCCTAACCCTAACATTAACCCTAACACTTACCCAAACCCTACCAATAACCCTAACCCTTACCCTTACCCTTACCCTAAACCTAATCCAAATCTTAACCCCAACGCTAAACCTAACCCTAACCCTTACCCTAACGCTAACCCTAACGATAACCCTAAAACTTACCCTTACCATAACTCTAACAATAACCCTAACCCCAACCCTTATCCTAACCCTAACCCTAACCCTATCCCTAACCCTTAACCTAACCCTAACACTAACCCTAACCCCTAACCCTAACACTTACCCTAACCCTAACACTAACCCTAACCCCTAAACCTAACCCTAACCCTAACCCCTAAACCTAACCCTAACCCTCACCCTTATCCTTATCCTTACCCTAACCGTAACCCTAACACTTTCCCTAACCCCTACCCTAACCCTAACCCTGACCCTTACCCTAACGCTAAACCTTACCCTTACCCTTACCCTTACCCTAACCCTAAACCTAACCCTAATCCTAACCCTAACGCTTACCCTAACCCCTAACACTGCCCCTAACCGTAAACCTAACTGTTACACTTATCCTAACCCTAACACTATCCCTAACACTTACCCTTACCCTAACCCCTACCCTAACACTAACCCTAACCCTAACACTTCCCCTAACCCTAACACTAACCCTAACCCTAACCCTAACCCTTACCATTACCCTAAACCTAAACCAAACCCTAAACCTAACCCTAACCCTTTTCCTTACCCTAAACCTAACGCTAACCCCAACCCTAACCCTAAAACTTACCCTTACCCTAAACCTAACCCTAACCCTTACCCTAAAGCTAACCCAAACCCTAACCCTAACTCTTACTCTTTTTAACCCTAACCCTAACACTAACCTTTACCCTTACCCTAACCCTAACCCTAACGCTAACGCTAACCCTAACCCTAACACTTACACTTAGCCTAAACCTAACCCTAACCCTTACCCTAACCATAATCCTAACACTAACCCTAACCCTTACCCTTACCGTAACCCTAACCCTAACCCTTTACCTTACCCTAACGCTAACCCTAAACCTAACCTTAACCCTAACACTAACCCTACCCCTTACCCTTACCCTTATCCTAACACTAACCCTAACCCTAATCCTAACACTTACCCATACCCTAACAATAACCCTAACCCTTACCCTTACCCTAAACCTAACCCTAACCTTAACCCCAACGCTAAACCTAAACCTAAACCTTACCCTAACCCTAACGATAACCCTAAAATTTACCCTTACCCTAACTCTAACAATAACCCTAAGGCTAACCCTTATCCTAACCCTAACCCTAACCCTATCCCTAACCCTTAACCTAACCCTTACACTAACCCTAACCCCTAACCCTAACACTTACCCTAACCCTAACACTAACCCTAACCCCTAAACCTAACCCTAACCCTAA